>JAOUQT010000018.1:8520696-8538029 GCA_025769995.1 Xyliphius kryptos
ATTTTCCTTTCAACCAATGTTGCACGTGCGTATCATGTGACTTTGTCATGTGGCTCTTGCATGGTGCTGATGATGTCATCTCCGCTGGTGAACAGAAGGTAATTTTTGTTTCTATATTATTTCTTTCTTTTTTTTTTTTGGTTGGAGGAAACACAGAAATAACTAACGTTGTAGAGAAAACACTTTTGATCAAAGCCATCAGCTTTTTAAGCTTCATGGACCATTTCATCCCAACTCATCGACTCTGGCAGCACTCTTTACTCTGCCCACTTGATTCCTCGATTTAATGTTTGAAACAATCAGGTGCTCAGGCTGCACATCAGTGCACTGACGGCTCGGTTATAGTGCACTTTAATCAGCCTGAGAAAAATGAGAATCACTTTCATATTAATACAGAATAAAGCCAGCCTCCTTCTTTACACCTACACCTTCTTTATTCTGTTAATATCCAACTGCTGAGATTAATATTGATCTCTGGGTTCAAAAGGGGGCTGGAAATTCAATAACTCTAATTTTTGCTGTCTTGCTACCAACAATTTGTAGAGAATTAATCTTGCGTAAAGCTCCTTAACTATTCCGTTTGATTATCTTAATGCCATATTAAATAACCGCCAAGTTTTTCTCATGTCACTGAACCCACACTTACACATGAGTCACGGCCAGGGAGCCCCATCCATCATTCAGATTACAAGGTTTCTGATTAAATGTAAAATCTATACCCAGACCCCATTATTATGAAGCGCACTGAAACAAATCAGTGTTTGATAATAGGATACGGTGATAATTGTGGCAGGGACATGTAGAATTGGCATGTTCTCCCTGTGTCAATCTGGGAACTCCAGTTTCCCCCCATTTTTTTATACCACATGCCATTGTGGGATCCATTGGGACCATCCAGGACCCTGATCAAAAATTCTTTATCCAGATTTGGGTCCTTGAGCAAGACTCTTAACCCCCATTTGCTCCAGGGGGCGCTGTATCAACCCAGTGTCACTTTGGATAAAAGTGTCTGCTAAATGACCAAATGTAAATGTAATGTAAATATCTCCAAAGGTTTTTGCTGGGTTTTCCATTTTCCTCCCACAGTCCAAAAAGATGGATTCAAGGTAAATTGGCTGCTCTAAATTGCCCCTATAAAGTGCGTGTGTCTGAGTCTTTGTGAATGTGTCTGTGCCCAGAGATGAATTGGTGTATCTGGGTGTATCTACCTAGCCTCCGAAACGTTCTCCCCTGGATGGACATGGGGAACCCTAGTAGCACCCTAAAGATAAGACAAGACAACTTTATAAATAAAGCAAGTTTGAAAGACAGCAAATGTCAACCAAAGCCATAAAATGGAGTAAAGCAAAACCATGTGTATATATATATATATAACATATGTAAGCAATAGAAATATCAGGTAAAGTCAAAGGTCACTAATGATTCACTGTCATGGCAACACCATTGTCATCCTCATGATTTCAACTCCATGACAAACACACCATCATCTGGTTGCACCAAGTTCTATTGTTACAAAGGTCACACACATGTTTTCATTCCATATAACCCCACTTTTCATTACAAGACATGAGTTTATAATCAAAAAGACACTATTCACTGTTGCATGCGCGTAGGTTTACAAACACTTCTGTTCCGGCTCGTCTCTCATCCCGGTCTTGGCTCTGCCATGATTCCCTCTCATGCATGTCCTGTATGTCTGTGTCCACAATGTCGGCATTGCGACCGCGTGGTAATTCTGTATGCTGACTGATAATGATGCACTCTGAGCACGTTGCTTGTTTCTTAGTCCTGAGTAGTTGCAGATCTCAGGTCACTGTGGCGGATCATGTAGCGTTGGATTCTGATTGCATTTGTTGCCTGCGATGTGGATTATGTGCTCATACTCTCGCATGGTAGCGCATGTCAGCCTTTCTTTGTCTCTCTCTTTAACCCTTAAAGCATTTTACACTTCCAGGAAAACGTTCACATGAACTAATGGATGACGTTCTGAATGAATTCCTAATGACGCTCTAATGTCCAATTTCCTGTTCCACCCTCAAACTGCTGTCTGTTTTACTAACCCTGTTTATTTCGGTTGCAGCATCACGTGGTGCAGTGGGTCCAACAGTAACATACGGTTTTATCTGGAATTCCATCTTTTTTCCAGATTCCATCTTATGCTACTGAGGTCGCACTGGGTCATGGAGTAGAACTTAGTTTGTAGAGTTTTCTGCATGAACTAATCAGAACACTCTCGTTCTGTTGTCGACTGACGTACATATTAACATGTGCTTGCATTGATGCTCTGAAGCCTGTTATTACCTCAGAATACCTGCATCAGTCTGTATAACTCCTGATTATAATGTTTAATATGAATAACAAGACATAACTCATGAGCACAGGACTTTAAAATGTCAGAAACCGTTTATAGGACATCTGTGGTGGTCAGTAGTTCACTGGTCCTGGTTTAGCAATCTGATAAAATTATAAAATATATTCCAATCATGTATAATGTGTTATAATGCCAGGCATAAAAAATGCTTTATATATGTTAAGTGATGTTTATTAATACAATCTCATCCAGAAACCTAAAGCGGATCGACCTTTAGTAGATGATGTGTGTCACACTCAGTTTCAAACATTCATACCCTGCAAAATTTGGACTGATTTCTCCACAGAATTCCTTTTTTTTTTAATTCCTGTTTATGTGGATTTATGATTATGAGCTGAAAGCCCAAATTATGTAAAAAAAATTAACAAATAAATACTTGAAATTGTTTAAATGGTGGGCTCTGAATCTATGGTCTATGAAAATGTATCTTTTTAAATGGAATAATGGAAATTAAACATGTTCCATGATAAAAAATTTTGGGGGTCTGTATATAACCTATAGATGATAAAGGGTCCCATTAAAACTCAAAGCAAAATAATATATTATTGATGGTTTACCATGATATTATAACAGTTATGTCACTGACAGTATAATAAATGAGTCGGGACATTTTAAACCATTTTAAACACAGAAATCCTGTATTCAAAATGCATTATTAACACATTTATAAAACGCTATAAAGTATACATAATGCTTAGTAACATTTGTCATAAGCCTTTGTTAATGTCCATAGATGTGCATAACCACACTCATTAAGTAAGAACATGCCATAAGGTTCATTAACCTTTTATACAGGTGAAATAAAACCTTAGTTTTTAACAAATGCTTTTCCTGATAATGACTTTATAAGTGATTATAACTGTTTATAATAGCTTATAAGTTTTCTTTTGTTGTCATTAATGACCTGTTTGAAAGCATTCATAGTAATAAATAATGACTTATAAAAGCTATTATAACACAGGTAGTTCCAGTCCTTAAATCTGATTGGCTAAACCACTTGTCTAGCTGTGACATTATACACAATAACCCACACTTCTGACCGCTTCACAATCGTATAAATGCACAATATAAAATATACTGTTTTCTTAAAGTTTTTCATAAACTGGGGCCACTAGATGACAGTATTTGATTGTTAAAGAAACCGTAAATCTTTTACTTCTGTCAGGGTTTATTTCAAAAAACGGACTGGAGTATGTCGTGGAAGACGAGTGATTTTACTTTTTTATTATAGTTTGTTGGTAATACTTATAAAGTAGATTTTATTAAAGCAATCCATGGGAAAGAGGTGTAACTACTCCACTTGGGCGTCGTGCCCAATGACCAGTGGTTTATTCACAATAATGCACATCCTCTCATACCTTATTGCTTTACTAAATGCTCTTTACAGAATTTCAGTAAAGTTTAATCATCTTGTTTTGAGTATGAATGTACATAAAGAATGAAAAGTTTAAATAAGTTCATACTATAATGCATTATGTCACTTTGTGTTATAATGCCTTATGTCAAATTGTTAGAACAATTTATAACTTTATTTATGATTATGAACTTCTTTGTACCTTAACAAAGGCTTATGATAAATGTTATAAAGCATTATGAATACTGGATTCATGGAAAGTTTTACTGTGAATTATTGTCTGTTTCATTTCCATGTCCATGCAGATATGTCTCTCTCTGCCATTCCATCTTTTTTGTCAGACTAATATCAGTTCTAATGGAGCTACGCAGGCAACTGTTTATGATAATGAATCCAGCAGAACTGTGGGCTCCACCCAGGTCTCTGTAGTGACACAGGTGGCTGCCCAACAATCCAAACAAGCATCCCGAGCACAGACCTCACTCGCCCTTGGCCTCGCTCATATTATTAAATGTAATAAAGGAGCTGCTCCAATCAAAGTGTGAAGGATAATTATGGGAGCACTGTCATTAGGCGGCCGACTCCGTAAGATAACGAGCTCCCACTGAGAGTACATTACATTACGCTGCCCTCTCACTTCAGCCCGCTTCTCATTACTGCGCCGTCCTTGTCTTAACTCGCCTCTCCCAGGAGCCCGCAAACTCTCAGTGTTGCTTAATATTCAGCCGAGGACCTCGTTATGTTCGTCCAAATAACGCAACACAATGCCAACCATCAACACTTGGCTACAGCGAGGATCATGGTGTTAGAATGATGTGTAAGAACAGAAATAGAAAGAATCCCCAAAGCCTGGATCCTAACAAATTTAGTGAAAACACACCAAAATACTTGCTTTCATGGCTCCAGACTGCAAGAGGCAGTGTACAGGACAGTCTGCGAGGATTATGAGTTCATATGACCATATGACTTACATCATGTAATATTATGATACATTGGTGCATATTCTCTCACAGGCCCCTGGAATAAGCGGTTGAGGGCAAACGATTTGGAACATGATCCACCAGATAAAAAGAGTTCAAAAGCTTTTATGCTTTACCTTTTTTAAAGTCGGCTTCCCTGCTATAAGGTGGCAAAGAGAAGGCAGACAGGTCCTTAATTATTCACCCCCGGGCTAAAAGAAGATGCACACTATTCCATAACACCCCATTGGACTTCCTTTAGCATTAATTACACCATTGACATCAAAACATTCATTTTCATCCAAATTTCCATTCATTTTCAGCCAAGATTTTGTGGTGGTGCTCCCAAAACTATGCTTTCACACGTTGAGCCTGGATTGTATTGTCTTGCTGCAAAATGCTGCCGGTATCAGAAAACTCTACTAGTGGGGTATAATCTTGTCTCTAAAATTGTTGTTGACCAGTCAATGCAGTTCCAGATGACTTTACACAAAAGAAAAGATGATTCCCTGCGTTTTTAATGTTTTCACTTGGAAAAATCTGGAACTATTTTGATTGATTCAGTTGAATCAGTGGGACAGCACATGTTCTTCACATTGGCTTCTGTCTCAGTTGGTCATCGGTAAAATTCCTAAATACTAGTTGATGCCCACTGTGTAGTCAGACATACTTGCTATTCTCGCTTTTGCACACTGTAGTATGTCGTGGGTGATTTTAGTTTCCTCCTGCAGTCCAGAAACATGTATTCAAGGTAAATTGAATGCTATAAATTGCCCTGTTTAGTGTCGGTTTGTGTGTGTGCCTGGCGATGGACAGGTGCCCTGTCCTGGGTGTGTCTTACCAGCACTCGAAGCTTTCTTCCTTGGATGGGCTTGGGGAAACTTGGCATTGTGATTACCTGCCATGTTCTTGGAAAAACAGGTTTGCCACATTACGTTTGATGGTTTGTTTGATCTCGCCTTCGAATGCAAGACCCCGCCAGTGTCACATCAAGGTTTTCCCAAGAACCAACAGATCTGAAATTTGTATCCTTCATCCCGTATCATGTCCTTAAAAAACAGTTCCATTTTCCTAAATTTAAAACTTTGTTTGATAACACCATTGAACATAAGACCGTTTTAGTGTCACATCACAGTCTTCCTCTTCGTGATCGTGGGAGTCCAGATTGGGCACCTGTTGTAACATTAACAAAACTGAGAATAATAAGCCCTAGCGATAGATTGGCACCCTGTCCTGGGATTATCTGCCCAGCGCCCAAAACATTCTCCCCTGGATGGGCATGGGGAACCCCCCACAACCCTCATAGAGGATTAAGATGAAGATAATGAATGAGATCAATAAAAACAAAACTCCTGCAGTAGGACCCTGCTCTGAACTGGTATAAAATTATAAAATGTTTTGTATGTGCAATTAAGGTAGCAAATAGCAACTGTGACACTCTTTATATGGTGATGGGAGGAGCATATAAAAAGTATAACACATGGAGGATAGGGATTGTCGTTTATTATTTAGCTTCAATCTGGATGCGTCTAAAATAATCATATTATTATTACACTGAACACAGCAGGTAATCGAGGCCTGGTCTTATCAGATCAGAGTGGGAAGAAAAACACTTTTGACAATAAAAACTACCCCAGGAAATTTATTCTCACGCAAATGATAAAGTGCTCGTCTGACCATATGCAAGACAAATTGCATATTATACTCTGCTTTGTAGTATAATTTACAGTGTTACCATGATTTAGAACTTAACTCAGCCTCATACTCATGGAATAATTCTGCCTTTGTCAGTCTAACAAGAGCAGCTCGGTTCTCCCAGCGTTATTAAGGGAGCACTAAATCAAGGCTCTGTGCAGAAGTAGGTTTTATGCTTTTATGCTGGAAGACTGGCGCCATTGACTTGTTTTGCACTGAATTTGTTCTTTGTAATTCAAACAGCATAAACAAAGAATACATATAAAAAACAAGATGCAATACTGAAGACGAGGGAAATGGGAGACGTCTCTCAGAGTCTCAATTTCTCCAAATTATAGATCTTCTCATGTGTATCATCTGCAGTAATTTGACAATGTAGATATAGTGATTTAGTAAAACCTAAATGCATCCTGAAAAAAATCTGACTTCCTGAGCACAAGGAGCATTATGTTCCTGCTTTAATATTAAAAACGTAAAAGTGCGTTAGAAAAAAATAGGTTAAACAAGTTTAACGGAACTATTAACTGTAATTCATTGGTTCGGTGTTGGTGAAGCCTCCTGTGTCAGCTATAGCTCTGTAAAGGACCTGGGTTAGGATACTCACAGGACACTTCATTCTATCCCGATCTCCTCTCACTGTCTGTGCTTTTCTCAGGGGAACCGAATGCTCCTAAACTGGTGACCAAGCAGCTGTTCTCAGGCAACGAGATGATGGTCAAATGGATCAAGCAAGACGATGGGGGCTTGCCCATTATACAGTACCTAGTGCGCTTTAAACCTGTGAGTATATGATGGATCATGAGGTAACTTGTTTACACCAACTTAAGTGCACATTTTTAAAAATAACAGTAATGTAACTCCAGCTAAAACCTTAATTCATCATGAGCTGACCTTCCAAATTGACGGCTTCATAATCTCTCAATTAGTCCGTAACCATGGTTTTACAATTGTCACTCATTAAACTCTCTTATCAGGCCCTAAAACTGGCCGTTCCTACAGATTCATTCTGTACATCATTAGATAGATCAGAGCTTTCTTAACTGAACAGGCTACTCGTCTGCTAGTTCATGCCCTCATCCTATCCCAGCTTGACCATTGTAATGCTTTGCTTGCCGGTCTCCACGCTTCCACAATTAGGCCTCTACAGGTGATTCAACTCATGTCACTCCATTCCTCCTCTCTCTCCGTTGGCTCCCTGTTGCTGCTGCTTTCAGTACAAGATACCGACTCTGACCCACAGAACAATCTCTGGATCTGCCCCTCTTACTTTACAAAATACACTTGGACTCATTCACTGCGCTCTAGTGCCGAATGTCGCTTGGTGATTCAACCTCTCTGTGGCGCTAATTCTCACTCCATATTGTTTTACTGCTAAATGGTGGAACAATCTTCCCCACACTGTCCGTAAGGCTGGGTCACTCTGCATTTTAAGAAACATCTAAAAACACATCTCCTCCACAAGCACTTGCTTAGAAAATAGAAGCCACATCAGATAATGATCAGGTCTAAGGTGCTACAGTGTAGCTGGTTTCTCCCTAACTACTGACTCGTGGTGTTTGTAATGTATATGTTACTGTAAAGCATGCATTCATTACTAGCAAATTGACCGATTTTATTGTGTCAGCGGTGTCCAACCATGTACATAGGACTGTATGTATTATAATGCAGACATCATAAATACTGCATAACACCCACATTTCACTATAAAGCTCACATGTAGTTCGTGCAGTAACTCTGGTCTCTTGTTTGTCAATGAATAGAAAAACCTCTTGGTGTGGAAACCCGAGCTCCGTCTGCCCAACATCAGTGACTCTGTGGTACTGAGGGGTCTGGACTGGAACACGGAGTACGAAGTTCACATAGTGGCTGAGAATCAGCAGGGGCGGTCGGAGCCTGCCGTCCTCTCCTTCAAGACCACCCTGGAGCCCACCATCAGCCCTGGTATGTTCTAGTTCTGAGCCCTGACCCAAACCACAGCCCTTCCATTCAGCACAGCCAGCAACCATGCAGCTTGAATTTCCCCACTTTGACCCCAGTTAGTCAATGCAACAGATTCCTAATTTTTTACCCAAAAAAAATTGGGATTCATTTAAAGGGATTTTCAAATAATTTTCCAATGGCTCCAGAGGTGGGCTTGGGGATGTCCTCACATCTGCTACAACTGGGACATCTATAGGATAGGCTGTTTAAAGCAATCTGGACTGAAAATGGTGAGAAGCCCTGTGTTTGTGAGCTTCAGTTAATATTTAGTCTAAAAATGGCTTCAGTTTTATTTTGGGGGATTCACTCTTACAATTGTGCCAGTGCCTTATAGTTAAAATTGCAGGTTATGAAATGTAGGGGGTGAATTTGAATTAAATCCCTGCAATCATACTAAGATTAAAAATTAATGGCTTGAACTGGCTCTATAGAGTAAAGAAGAATTGCTGGAGGTTAAGCCTGAAAATCCCCCTCAAGCTCAGTGGCTCCCATGTGCTCCCTGGATCTCCACCTTCAGCCTGTCTCAGTCCAGTCCTTCAGTCAGCTCCACTGCAGCACACAACGGGATTGAAGATCATTTCAGTTCAGATGAGATTTGACATCTGTGAAGCAGCCGTCACACCTCCCCCAAATCCCGTCTCTCCCATCCCTTCCCAATGGCAATGGCTGCTTTGTGCTGTGTTGTAGGGTTGTGGTTTCAAAGACATTTGTATCCCTGCGTTCCCTGCCTCCCCACAGATCACGAAACGGGCCTTCCTCTTTGAGTTTTTCTCGCTTTCTCTGTCTCTCTCACCTATTTTAAAAGGCTGAGCTTTAGCACAGAGCAGGCTCGTTGTGGTGCACAGCCGGTAGCTGATTGGACCATGGCCCTCGGCTCTGTGGGGATGCGGGCGCTGGTCTTGCATGGTGATGCTTTAATGAGATTACCTAGTTAATGCTTTTCTGAGGAACCTAACAGGCATCTGCCAGTGCATGACGCCCGCTTTCTCATCCGCTTGTTAGGAAGCAGCCGTTAAAAACAGTGGGAGGTTTGGATCTTGGACCGTTTTGGCGTATTAGGGTCAGACGCAAGTAAACAAGTATATAAACAGCCAAGAACGCCGCAGCCTGTAAGTCGACTCTTAACAAAACAAGATCAGAAATGAAAATGAATACGGACACCTTATGACTACTGATAACATGGCTCTCCTATACTGTTGATGCGGCCCGGCTGTTCAAGAAGGATGAGTCCACCACTGAGCCTTGGTCCTCACAAGGTTTCGTCCTAAAAACCATCATAACAGGGAGTTTTTTCTTGTCACGGTCACTTTGGCTTGCTCAGGAGGTTTAGGATAATAACAATGTAAAGCTGCTTTGTGACAACCTAGATAGCAAAATTATTCTGGTCCAGATTGCAAGCAGTGGCCAGCATATGAACCTGATTAGGGCCACACATCAGCAAAAGGTGTCACATGCAGGGAGCCTGGCCATGCCTTTACCAGATGTGGGCCAGATCCATTTTGGAACATGTGTATGTTTCAGGATGTGGACTACCTTTGGTTGACCTGTAGTTTGCCAGTGCCGCCATTGAGCCAGCAGCGTCACATCTTAGCCAGATGTGGCCCTCATCCATACGCTATCTGGAAACACACTGTTGGATAAAGCTCTTTATATAAATAAATAACTTAAAACTTTAACTTATAAAGTCCAGTATCCAGTTCTCTGCTGTTGCTTGTTTTACTTACAACGTTTAAATTCCCAGTGTCCAAATCCCTGACGGAAGAAAAATAAATAAATAAATAAATATATATATGTTATAATAAAACAGATTATTTAGTTTGGTTAATGGTCTTGTCGTAATTGTAGTATTGAGGCAGTGGGTTTATTTATCCATAGGAACTAAACCTACCTCAGTTATCCAAATCTCCCCAGCTATCACTGATCAGGAGGGAGGCTGTTTTAAAGCATCAGCGGCTAACATTGCCCAGTTCAGTAATGCGTACATGCTCACTGAATCGTCCAGTCCGCCATTTCCACCGCATTGCATCATGGCTTGTTTTCTGTTACGGGTCTCTCGTTTTTAAAAGAGCAACTTTTCCTGGTGTGAACAGAACTGAAGGGGGCAACTTAAATTAATTACAAGTTCCATTTTGTAGCTTTTTGGAATTTATTAGTGCTTGTTTGTAGGACATGTCATATAACCACCATTTAATCTAAACAAAGTTCTATAAATGTTATATATGGTGCGTTCCGCCTCTGCTGTGTTACCATGGTGCACTCACCCTCCATATAAATTTCAGATGATTCATGGGGTTGAGGTTAAAAGTTGGATGTTATATCTAAACCTAAGGACTGATGGATTTTGTAGTTCTTTAATTCCAGACTGTAGTCCATCTGTTTGTAGACTACAAGACATACTGTGTTCTCTGCTCTCTAATGGTCAGGACCCCAATAGTACCACCACAGAGCAGCTATTATTTGGTCAGTGCATTATTGCCATTCCAGCAGCGTCACTGCTGCACTAAAACCCCCTCACTGCATCAGTGCCACTGCAGAACTGACAATAAACAATCCACCACCCAAATTTTACCTGTTCTGTGATGCTCCTGACCAATAGAGAACTGAGAACCAACAGGGGACTAACAAAAAAAAGAAAACAGATGGACTACAGTCTATAATAGTAAAAGTCCATCTATATGGTAAGTGGGTGAAATAGACAATAGAGCAAGAAGTGGGCGTGTCCAAACTGCAGACTGGTACAATGGGTTTCCCAATGCAATTATCTGAGGCCCCCAAACCATATTTTATTGTTAATATTAAATCCATCATATTATAATAATCTATAGTAATATTCAACACCAGGAAAGTTGCTCCAAGTTATTTTCATCTGCATCTGTGTAGTTTAATCATCCATCACCTGACCCCTTGAGTCAACATCTGTTCCTGACTTGCTGTTCTGCCCCCTCGCCCCTTTCACACCTTGACCTGTCATCCATCCCATCATCCTGCTGATGGCCATGTTAACCTGCCTGAATTCTCCTTTTATATTCTTTTTCTAATCTTTAGTAACCTCTCAAGTTTATGTTGCTGTATTTGACGTATTCTTTCTGTCTCTCTCTCTTTCTCTCTGTTTTTCACTTACCCTTTATCCCGATCTCCTTCCCTCCACCTCCCCCTTTGCCTCCTGTGTCGTCTTCATGTGACTCCGGACTCTGCTGGACCATCACATTTCCATACACACCGTTATTGTTGTGTTGATGTTTTTTTGTTTCTTTTTTGTTCTCTATTCATTTCTTTTGCCTTTTTTTGAAACCGGAACTCTTTTTTGTGCACTTTCGATGTGGGCGCCGTGTCCGCGGCCGCTTGGCTAACTCAGCTACTGTTGGCTGCTCCTGTGTCACGTACTCTGTGGTCACTTTCCTGCTTCCCATGCTGACTGTGTTTTTGCTCTCGTAATCCGGATCCCGTCCGACGAGAGGAGCGCTCGCCCTCCCGCGGCCTGCTCTCCAACCAGTATTCTGATCCTCTGATCCTCCTACAACCTAACGAACTTCAAAGAACAAGAAAACGATGAATGAGTCTTATGTTAACTGGGTTGTTTTGAAGAAAAAAAAAAACCACTGTTCCCTTTATTTTTTTCTTTTGCTTCTGAATGTCCTTTTTGTTCTCTGTCATCGTGTTGTTTTGGGGGAGGAAATCTTTTAAATCTTAGGCGGCATCTACATGTTGTTTTCTTTTTGTCAAACCATGGACTGCAGCACTGTAGAACATCTTGTGCCTATAAAATACGGTTCCAACCGCAGGTCTCTGCGTCTCAGTGAAGGACGACCGAGTGTTAACTTAAACCAAGGTTTTATAACCAAGAGTCCTGTTTGATCACACCAATCGATCCTTACCTTCTCATTTTCTTCTGATCTATCCAATCTATCGATCTAGCAATCATGATGGAAGCATTTATACGCAGAGAGGCTCACGTTACGCTGTGTGTCCACATTCCGTGTGATTAGGAGGTGAATGTACATAATTTGAGATCATTAAGAGATCAGCTTGTTGGTTTGGATATTTTCTGCACTCTGTTTTTGATTTGCTTCACACTTTGGAGTGAAAAGCTCATAGTTGAACTCCAATTTTTTTTTATTCTACTCTGTTCTATGTCTTTGATAACCACATAGCTGTGTGCGCTCATTGTAGGATTTTCTGTTTTTTTTCCACAAAAAGAAAAAAAAAACTTATCCAAGCGATATCGTTGTATTTCGGCGACGCCGAAAAGTGAGCTGTTGAATCCACTGGAGGAAGCACTTATGGGTTAAAGTCTCTTGCATGGAATCATAACTACCACGTGGTGTGTGGTGCTGAATGTTGGTTTGACCAAACTGTCTGAGACCTTTACATTGGAAAGGCGAGTGTGTACCGCTGTGCTGGTTTCTGTTATATCCCGCCACCCACCCAAACCGCTAATATCCATCGGTACTACATTTTGCCTCGGATCATTTTTTCTGTCCTTAAAGTCCAACATGAACTTCACAGACATTTGTGTGAAATTCTGTAACCGTTATAATAAATGAACCTGTTTGTGACACTTGCTACGTTATTGGCTGTTGGACGAAATGTGTGTCATTAACCGAGAGTGGTGTATGTATTTGATGAAAAGCCTTTTATAAAAACCTATGCAGGCATTTCCAGCGAGGGTGTCGAACGGCTGAAGTGCTTTGCAGTGGAACACTGGGGTGTCGAAAGCAGTTATGGGAGTGCGGCTTGCCTCTGGTTTTGTAATTTGATCCAGATCAAAATAAAGTGATGCACCCTCAATTCTGGAAACACATGCCACTCAACTGGTCTTTTTTTCTATGGACTAAGTTTGGACAATCAAAAGTTAGGACACGCCTTCTTTTTGCTTCAATTATTGTCCATTGTATCAGTTTCGGCTGGAACGGTGGCTTAGTGGTAGCACCTTCCCCCTCTGCTGGTTCCCAGTTTGAATTCTAATGTGGGTGGAGTTTCAATGTTCTCCGTGTGTCCATGTGGGTTTCCTTGGGGTTTTCTGGTTTCTTCCCACAGTCCAAAATAATGGATTTAAGGTAAATTGGCTTCTCCAAATTGTGTGAGTGAGTGTGTGCCCAACGATAGATTGGGTGTATCTGCCCAGCGCCCGAGACGTTCTCCCCTGGATGGGCATGAGGAACCCCTTTCGCAACCTTCATAGAGGATTAAGTAAAAGATAATGAATGAATAAATGGATCAGTTCCACTTACTTCTTTGTAATTCCACAAAAAAAAAAGTGAATGCTGTTTTCTAATGGTTAGGACCCCAATAGTACCACCACAGAGCAGGTGGTGCATTATTCCTATCCCAGCAGTGTCACTGAGGTGTTTAAATAAAACTACAGCCACTGCTGCACTAAAACGCCCTCACCGCTGCAGAACTGACAATAAACCATCCACCCCCCAAATTCCACCTGTTCTGTGATGCTCCTGACCAATAGAGAACAGAACCAACAGGGGATGAACAAAAACAAGAAAACAGATGGACTACAGTGGTAAGTGGAGGAAATAGACAATGGAGCAAGAAGAGGGTGTTAGCAAACTTTTGACTGGTATTGGGTTGGAAGTGCACTATCTGTGCTTCACTTGTACAGTGCATGTATAACTAAAACTTCCATTCATTGGCCAAATGGAAGTAGTAAGTTATTGTTGTTTTTTTGTTCACATTACTGGTCAATTTAAATTACTTACCTAGAGTTTTGCAGCAACCCACTCAGCAGCATTTAACCTCCTGCGTTTGAAGATATCAGACCCGCCGCCCATCAGTTCGTCATCAAACTGTACTTCAACCAAGTGTCACATGCCTTGGTGTGGACTGATGACAAACTAATATTGGAATGATTTCCCTAAATAGCACACGATCCACCCGCACCACCGTTACTAACTCATATTGAGCCCCTGATCCACATCATCTGCACAACAGTCATTTGTTCATATTCACCTGATAAACTAAAGTCCAGTCCAGTCCTTTTCTGACTCACCGCTCTGCAGTCTGTGTGAATTAGCACAGGTGAAAGACAGATGACTGGTTATGGATACAGTATGTTGCTGACTCGACAGGCATGGGGCAGCGGCAGCAGAGCTCTAAGAGCCGGTGTTTGGTTTCAGATCTGTGCCGTGATTTATTGTTGTGTTTAAAATGCAGGCCAAATCCAAGCAAAGCAAACATACAGCTGTGGAAAAGCCCTCTCAAGCTGGGCAGTAGATTAAAGCTGCCAGTCATGACTTCTGCTCGCTCCAGTCAGCTGTAAGCTTCCGAACACAGCTGGAAGAGGAGATTGAAAAACACCACTGGATTCGCTCTCAGTAACAAAGAGTGACAGGACCAAACTGAGGCGAGAGGAGAGCGTGCTGTACAGAAATGGCACTAATGATCACTGATGCTGATACTCTGAGACACTTTAGAAGTGAATTCAGCAACAGAGTAAACACACTTTACCCATGATGTAAGAACATCAATATCGCATGGTCTCCTTCTACATGCAACTGTGTTTTATGGATCTATATTACTTTAAATCAAGGGTGTCGAACTTGATTTAAAGTAATATAGCTGCCCAAACTAAAGCTGCCCGACGGGCAATAGTACATTATTTCACCACAAAAGTAATATAAAAATACACACTGATACAAAACCATTTTTATTGTCAAAGTTACCTTTATTTTTCAGATGGCAGTGTAACCGAATATTCATTTATCCACTATCTTTCGCTTAATCCTCTACCATCCAGGGGAAAAGGTTTCGGGCGCTGAGCAGAAACACCCAGGAGAGGGCGCCAATCTATGGCTGTGCACACACTCACACAGACACACACACACACTATATGGGGCAATTTAAGGTATTCAATTTACCTTGACTCCTTTTTTTTAAACTGTGGGAGGAAAGTGGAGAACCTAGAGGACACCCACGCAGACACGGGGAGAACATGGAAACTCCACCCAGATCGAGATTCGAACTGGGAATTCCCAGCGCTGAGAGGCGAATGTGTCAAAGGTGTCACATGCAAGCTAGCACTGCCATATTTTTACCAATTGTGGGCCAGATTCATTTTGGAACACGTGATCATGCATGGTTTCTTATGTGGACCACCTTTGGTTCACATGCCAGTTCCGTCAGTGAGCCAACAGTGCAGTGCCACAGCACAACGGTGCTTCATCACCGGCTAATGCAAAATGATTACAAGCCACTCCACTGCCCCTGGCTGTCACTGAAAATCTGATGATATGTCTAAAGGCACAAAGGCAGAGACCGATACTATTAAAATACTGTTGCTATTATGTGGTAGAAGGAAGACTTACATATTAAACGTTTTCTAAGATAGCAAGTCAAAAATAACACATTATAAGCCCAGGCAGTTTGGCAACTGACCATGATTCACGATTGACCCACGAGTCAGACTTTGGACATGACTGCTTTAAAACGAGGCTATTTCATTAAAAATAACATTAAGACCTTGACATCACATGGGCTTATGGTGATTAATTATACAGCCGGCTTTTTTTCTTTTTCAATTAAATACAGACTCCTGATCACTACACAATATGTGCACGGCTGTCCCATACTGTAGGTGCCACTAAGCCTTGGTTCTCTCAAGGTTTCTTCCTAAAAATAAAAAAACAACCCCACAGAGAGTTTTTTCATGCCACTGTTGCTTTGGTTCGTCAAGGCCTCACTGGACACTGTGAAGCTGTTTTGTGGCAACGCACTGTTTTAAAAAACATTATATGAATAAATGATGGAACCTTGAACTTGGTTCATTCTGTGCAAAATCTCATCAGTCTCGCACGATGAAGAAGAGTTTGCTAGAAACGTTAATATTAACTGAACAGTGGAGTGGGAACATTCACTTGAGCTCTGTAGTTCAATCAGATCTATGCTGTACTGTCCAGGATTAGAGTTCAGAATGAAAACACCCTGGCAAAGGTATCTGGCTTCTGGAAGCAGGATCACACGGCGGATTCAGCTAACAGGGTTTCACAGAGGATTTACTCTGGTCAGGTTTTGTAGTTAGAACCACTTGGAGCTTTATTACAGGTGCTTTTGGGTGGAGTCTGCATGACCTTCATGTTTCTGAGTGGGTAATACCTATTGATGAGTATTTGGAGTAACTGGAATCAGTTCTAGTATTGAGGGGTTTTTTTGAGTCACGTGCTTGTTGATTCATGGATGTATTTAAAGCAAATCTTAAATCCCATCTTTTCCAGTTGATTTATGGCTGAGCTGGAACTGTGTCTTGCGTCTGTGTTGTGTTTTGTCTTTGTGCATTTTCTTGCTATATGTATTAATTTTTATATTTTATTTGTTAATTTTTTTTTGCTATTATTGTATAGTGCTCTTGGGTGTCCCAAAAGGTGCTTATAAAATAACATGTTTTTATTAATATTATTTTAGATCAGGCATGGATTAATAGAAGGGTTGCATCAGGAGGGGCATTAGATGTAAAACTGTGACGCTGTACCTAGTCGATCATGTGGTGCCCTCTTAAGGAAACAAGCTCTTAGAAATATAGAAATATGCAGAATTATTAGGCATATTACTTGTTTCTTTTCACCAAGTAAACCAATATAACAACACAAAATTTGGAAGTAAACATTTCTGACACTCAAAAGCCTTCCATCCATAGATTTTGTCAGGTGCTTGATCTTTTTACGATCAACATTGCATGCAGCAGCCACCACAGCCTCCCAGACACTGTTCAGAGAGCTGTACTGTTTTCCCCTCCCTGTAGTGCTCACTTTTTATGGGGTTTAAATTAGGAGAACAAGTGGGCCATGTCATTATTTTTTATTCCTTTAGACTTTTACTGTATTTGGATGTACGTGATGGAGCATTGTCCTGCATGAATATCATATTATTTTAACAATATTGACTTTATTCTGTACCACTGCTTGAAGAAGGTTTCTTCCAGAAACTGGCAGTAGGTCTGGGAGTTGAGCTTCATTCCATCCTCAACCCA
>JAOUQT010000018.1:8563741-8584701 GCA_025769995.1 Xyliphius kryptos
GCCCCCCCCCCCCCCCGGAAGAAAAAGA
Source organism: Xyliphius kryptos (assembly GCA_025769995.1). Classification (NCBI taxonomy): domain Eukaryota; kingdom Metazoa; phylum Chordata; class Actinopteri; order Siluriformes; family Aspredinidae; genus Xyliphius; species Xyliphius kryptos. Next base: position 8,563,770 of record JAOUQT010000018.1, read on the forward strand.
TTAAAAAATTTGTTTGGTTTGTATTATATAAAACTAATGACTATGAGAAAATATGGGTCCCGAGCCGAGACCAGTTGAGAACCCCTGATGTAAAGAGACTAACAAAGTATGTAGAAAAACACTCTGTACCTGTAGAACCATCTAAATGCTCTACGGTCAGTGGTTTAAATGGACAGTGATAGTAAAATCTGAGTAATGTGGCAGGTAAGTGTATATTTTGTAAGCAAAAGGTTTACATTAATAAATAAAAGCTAAGAGTTATGTGTTTTGTGGCCCGAATATCTTCACCCGAATGGAGTAGTGGGTTTTTTGGTGAAAAGGCAGGAATACTGATTTTCAGAGACCCTACAGTTTGATACCACTGAAAAAGAAAGGTGTAAATGTGATGTATGTTCATTAGCATTACTACGATATTTACACAGGAATATAATACGCGCTGATTCACCGGGTTGAAACCCCGCTGTTGCATTTACCATACACAGCCTCAGGTTTCGAGTGCATCATTCATGTGCAACGGGCTGCTATTAATGGAGCGGGATGAGAATCCGGGGTGGTAAATCTACACAGTCGACCCAGAACGTGTTCAATTAGAGAGGATTTATTGCACCATATTAATTATTGATTCAACAAAAAAAATGTGAACATGAGTCATGTAGAGAAAGGAAAATGAGGTGGAACAGAACGGGGAGTGAGGCTGAGGTAATGAAGGTGCCGAATTATAATGGAGCAAATGAGAAATGCATGATGGGACCGGTATATGAAATGAGGGGGTTCGGACCTTGATCTGGCCTTGTGTACTGAAAATGGAGCTTGTTGTAGAAACTGTTTCGCGAATCTAATTGTGTGGTAAAGATGTTGGATTGTATAACGCAGAAACGTCACTGTTGTAGGGTCTGCTATGAAACTTAAGGTACTTTTTGGCCGGCCCAGTAGCGTAGCGGTTTGTACGTTGGAATTCCAATCTGGGTGGCATTTGCATGTTCTCCCTGTCTCTGTTGGGGTTCCTTCGGGTTTGGTTTTCTCCCACAATCCAAAAACATAGTGTGGCGCGAGTGTGTGATGGGTGTGGCCGGTAGACGGGAGTCAGGTTTGGGGGGCGGATCAGGTAAACGGTCGCACCTGTCTGAGGATGAGTTAATTAATGATTGCTCTCTGGATTGCAGTAACAAAAGGGACCGAAAGAGAAGGGAAGAGGGTCTTACCATCAAAAACGCCTGGGTTTCTGCACCACTTTGGAAGAGCTCCGGTTTGTGACGGGCGAAACAGACACCACTGATTCACTAACACACTGTAAGTTTTTATCTTTCACTCGCATGCCTCGCGCTTTCAGTCCGTTTTCGGCTCGCCGGCAAGACCCTCTCCCCTTCTCCCCGGTCCCTTTTGTTACTGCAAAAGTAGACTCGTCTACCGGCCACGTCCATCACGCCCTCGCGCCACACATGGATTCATTGGCTGCTTTTAATCGCCCCTATCTAAATTGCCCTTATATAGTGTGAGTGGCTGTGTGTGTGTGCCCATCGATGGATTGGTGTATACAATCCAGGGTGTATCTGCCCAATGTCCAAAATATTCTCCTCTTGAGGGCCAAATTTGGTAAAGTGAAGAGGCCCAGGGCCCAATAGTTCCTTTTGACATTTTTTCACCACACAAAAAAAAATACAAATTGTTATAAACAATATTGTAAAGAACTCTTAATATACAATTATTTAATATCTGGAGATTCAAACAACAATAAACTGTATAGGATGGTTTACATTTCACCCATAATTGTCACTTATTCCTCTACAAGGGTCTTGAGTGGGGGAGAACGTTTCGGGCGCTAGGCAAATACATCCAGAACAAGGCGCCAATCTATCGCTGGGCACACACAGACTATAATTTAGAGGGACAATTTAGAGCAGTCAATTTACCTTAATTCCATGGTTTTGGACTATGGGAGGAAACCCATGCGGACACAGGGAGAACATGAAAAAAACTCCACCCAAAACGGGCTTCGAACCGGGAATCCCCATTGCTAAGACTTAACCATGCTAACCACCACTCCCCTTACCTCAAATTTAAGAAATTAAAATTTAATGTCAAGCAGACCCTCTGTCACGTTCATGTTGTCGTCAACCTAAGAAAATCAGTATTAGCAAGGTTGGGAGTCTTAGTTCAGTGGTTAGGGTGTTGGGCTGTCAATCAGGAGGTTGTGGGTTCAAATCCCAGATCCTCTGAAGTTACCACTGTTGGTAATGGGGCTAGACCCTTAACCCTCATTGCTCTAAGGTAGCTGTATATATGCACCTGGTGTTCAGACCCCAACCAAGTTGGGATACTTGTAAGTCGCTTTGGATAAAAGCATCTGATAAATTTAATGGTGGACATTTACATTTTACATTTTTAAATATTTTTGATTCATTTATTCTTACAGAGCTAGCAAGCCATAAATAAGACATTATAAGCCCTTGATTGGCCCACAGGCCGGACTTTAGACAGGCCTGGAGTAAGCAGAAGATAAGGGTTGGGTAGATTGGGGATAGTTTTAAAGTGACATCATGATTTATGGTTCTAGTTATGGATGGATTATGGTTAGTGTAAGGTTATGGTTAGGTTGAATGAATGGAATTCTGTGTAGAGTCCTTACAATGCATTTAAACTTAAACAGAAAAAATAAGAAATCTGAACCTACTAAATGTAAATGTAAATGCGAAACAGCAGCTGATTGCTGTTTTACTATTTGTGCAAAATAGAGTCAGCTGGGTCAGTAAATGTTGCTGGGTTTATACTTCCACTCTTTGAAAAAGGAGAACCATCCTCGAATGTAAGTAAACAAATCATTTGTCACCAAGCTGTCAAGCGAGACACGTCTCATGATGGGTAGAGGCACCGAGCGCTCCCAAGACCTTCACAACACGACGGCTGGGCTGCACAGCAGTGGCATGGGTTAGCAACTGATTTTCTAACTCCACTAAGAAGCAGCCAGGCCATTATTCACCAGTGAAAGGAACATCACTATCACGTGTCGTTTCGTTTGATCGCTAAGAACCTTTAAATATAGTGGAATGTTGGAATTTTTTTTAAGTGGGTTTTATTAAGATTAAAAAAATAAGAGCTGAATGGGAAATGTCCATCTATATACAAATACAAATTGAGTGTGTGTGTGTGTGTGTGTGTGTGTGTGTGTGTGTGTGTGTGTGTAAGTTCCCTATACAAATCAACACCATTGCTTCGATTACCATGACATTTTCACATACTTACTCTTTAGGACCCTGCAGCTCTGTACAAACCACCAAAAAGTGGCTCAAGGTGTCAACAGCGCACCTCGCAGCTTGATTTAGGACATTGGTTAATTTATTTTACACTAGCGAAATACCCGTGCTGTGCCATGGTGGAAAACTTAACAACATGAAAGTTGAAAGGCAATTGTATTTGAATAAATGATGACTTTGAAGTTTATATATTTCATATGAACTTATTATTATAGAGTGAATATGTGGATTGAAAATAATGTGAGTTGTGTCCACGGTCTCCACGCGGTTGCTTTCTTCACGGGAATTTTAAAGTCGGTTTTTGCTAGTAGGAACAATGGAACGTGGGAAAACGAGAACCCAGTAGTTTTCCCAAGGACAGATGGGCCTGCAATCTGAATGTTAAGGATTCAAATCCCAGGTCCATTTAAGGTACCAATGTAGGTTCTTGAGCAGGACCCTTAACCCTCGTTGCTCCAACCCTGTGTTCTGACCCCAACAGAGTTTGGATACTTGTAAGTTTCTTTGGATGAAAGCATCTGCCAAATGTAAATATCTCTAAATTAATCCCGATGCCAAGTTCCAGCCTTGTAGGTGTTTGGAAAGTAGTTTTTGTAAGGATACGATAGGAGATTAAGAGCCAAGTTTCATATCTGTAGCTACCCTAAAGTTACCCTGGAGGGGTCTTGTGTTTGATGGCGATATTGAACAAGCCATGAAACAAAGCGAGGTGAGAAGCACAATGCCAAGTTTCAGCCTTATAGCTACCTGGGAAGTGGGAGAATTAGTAATGTGTGAGGGCGTTTGGCATTTATAGGTATAGAACAAAAGCAGGTGTCCTCTGACTGTACAAGGTACCTTCACATGCTCCGGTTTGTAATCAGAGTTTAAGCTTTACAACCCCAGCTGGCTTTTTTATGAGGGGAAATCAGAGTTGGTGTCTGTTGTATTTGTAAGCATGTTGCAGCTGTTGGGGGGGGGGGGGGGAGATTTGGTCCAAACTTTAGATCTATTTCTTCACTCATCTAGCTATCACTGTATGATCCACAGTGTAAGTACATTGCCAATATAATGTTAGGCCTCTCGGTGTCCCCAGTGGGGGCATGTGCAGAGGTACGGGAGCAGAGCGGCAGAGTCGATATCCTCGAGCGGTTAAAGGACTATGTGGTGTGAAAAGGTGGACTCGGCTCTGCAGAAGAAAAGCGGCAGGATTAGCTGCAGGAGATTCCCTGTGGATAGCTGTCTTTTTCCCCAGGGACACTGTAATATGATTACTTTGTTGTTTGCGCCTGGTCCAGTGGTTAAGCACTATGGAGGAGTGGGCTTCAGGATGGACAATAGGGGGGAAGGGCCAGAGAAAGAGGCTTCTTTTTTTGAGAGAAGGTTGGAATTTTGCTCCATTCAGAACAGCTGGGGTCTTACACACTAAAGGGAGATAAAAAAAATGTTCTTTTCTTTCGCTGAATGAAAGGCATGTGTGTCGTGTTCTGTAATGCAGTGGTCAGCAGAGGTACAGCAGATCAGGCCAGCGGGTCGCTTTTCTTCCAGGTTTCCTTTATTCCTTCATTAAGTCCATGCAAAGACGTGTTTGTGAGATTTAAGTCTTTTTTCTCTCCAGATTTATAAATATATATACTGTATTTAGAGAGAAAGAATGCAAATGTATTGGGTCAAGGGGTTTTATTCAGTCCCATTCCCTCAGGTTTATACAATCAAGTATCTAGGCATATCATTTGGGTATCTGCATGCTTCCAACATTGTGAGAACAATTTGGGGAAGGCCCACCATTTCTATCCCAGCATGGCTGTTTCCCAGTGGTTTTATTTGTCATTCCAACAATGTACAGTGATGTAGAGTGTAGGAACAGGAACAAGGTGCCACATAGAACAATAAACTATATAACCTAATATTAAGTGTACAATTGCAATAGCTTGTGCAAAACAAATTATGATATATACAAAGACACTAGCCCACTAGTCCTGTTGTAAGAGGCAAAAAATGCCCATTGGTTTTAAATGTAAACAGTGTAATTTTCAGCAGCAATTTGTCTATAAATGTCAAAAATATACAATGTGATTTTAGCAGCTATTAGCCTTTAGCAGCAATTTTGCCCATCTTTGGTTTCTGAATTATTTGTGTTTGTGTGTCTTTAGTCCAGTCGTTCATGAGTGCAGTTGTTGGGAAAGTTTGAAAAAAGCATGGGCAAACACAGAGACCCCCCCCACAACCCCTCAAACACAGAAGTAGATTGTGTTATTATAAGCCAGATCTGTTCTAACATCAGGGTCTGACCTCATAAAAACTAAAGAAAAACTTCAATATTTTGTAGAAAGCACTTAAGTCATCTCCTTCTAAACATGTTTCAGCTGTGTTACTATGTTCTACTGTCCAACCCTCAAACACAGAAGCAGATTGTGTTATTATAAGCCAGATCTGTTTTAACATCAGTTGTTTGACTTAATAGAAACGTAAAAAATCGTACGCATATTTTAGTTGTGTTACTATATTCTACTGTTTTCAATGAGGAGGACGAACGATAAACATGTGGTGGGTGGTGGGTGATTCTCAGCATTATAGTGACATTAACATGGTGGTGGTGGTGGGTTTTATGAAACTGAAAATGTCCAGTTCCCATCATTCTGTATGCAGAATCCTCGGAGCACAGACTTTACCCAAGTCCTTCCCCAAACTGTTGAGTTTAACTGGACTGGATGCATTTAATTGTCCAGAAACCCCAGATCAGTGCTTAATTATTGACACCTGTTTTAACAGCTGAAGTTAACGATTTACTGCTTATAAAATGTATAATGCTGTTAGTTTAGTTTGGTTTACACGATGTAACCGTTCTGGTTCAAATGCTTTTTTAATTAATTTATAAGTAATACTCTTTTGAGCGCTTTGTAAAACAAGCTGTACAGGACGTCTTTTTTTTTTAATAGTCTACGTATGTGCGAGTCAATGAGTAATAAACCGAGGGGATCATCAGCGTCTTTGGATCGTCTCTGGGTTCTGAGCCAGTGGGAGGTGTGTCCTGCTTTGTAAAGTGCTGCACAGGGCCCTAAACTACAGAGAGCTTTAATGAGTGCTAGCACTTTTAAAAGACACCTTCCCTGCAGTTTCCATTGGGTGAAAATTTTATAAACTTTCTGTTAACCTGAGTCAGCTTGGAAAAGCTATTGTCTTCCCACTGAACAGGATTCAGGCCCTCAATACAGTTTAAACAATGGCGATGATGATTAACGACAGGGCCGTCAAACAAACAGTGCTGAGTTGGGCTTTTACTCGCAGAAATCCCAGCGTCCCCTAAAACAACATTCCGTCCTTTCTCCATCCTCACCGCTAACGCTCTTCTGCTTAGCAAAACACTGTGGTGTGTTTTTGAATAGCTTTACTAATACACTTAACAGGGACAAAGCAGCATTACAACGTCGTGACGGAAGATCACTGAATCAGCGACCACCCCCGGGACGGTTTACAAACAGCACTATTTTGTGTTTGTGTTGTCATAACAGAGCCGAACGCTGATTATGTCATGGTATGAAAGTGACGTGAGTGCGGTTTAGGTTACGTTAAATTTATCATTATACAGCATTTAACAATTGACAATTATCAGGCTTCAGCTGGAAACATAAACTTTGTTTAAGAACACAACAAAGGCCATGTCATTCAGTAACTTAAGGGAATATATGGAGTGTGGTAGGTTCTCCTTTTGCCAGTGCACTTGGACTCAACAAGTTAGTGTGAAATTTAATCCCTCCTGTTCAGGAGCTTGATCTCACACTATGCCTGAGAGCATTTTTATCAGGTTTTCAAGTTTCCTCAGTCTTCAATACGTCCTGGCTGCTGGATGGGGTTCAGATCAGGTGTCTGTGGGGAAAAAAGGATGAAAAGTAGAAGCATTTCTCCAGTGCGCTCTGTCTTCTGGCACTTTCTAAAACTGTCTGCAGCCGTGTTTAAACTGCTTAGCACTTCCAAAAATAGACAAAACTCTCTGGTATTTAAATGCAAATCAAGCATTAACCAAAAACCTCAGAGTTTTCTGAAAGAAAAAAGTAAATCGCTATCATTTGATACCATTCTGACTGTAGATCAAAACCCACATGTAGCTTTTTGCTGTAGCTAACATGTTGCTAGCTGTCTTGCTAACCCTGAGGTGTCAAAAAACAAATATAGACAGAACAATGACTTTATAAAGATGAAGAAAGTAATATTCAAAGCTGATTCTTTATTTTAGCACCAGTAGCAAAGCTAGATAATGAAATCCAGCATAGTCATGCCAATGTCGCTAACTCATTCCCTGTCATCAGATAGCTCTGAAAGAACAAAGTTACTTAATCAAAATAGCTGAAGTCAGTGATATAAAAAACATGTCATAACTAAGTTCATACAAACTTCTGAGGGAAGTAAATGCTTTTGAGAAGCTTCAGACTTTGCTACTTGACATATGTGAGGAAAAGTTTGTAATATACTATGGTAGTGAAAGAAAATGTCTCAAAATGGTCGCAGACGGACCCTAAGAAACAACAGAAGAATTATTGAGCATGAGGACGGTGCTATGATATTTTTTTAATCACAGTCGTTTTAAAATTTCAACAGTAGAATCCATGCATCTCTCGGGTTATTTGCTTTTGAAAAGCAACCGATTATAGGATTTTTGATGTGAGGGGGAGGGGGAGGTTTCGTTAAATAAATATGAAAGTGGAGCCATTTTTCATGTAGTACATACTTTATTTCATGCTTTGCATCTACTGGCCTGATCATATAAACTGGCTGATGCAATGCCCCAGTAACAACCTCGCCTATTGTTTTACACATGCTGTAACATCTTAGCATGCTGTTGATGTATGGAAATTCAATTAGGTGTGTGTGTGGAGGTGGTACGAGACATAAAATCGTATTAGGTCTCACTTTTGCGACTTTCCTGGCTACCTGGTCTACTGCATGTACGCTGGGAAACACTCGGGCTAAAAGGCAAACAAAAAAGAATATTATACGTATTTGGATGATCTTTAGCATTACATTTAGTCATTAAGCAGACGCTTTTATCCAAAACAACGTACAACGTGTCCCACTTAATAGTTGGGGTCAGAACACAGGGTTACATACATAATCCCTAGAGCAATGAGGATTAAGGACCTTGCTCAAGGACCCACATTGGTAACTTCAGTGGATCTGGCATTTGAAAACACAATCTTTAGATTAATAGCCCAACACGCTAACCAATGATCCACCAAGACCGTATGATAACTTCTGTGCATGGTATGTAGTCATAGTCATAGGTTGCATCGTCGATCTGGTGATTGACCTCTGTTTCTGATGATAAACAGCAGTAGATGAGTCCACCGTTCTAAATAAGTTCTAAATATTCTAACAGAATGAAATGGGCCCAATATTTTGGCACTTTAACCGTGAACAAGTGTCTCAACCCTGTTGGGTTTCTAACATGTTCCTATGGGAACAAACACAGGCTTTGACGGTCCACTGGCCGAACTCTGACAAGCCAACTTGATAGGTTTAACAACACTAGTAAATTATTAATTAGTATCCAGATCATACTGTGTAGTTTATGGTTTATTTATTGCTATTTTTATTTTTCTTTATATTCAGAAAATTGTGTCGTTGGCTCTAGACGCACAGCTCAGTGTTGGTTTGTGTTAACTGTAATAACCTTGATGGAAGCCGTGAAGAGAAGACAGACATGTGAACAAATCCCACTTGTTCACTTTCTTCCCAAAGAACTTTGCCTGTTCAGCATCACGAGTCTTTCCAGTTTATTTTCCAGTTTCAAATGTGCAATTAGCTGTCGCACCAGGACTGTTCACATCTGCAGTCCATTATGAGGATACAACTAACAAAGCACAAATACAGGCACATCAATCATCGACCTGGCCCTGCCCTGCCCCCACTTCTCACGAAATTCCTTTTACTGTTGTCTGACTCGTGTGCATTGATTTGGATTTTCAGAGCTCTTACTAAACGTGTATGACTTACCGATACCTCGTAACGGATATGACCAAAAATGTGACTGTAGGTTTAATTACACCTTGAAGATTTCGAGTCATAATATTTCACAGGTTATTTACATCGATGGGTGGAAACGATTAGAAATTTATTTCTGTGATATCGTAAGGTGTGTTCGCTGAAACACTCCCAGATTAGAAGCCAGTTGTTACCTGGAAGCAGCAGGGTTAATGAGGCACCTCCTCTCCCTCTTACCCACTGGTACCAGATCTGTATTGATCAGGAGATCACCTTGGCATCTGACCAAACAGGGAAAGAGGGGAGGTAAACATGCACTCAGTAAATAAAACTGCTCGGTCAACATTGCCATTTCAACCCATTAACAATAAGAACGTGACCCATTCTTCTGGAGGACAGGCTCAGGGCTGCAGGAAAGAAGCGTCTGGTTTCATTCACATGTCACATGTTGGGTGGGCTGCTTCAAGCTTGATTTAAAATACTGAAGGGTGTTGTAATCTCATTCCAAATCTGATTTTCTTCGTAGAGTAGGAGTGATTGATGAATTGACTGCATTATGCTGCATTTGTAGGGAACCTGTTTTATATACGTTATAGGTGCACAATGGGTGGTTACTTAATTTACTTTTTCTGACAATTTGCGAGAATTGTCCATTTTTCATTATTCATATTGAGATTATTGTCAGTTTTAGAGTTACGTTGATGACTGACTGATGTAAAGCTGCTTGGAGATAAATCTAAGTTCTAAAAACCTGATTTGAGAGCATTTGTTGTGTTGTTAGGTTTAACTTTTTTTTTTTTTTTTTAATCTCATGTCTCCAGTTTATCCTTTTTTATTTCACTTAGTGAAAGACATTAGTCTGTCTAGGGTGGCACGGTGACTTAGTGGTTAGCACGTTTGCCTCTCAGCCCTGGGGGTTCGCGGTTCGAATCCCAATCTGGGTGGAGTTTCCATGATCTCGCCGTGTCCGCGTGGGGTTCCTCTGGGTTCTCCAATTTCCTCCCACAGTGCAAAAACATGGATTTAAGGTAAAAGGTAAATTGGCTGCTTTAAATTGCCCCTATAGTGTGTGTGAGAGAGAGTGAGTGAATGAATGAGTGAGTGAGAGTGTGCCCAGCGATGGATTGGCGCTCAGTCCTGGGTGTATTTACCCAGCGCCCGAGACCTGGATGGACATGGGTAACCGCTCCGTGACCCTTATGGAGGATTAGGCAGAAGATAATGAATGAACGTAGTCTGTCTGTTTTTCTACATTCTTTCACGCTGTTCTCTAAGAGTCAGGACCTCCACAGTACCACCACAAAGCAGATATCATGTGGGTGGTGGGTCATTGTCTTCCACTTAATCCTCTACTAGGGTCATAGGGGGTTTCCCTATGCCCATCCAGGACGGGGCGCCAATCTATTGCTGGGCAAACACTCACACACACTTGCACGCACAGAAACACAGACTATTTGGGGCAATTTAGAGCAGTCGATTTACCTTGAATTCATGTTTTTGGACTGTGTGAGGAAACTAGAGAATCCATAGGAAACCCACGGGGACACAGGGAGAACATGGAAACTCCACCCAGATTGGTATTCGAACATGGAATCCCCAGCGCTGAGAGGCGAACATGCTAACCACTAAGCCACCGTGCCGCCATTTATATTATACTATTATTTTTTATCTTTTTTTACATTCATATTTCTATGAATTTCTTCTCTTGATCTTATATCATATTGTAGTTTTTGTATTTTTATGTTTAGGTTTGTTGCCTAATTTTGTGCAATATGGAACACATCTGCTGGATGCCTTGAATTTTCCTTTGGGATCAATAAATTTTCAATCTTTCTGTCTATCTATTTGCCTGTCTGTCTATCATAATGTTTGGTACAAATTCGTACATGAGTTGACATGTAAAGTTATGCAAAGAAGACATGGCTAAGCAACCTCAGACACCTGTTCAGTTCGGTGGAAATTTGTAATCAAATACAGTTAATTTAATTTCCAGTGTTTGCTGATTTTGTTTTGAACTTGTAATCTGAAGAAGCCTAATATTGACATTGGGGTGTGATAACTCCCTGGGTAAGGAGTTGGACTACTAAAGTGATTGGTCCAAGGCCCACTAAAGGCACCAATGTGGGTCCTTAACCCTAGGAGCTTCGGGGTGCTGTATGGCCAACCCTGTGTCTTGACCCCAACCATCAATTTGGCATCCGATGACCAAACATAAATACTGTAGTCCTGAGAAACAAAATAAGAAATGAGGCACTTTATTGGAAAACACAGGTGCACAAACCGTACATGTCCATGCCATTATCTAATCAGTCAATGGTGGGACACCGGTGCAGTGTGTAAATACATGCAGATTCAGGTAATAACAAAGTCATCTGTGACATGATGGATGGTCTCACGCGAGCTGTTTTCCATCTTACTACACAAATGGAACTGCTGATGTGGAATTGTCTCAACTCAGTTTCTAAAGCCTCTTCAGAATGGTGCAATAAATCAAAACACCCAATGAGTGACATTTATGTGGATTTTATGTGGATGGTACCACCTAGTTAAGAAAAGTCAATGTAGAATGACCAGACGGGTTCGAGCAGCCAGAACGACTACGGTAATTCAGATAACCATACTGTTCAATTGTGTTGAACAGAACAGTCTCTCAGGAGGCAGAAGTCAAACACTGAGGCTGGTTTGAAAGTAAAGGGAGAAAGGGTAGTACAGTTAGTGAATGCCCACTAACCGTATACACTGCTTTAAAAAATTAAGGTAACATGAAAATGACATATCCTAGATCTTAATGAATAAAAAATTTCAGTTGAAAATCTTTATTTAGTAGATAGTGGAATACTTTGAGAACAAAATAACAAAAATGATAAAAATTATAATCCCACGAAGGTCTGGTTTTGGAATCATACTCAAAATTTATTTACTAGATCTCGTAATTATTTACTAGATAGTGGAATGTGTTGAGAATAAAATAACATCAATTGTAAAAAATGTAATTAAAAATTATTATCCCATGGGGGTCTGGATTTGGACTCATACTCAAAATCTAAGTGGAAAATCAAATGACAGGCTGATCCAACTTCAGTGGAAATTCCTCAAGACAAGTTCAAATGAGGCTCAGTAGTGCGTGTGGCCTCCACGTGCCTGTATGACCTCCCTACAATGCCTGGGCTCTCCTACGCCCCCCACCTGTCCCCTGGTATCTGCTCCATGCTCTGGACACCTTCTTGCCACAGCTGGCATTGATGTGCCATCTTAAATAAGCTTAAATAATCTTAAATAAGAAACCATAGAGGTTTCTTATGAAACCTCTATGGTGAGAGAACTGACAAAATGCAAAAGTGACCAAAACGTGAGCCAGAAAGGATGGGAACAGAGAAAAGGTCTGTGGCCACCACCTGCAGAAGCTCTCCTTTATAGGCTAAGTACCTCTCATTTCTACCTGTGGTCTGCACAACAGCAAGTGAAATTTATTCACAATCAGTGTTGCTTCTGGACAGGTTGATTTCACAGAAGAGTTACATTGTGTTGTTTAAGCGTTCCCTTTATTTTTTTTTTTAGCAGTGTACATTACTGCCCTCTGCTGGTAAATCCATCCGATGTTCAATGCACCGGAAGTCATGGCTGGTGGTGCAGCAGGTTAGCGTGTGATCTCAATCCTGTTACGGTTTGTTTGTTAGCTCTGGGTGAGACTTGTCGCCGGGACCTGCTTTTCGGGCTTCTGTTATTATAGTCGAATTACTTGTTTACGTCCGAGCAGAATGGGGCCTGGTTGAATATTTTAGAAGTTGTTGTGTTCGAAGATCCTGAACGCCAATGCGGACAGAACAGCGGCCCACTCGCTTTATTCCGAGCCCGGGATTCAGTGACACCCAGTTACCGGCTCCCTGCTGCTAAACCCCGAGCACCAGACTGACACTCATTTTACTTTCCAACAACATGTAAGCCGTCATTTTACCTTCCGATTATATATTGTATAGTTGCTCCAACGTTCTACTGTTCCGAATTTAGAACAGTTTGCGCTTCTCTGTCGGTTATACGATGACTAGCGTGCTAACCAGCCAGCGTCCCTTGTTTCCTCAAATTACAACCAAGCACACTAATATTATGTACTATTTATATGACCTTTACAAACGTATATTTCTCTATGTAGCGTATTTGACTAAGTCTGTGTATTCACTACAACCGCCGGACTGCGTCTCGTACCCTCGCTTGTCTTTTAAACAGCATTGATAAGATTAACAACGTAATCAGAGAAGTAGGAATTGAGCACTATTTGGGATGAAGCCAGATTTAAGGTTAAGTTCAGGGAAGGTCGCGGTGTATCACATTACAGCAGACCAAATACTAGTTATAACAACAATATAGTGTTGATATGATCATTAAAATAATAAAATGATAGTGGGCTGTGTTCCAAATCCCATCTACGCTACTAAATCGCTCGGCAGATGACGTCCCTCGTGGTGGCGTTACGTAGCTTTTATTGTGTTGTTCAGGTCGCACAGAGATCGGGCAAAATCTCTCATAAATGCACCCGTTTTTGTTGCTGGCATTTGGCATGTACGAGAAAGAATGTATTTTTTTTTAAGACAGAAACGTTACCGGAGACCTGCAGTTAAGCATGACGGAGCAAAAATATTACGGAGTTATAAACTTTCAGGGCAGGACCGACGTTGTTTCGTTTTCGGTTGTCAGAGTAATTGTTTTTTAGGTGACAAGCTGTCGTTTATTTCCCTGCTGTTACTTCATTGTCTTTTACCACAACGTTGTCCTCTTTTTGCTAGCTGCTTAGCTATTGGAACAATGATTGCTAACAGACCGAGGCGATGGTCAGAATAATGACTGTGTAGCATCATCTGCTGCTTCTTCTAAGCGATTTAAACACACTGCTTAAAAACCTATTGATTTTGCTCAGACTCTTTTTCTTCTTCTTTCGGGTAGAACATGTTAAGCTTCCAGATTGTTGCCTACAGGATACTTGACTAGACCGTTTTTGTTTAGTTTTTTTTGTCTCACAGTGTCACTGAGGTGTTTAAGTATTCAACAACACCACTTACACTTCATCGCCATGTCACTGCTGAAAATCATTCACAACCCAAATACCTGATTTGTGGAGATCCTGCAGGGGTCTTTTGACCATTAGCGAATAGAATAAAGGAGACCTATCAGGTTTTAAGGTAAAGGCTTAGGTCTAGCCAGAGGGCTAATGGTCAAAGTTAATATTGTTTCTTTCTTTGGTCCGTGTATGACACATTGGTTGAAACAAACACACCAGTGGAAAACAGTAAATAAAACTTTTTTTTACTACTCAAGCAAGTGAAGCACGCCTTTTCTGTCCTGCTGAAATCTAAGTTGGATAACATTGACGCTAACGTTGACTAGCAAACATTTGTATAGTCATTCTCAACAACATTGATGTCTTTGCAAGGGTTCAAGATAATGGGCTAGAAAATTCATGGGGCTCCCCATACCCATCCAGAGGAGAAAGTCTCGTGCACTCGGCAGATACCCCCACGGAAGGGCACCAATCCGTTGCTGGGAACACGTTTACTCACACACACATAAACTTTAGGGCAATTTAGAGCAGCCGATTTACCTTGAATCCATGTTTTTGGACTGTCGAAGGAAACCCTTGCGGACATGGGATTGGGATTCGAACCGGGAATCCCCAGTGATGAGAGGCAAACGTGCCAACCACTAAGCCACCGGGCCGGCCTTGCTAGTCTACAATAATGTCAGAATAATATTATAAAGCTGTTAAAGTGCCCTTTGTAAACTGGAAGTAATTCCTATTCGGAGAGCTAAGAACTCTTAATGGGTGTAGGAAATGCCTGAAAGGTAAACTCCCAGAATTAGACAGAGAGACCCACAATATTTTCCGATCTATTTTTAGACCTGTGTGGAATATTTTTTTCTTTTTTCTCTGCTTTGTTGTGTTCCATTGTAAACAAAGGTTTATTTGTTATAAACAGATCGTTTTAGTTAAATGTTTATGGTAGAATTGGTACATTATCACATACATCTGCACTGGTGCAGTAACATTTGTCATCGTCAAGTTTTTTTTGGGTTTGATTCATTTATGTGCATTGCTTTGTATGTGGAAACTAACAACTATAAGTCTGATTGGGTAAAGGAGTTCTGGCAAATCTCATTGTGAGTAGCTTTATCAGGTCTTGGCTATAACAACAAGATACCAATGCCCACATTTTGTATGCTTAATCACCTGCATTGTGGTTTAGGTTTATGGTTTGTTTGGACTTGTTGTTATGTGGACACCTGCCTGGTCTGAGGTCTTGTCCAGCAAAGGGTTATGTTTCAGTTTTCCGTCAGAATGTTGAACTTGGACATATCGATTTTCTTTAAGTTCAAGAAATGCTCAGTCCTTGTTAAAGGAAAATGTCTTAATTATATATCAGTTCCCACCCTGCTGCAAAGCTGGCATGGTTTGTTTGGTTTCTGTCAGTCATAAGAAATAGTTTAGTCAATAATAATTTTAGGTCTTTTTTGATGGTGGAACCTATTTTAAGAGTTTTTATTTTTAAATCCCACCATACAGGTTTGATTTGTGTTAAGCTTGTGACATGGAAGTCACATGGTATTTACATTAGGTTATTTATTTAAAAGTTGCCTGAGGCCTTTTGTAGCTTTATGTATCAGTTTCCTCCTGACTTGGTTGTTTTTGGTGCCATAGACTTTTCTTAATAATGCATTTGGTGTTATAAATTATTTATATTTTCAAATAAATCTCCTAAACCCTTATTTTAGCTAATGTATACCTCTTGTAACATATCCCAGAGTTCAGAAATCATGTAAAAGCAAATTTTAATCTTTGGTAATTATTGATTATAAACTACTAGCTGTTAAGTCTTTAAGAACCAGCCACATATATTCTCAAGTAACCAAAACCAGTAGATGTCAGATGAAGGATTTAGCCTGACATTTAATCTGGAAGGCGATTGGTTGCACCCAGACGAGTTGCTGAAGGTTATTCTATTCAAAGAGACTGATCAAATAGCCAGACCAGTGGTTTGACTTATTTATCAAATAATCATTACCGGCTATTTATCAAATTTTTTTCATGCCAACATACAGCCAGTTGATGAACTCAAGATTAAATAGCCGGTAATGTGGACCGTAGCTTTAGTTAGTACATTCAGAACGGTATTTTTAAAATGTTGCAGGCAAAATGAAAACATTTTAAGGTTAGCCTGTGTGATAACTAAACCCACACTAAAGTTAGGCATTGTAAAGGCTATTGGGTTTACTAAATAAGCCATTCTAAGAGTAATAAACATTTAGGAAAGATTTCAGGTCAACAAAAGTGTCTTGTCAAACATAAAGGAAGGTAAATTACAAACATCTGATATTTTCTACCATCTTTCTCTCTGCCACCAGTTTCCCCTGATTCTGTTCTGGGAGTATTTTGACTGTAAAGACCGCCAAGATAGCTGGACCAGGCAGGAAACGGCGTAGCTCGGACTCAGACCCCAGTGAAAGCAGCTCGGCTGGTAGCAGCGAGGTCAGCAATAACAGCCCCGTCAGCTGCAAGTGGTTTAAGATGGCCAGTAGTAGCAATTCTGCATCAGGAGACGCTGGCCGCAGGAGAGCACAGAGAGGAGCTGAAGACAACAGTAGCAAAAAGAAGCTGAAGGATCGGGCCAACCAGGAGAGCAGAGAAGCCAAGCGAGCTGCCACATCCAACTACGAAGTAAAGAAAGGTAAGCTTCAGAAAGCTGATTTGGCTCAAGTTAGGGCTTGTTTTAAATTTTCTTATTTACAATAGCTTTATGTTAAACTCATCTAAGAAAATTTCTCTTAAGTCTGTAATACTAACTTGCAGATAGAAAACACAGCACCTTTCATTTGGAAGGCTCCCCACTGGTTTTATTACATGATCAGCTAAAGACAAAGTTTCATATAGTAGTCCATTAAATCTGCATTTTTAGCTTTTTAGTTCACATGGACATCTGTGTTTTATGTCATTAGACATTTTAGATCAAACTGTAAGTTATTCTTTCTGTTGTCTAATGCATTAATTATGTGCTGTAGGAAATGTACGGCAATAAAGTAAAAATATGGTATTTCGGGGTATGTTTGCACTATTTTTTGGGGAATATGACAAAACACTACAAAAAACTTAATTAAAAAAATTAAAAGTTTCATGTAAAGTAACTGTTCATTTATTTTCTTTGCTGTTTGTTCTGATCTGGATTGGCTAGACGTGCTGGAGCATATACCAGCCCTAATAGCATGAAAGGCAGAGGACAAGTTGCCAGTTCATCACAAGGCAGAAACTCGCACCTATAAGCAATTTAGAATCTTTAATATTCAATTAGTGTTCAGTTAACATTCTACATTTTTTTAACAGTGGGACTATTAAAAAAAGTCTCTTATACCTGGAATGCCAAATATGGGGAAAATTAACATGGCACAGACTATAAAATGCAACTTCTCATTTAGCAAAAAGATTAAAGAAACACAAGCACATCTACTTGGTGTGCATAGGAGTGCATCTGTGTTTGCACACCCATGCATGCCTGTGTATGTGCACGCATGCTTTTTGCAGTGCTGAATGCTGATGTGTTGTAATCCAAATCTTTCAAGTGCTGCCCCATGAAGCAAATCAGCGTCAAGGTCATGAGAGCAGTTTAAGGCTTCACCAGCTTTTTATCCTGTGCTCTCATAAGCACTTTTAAAAAATCTAAATGATAGTTGATTCTTGGACCCTTTCCTCCATTATGCATTTAACTGGTAACTGGTGTAGGCAAACCAGGAAGTATTGTTTTAGAAAGGCATATGTGGCCTTAAATGCGCTTTTTTTATACCATACTGAGTGTATGCATTTGGTTTATGGTGTATTTATGGTTTTGCAGATGTATTTTTGGATTGGAAGCAGAATGCAGATGAGGTCATAGTCAGACTGCGATGTGGAGAGGATGTTCTGAAAGTAGATAATGTAGATACAGCTTTCTCAGATACTGCCTGTCAAGTCCGCTTTCCAGGTAATGCATGTCTAAGATTCTATAGTATTACATTTATTCTCCACTGCAAATACCTGCAGTCTGTTGTGATACAATATGAAAAATGTTATTTACTGATAATTTTCATGCTTTCAGATGGTCGTGAGTGGAGTTGTCATCTGCATGCTGAGATTGAAAGTTCTTGCAGTAAAGTGTTATATAAAGAAAAGGGTAGCCTCCTGCAGCTTGTCATGCAAAAAAAGATTCCTTTCAACACATGGCCCTTGCTTATGGTAACATCTACCAGACTTTTTAAATTTAAATTTTTTTTACACACAAGTATGTTTTCTCGCACAAGTATGTTTTCTTATTCCTTATACAATGCTGCATTTTTTTCTCTAGAACAACAAAGAAGATGAACCAGTAAAAATTTTAAGTGAGAAATCAGGCCAGATAAAAAGCAAAACAGAGCAGCAGGATCAGAAATGCAGTAAACCTGATCGTGGGGTAAAAAGAGGCATTAAAACCAAACAATCCGGGAAGACCGAAACCCAGGGGGTTAAATTAGTTCAAGCAAAACCAGGCACTAAAGGGGACCACACCCCAGAGCCCATTGCTAAGCGCACAGTCCATCCTTCCAATACTACAAAGGAACCCCTGGTTGCATCTGGTGCCACACAAAAAACTCTCTCCAGTTCTGCTGTTAACGGCAAACCCACAGGTCTAACAAGCGTCGGATCCTCCTCTCCATCATCTACTGTCTATGAGAGCAGATCAGACCTGGGAAAAGACCAAATATGCCAGGAAGAGAAGACGCAAAAAGTAAAAGGAGCTGAAAATAAGCCTGAAAGACAAACTCGTGTAAGATTAAAAAAAATATTATTTATTTGGGAGGGATGGGATTTTTCACATATGCAAACTATCATGGCTTCAGTTTTATATTTGTTTCGATTTAATGGCTTGTGTGTTACATCCCTGTACACTTGTCAATGTACAGGACAATGTCCCTTGTGCTAATAATATAATAATAATTTCAAATAATGTGATGAATTTACTTAAAGCCATTCTTTTTTCCAACCCATATTAACACTTCTAGTATTGTTTCATATGAAATGTGTTTTCTTATATTTCTAAATACATAATTAGTCTGATTTGTGTATTTTTATATTTTTTAGCTGGAAGCAGGTAAAAACAAGGACCAGGTGCCTGTCTGTGATCTGAACACTGTGCCACATGAGGCTCAAATTCCCAGCATAAGTTCGTCAGCTTCCAAAGGGGCTTTAAAGGACAAAAAGTATTGCAAAGGAACAACAGCTCCAGAGGATGGAGAGAAGAACGGTGAACATGTGAGAACTGCTCATTCTGTGCAGAAACAAGTTGAAACTGAAATGCTTGCTCCCAATTTGGAATCTGGAGAAACTGTTGCAATGAGTAATTCCAGCAGAGTGAAACTAAAGCAAGTAGAAGAGGAAAAAAAGGACCAATCCAAAGAAGAGCCTAGGGAAGTTATCAAGGAACGAGAAATTGGTACGTTTTCACTATAGAAATTGCCCTTCGTACATAACATTATTTATGTATGTTATGTTTTGAGTCTTTATTTTTTTTTAAATAAAATATTTGAAACTTTCTTAAACTGAATAACAACAAAATTATTACAAGTGCACAGCGGCATAAAATCCTTATATACAGAGATACAGTGGCTACAGAAAGTATTCAGACCCCTTTAAGTTTTACACTTTGCTCAGTATTGAGTAGAAGCTTCCTTTTGAGCTTGTACAGCCATTAGTCTTCTTGTGAATGATACAGCAAGTTTTTCACACCTGGATTTGGGGATCCCCATTCTTCCTTGTGGATCCTCTCCATTTCCATCAGGTTGGATGGTAAACATTGGTGGACAGCCATTTTTAGGTCTCTTCAGAGAAGCTTAATTGGGTTTAGGTCAGGGCTCTGGCTGGGCCTGTCAAGAATGGTCACGGAGTTGTTTGGAAGCCACGCCTTTATTATTTCAGCTCTTGTGCTTAGGGTCATTGAAAGGTTGAAAGGTGAACCTTAGGCCCAGGTTGACTTCCTGAGCACTCTGGAATAGTTTTTCTTTCAGGATGTTTCTTATTTGGCCGCATTTATCTTTCCTTCAAATGCAACCAGTCACCCTACAGTTGAACAACACCCCCATAGCAAAATGCTGCCCCCACAATGTTTCACTGTTGGGATTATATTGGGTAGGTGTTGAGCAGTGCCTGGATTTCTCCACACATACAACTTACAATTAAGACCAAAAAGTTGGATCTTCGTCTCATCAGACCAGAGAATCTTAATTCTCATAGTCTGGAAGTCCATGATGTGGGCTTTCATATGTCTTGTACTGAAGAGAGGCTTCTGTTGGGCGACTCTGCCATCAAGCCCTGTATGGTGGACCTTGTGGACCTTCCTTCCATCTCCCTACTGCATTCTCTGGAGCTCAGCCACAGTGGGTTTCTTCTTTACCGCTCTCACTAAGGCTCTTCTCCTATTATTGCTCAGTTTGGCTTAATAGCCAGGTCTAGAAAAAGTTCTGGTCATCCTAAACTTCTTTCATTTAAGTATTATGGAGGCCACTGTGCTCTTAGGAACCTTAAGTGCTGCAATAATTTGTAACCTTTGCCAGATATGTGCCTCAACCTCATGATTCTCATTTGCTCTGTCATGCACTGTAAGCTGTGAAGTCTAATACAGACAGCTGTGTGCTTTCTTAATTAAGTCCTATTAGTTTAAACACGCGTACAATAT
>JAOUQT010000018.1:8673435-8684822 GCA_025769995.1 Xyliphius kryptos
CTCTCTCTCTCTCTCACTTTTTTTTTTTCCTCCTTTCTAGCACGTGCACACACACATGCACACACACATACACACACGCACGGCCTACAGTTTCTACGGCAAATTAAAAGCACAGCTGCTTGCAGAGACCTGAGGGGAAATGGAGCTGCCACAGCTCACACATCCGAGTGCGCGGGTGTGCGCGCGCGTGTGTCCCATAAACTGGGGTCACTTCTGGCTGTCCGGAAAATACAACTTGGCCCTAATAGCTGGAGTTCACAGGCTGTTTTTTGAAAGCCGATTCTGTCCACGTAGACCTCCTCTTCACAGCGCTAGAGCTCAGCTGCCGCCAAGATTAAAGGAATATTTTGACAAATTAGATAATTTTCCCATCACCCCAAATGAAGTTGAAGATTCATGATGTTTGGTGTGTGATGTTTGCTCCGGGGAGTTTTGCGCTGCAGCTTTGTGGAGATAAGGCTTAATAAATGTTTCTCATCTTAAATAGTTCAGCTCAGTGCATGTCTGAGTGTCTGTACACCTGCTTAAATAAAGCAACGTTATCTGACTTTTAAACAACCGGATTTTGTTACAGAACAAAGAAAAAAGCAAAGGGATTTTAAGAGTGGTTTGAATCTTTTTCTGCTTTAAAACTCTACTTAGCTCATCTTCCGTTAATCCTATAGTAGGGGTGCGGGGCTGGTTCCCCATGCCCACCTTGGCAAGAACATTGTGAGCTCTAGGGAGAATCTATCGCTGGGCTCACATACATACACCCTATATAGGGGCAATTAAGAGCAGCCAAATCACACTAAATTCAGGTTTTTAGACTGTGGGAGGAAAACAGAACGAAATCAAGTCTTAAAGCCGTTAGAAAAGGCCATCATAACTTCACCATAGCTAGTAATCTGAAGGTTGGGGATTCAAATCCCACGTCCACTTATGTAACCAGTGTTTCAAAACTGTGCGTCCTGGCTTGTTTTGAACCAGCTCAAAGAACTCATGCCACTCCATTCCTCCTCTCTCTCCATTGGCTCCCTGTAGCTGCTGCATTCAATACAAGGCACTGACTCTGGTTTGCAAGGCAATCTCTGGATCTGCCCCCTCTTACCATCACTCCATCTTTCCAAAATACACTCACGGCACTCGTGTGATGAAAGTGATTCCAACTCACCGTCGCACCAATTCTCACTACATTTTATTCTTCACTGGTAAATGGTGGATCCATCTTCCCGACACAGTTTGTAAGGCTGGGTCACTCAGTATTTTCAAGTAACTTCTCAAAACACACCTCTTTTTCTTTTTCTTTTTAATAAAAACAGGGGCAGTCAGATCGAGTAATACCCAGGCTTGAGGATACTACAGTGTAGGTGGTTTCTTCTTAACTATTGACTTCTCTCATTTGTAAGTTGCTTTGAATAAAGCATCTGCAAAATGACTAAATGTAATGTAAATGCAGTGTGGGTTCTTAAGCAAGGGACTTAACCCTCATTGTTCCAGGGGACTGTATCATGGCTGATTCTGTATTCTGCATCTAGGGTTCGACAGCGGCAGCTTTGGCAATACCATGAACATTTTAATGCCTAAACACAGAGGTGCTAGTAGTGTGTTTGACATCATGTTTATAACGAATTACACGTTTTGCAATATAGCAGTTCTTGAATCTGAAATCTTTTCTGTAAATCCGAGAGCCGGATTAAATTTCTCTGGGGTTTAAGGTCCTTCTGTGGACATGACTTTGAAGCTCAAAACACAACTATGGTTATTATACAGCCATAGACATGTCAAAGGCTTAATTGTGTACTCGCTGAAGCATTCCTTGTGCTCTTCATTAGAAACACGGCTCAATATAAAACCATAAGATCATGCGCAAGCACCAAACGCGTCCCGGTTGACTGGCTTTGTGCAGAGTTATTAGAACACTATGTACATGCCATCCTGCTGTATTGTAAAAATACAAGCGCAACCTGTTATGTTACTATTACAACCTGATCTTAATGATTTGTAAAGTGTAATAACAACAGCCTGCCTTGAAGTTTACAGAGGCGCTTTTCGGTTCGAAGCTACAGACGTGCAGATTGAGGTCATGTAACCCAACTTTAATCAGATCACAGATCTCACCTTCACTGGAACACCATGTCCTGTAGTATTTACTCTCCTAGATCAAGGGTTACAACTCTGTGATTTCATCATGTAGAAGAATAACTAACAAATAAGATTAATCACATGAAATTTCGGTGTGTTCGGCTTTTTCCCCCCAAACCTTCGGCATGTGACTAAATGTTGAAACTTAATAATCAGAGTTTTTTCCCCCTAAAAAGTCACATGATTTATACTTTTAATTGTGGGATGTTATTTTCTCACCTTGGCAAGCAGAGTATTTAGTGTATTTTCTTGTACACGGTTGATCTCATGCAGCAACATGCACCTAAATCTCACGTACATTTTTGTTTTGTGGCTAAAAGAACACCAGCTTAAGGTGCAACAAGCTTACATAACCCTCCAAATCTGCTATTTACCTGAATGGAGTGTTGAAGGATGAATCTCTTTTGATCATAAATTATACACAGCCTAAGCAAAAGTGTTGGGACACGCCCTGTAATCATGGACTCAATCCCATGATGTAGTCCAATTGCCACAGGTGTATAAAATCAAACACCGCACGATGCATTGTTTTAAACCAGGTGTGTAGGCACTTTGGTGGTGGAGATCTACTTGTTTCATTGTACAGGATTAATCTTTTTAATTAAATCTTTTTTACACACATTATGTTTATATAATTAATACAAGGCAATCTAGTGAAAGAGCACTATTATTCTGATGAATTGCACTGGATGCTGTCAACCAGGTGGGAGGAGTCTGAACAGTATCTGCTGATGCCAATTCTCAAGCAGGCTTCCAAATGACCATCAGTGAGGTGGACCCATGTCTGGACTTCATTATTTTCATGTGGGGAAAAATTCTGATTCACAAAAGGTTAATCCAAAAAAAATGCGACACATTTTCATACAGTTAGATACTTTTTTTCAGCCAGCAAGTTCCAGAACTGCCCAACAGAGGGCCTTGGCTTAATTTGATTGTCAGTTCGCAGGACTAAAATGTGGTCTTCTAAAGCAGCTCCAACATCTGTATGTAACATCTGATCTGAATCCTCTCCTTCAGCTTCTTCCATGTACGCATCAAACGAGAGGTCATGCCCGAATCCAGTTCGGTCGAAACATTCATCACTTCAGGCATGTTTGACATTTTAGAACACATTTTATTTAAGATGCGATTATGGCAAAGGGGCGTGGCCACGTGGAACACATGTTTAAGTGCTTCTGATGCTGTGCTGTAATAAAACTGCTGATCTTCACAGTTAACATCCATCATTTCTCGACCTGTAGACTGTTTCACAGAGATCTACCGTCATTTTCTGTGCAATCCACTGGTTAGACAATGTATTGTGCACGCCTGTGGAGGACCAGTTTGGGATGGGTCCTTCTCTGTTTCAGCCAGGTTGGTATAGTATGGACTGGTCTCCATTGAGATCCTTAAGGATGAACTAGAACTGAGATTGTGAGCCAACATCAGCGCTTTCTCGTGTCTGACCTCATGAGGATTTTCCCAGGTCGATGGTAGAGGTTGTCTATGATGCATCACACACAGAGCAATGAGGGGTAAGAGCTTTACTTGTGATCTCACAGTGGTGGAAAACATAGCTGGATTTGATCTTTAAAGCCGTCAACCTTCAGACTGACAACTGAACACTATAACTACATTTATTTTGACAACAAAAATAACTCTTCCCTGCCATGTTTCTCTGTCCATGATTGAAATCCTAGTAGCTACGTACCTTAAGAGGAAGTGGAGGTTCTGCATGTGGGATAAGTGATCCCACCTAGTAGCGTCTGCAACACCATCTGACATGTGAATCATTACAGTTGTCCTCTGCTTAGACCCTAAAACTTCCAGTTCTTCAGTACCTACCCCCCACCTAATTTTTTTTTTTTAAGTGCACTACTACTTCACTTGCCCGCCTGCCTTTTGAAGTGCCCTTTATCCTGGGAGGCGTTTACAGGCTTTTTTAATTACTTACAGCTTGCCAAAGGGCTCTGCTGCTTCATTCTTTCCTTTGTTTGTCGGGTCTCCACAATCTCCTTCCAGAAGACAGCCATCAGGATTTTTTGGACACTTTACAGATTCTTTTTCTTTTGTTTATTTTGCGGCATTTCTGTATTTCTTCTCTGTATTCAGTACACAAATGGGTTTTTAGCTATTTATTTCTCCAAGACCACACTTGATTTTAGGATATGGCATCTAGGATTGAAGAGGCAAACACATACAGTGAAAATCTATTGTATGGTAACCAAAAAATACCTTCATCACGAAGTTGCCTTGTTTTGTAATTTTGTATTTTGGTTTCTTCAAAATATCCACCCTTTGCTCTGATTACTGCTTTGCACGCTGTTGACAATTAATTATTCTATTGAACCCTTATAGGCACATCGGCAAACCATTTCAGGTGACTTCCTCTTAGAGCTCATTGAGAGAATGCCAAGAGTGTGCAAAGCAGTAATCAGAGCATAGGGTGGCTATTGTGAAGACACTAAAATATAAAACAAGTTTTTCACCTTTTTTTGTAAGGTACATAACTCCACATGTGTTTTGATGCCTTCGGTGAGAATCTACAATGTGAATAGTCATGGAAAAAAAATAATAGAATCAGGAGGTGCGTTCAAACCTTTAGCCTGTACTATGTATGTATGTAGCACCTAGCCATGTACGTAAAATACTTCCCTTTCCAGCCCAAATGCACGATGCAAGGTGTATGAACACATAGTGTGTGAGTTTAATGTGAAAAAATTGATTAAGCAACACAGAGCCCTGACCTTAACACCACTGGAATGATTAAAGATGGAGATCGTGAGCCGGGTTCTGTCCAACTTCATTAATTTTCTTTTGGATAAATGAGCAGATTCCCAAAACACACTCTGTTGTGTTGTAGCAAGACCTCCCAGAAGTGTGACAGTTTATTCAAAAATCTATTTCTTTTTTTTTTGTACTTTTAACCTAAAAATCATGCTGAATGCATGAATACATCAACTTCACTCAGTCATTAGTGATATATTAGGTGGTGAAAATAAAGTGATCTAGTTACATAGCGCACGATATTTAATAGTAGCCCATGTTTCTGTAACCGATTTTGAACCTTTAAGCATAAACACAAACAGGCGAGGATGTCAGCTCTTGTTAAATACGTATACATTTGGCACTAAGGTGCAAACAATGACCTAACTACTATTCTGGAAACAATTACCCCATGCTGTAGGTATGCTAGTAAAAACTAATTTGGCTCACCACTTGTAACGCATCAGCAGCGTTCTCACTTGGAGCAGCCTGTTGCTCCACATCAAGCCCGTCCTTAAAACCATAAAGCAGCGTGGTGGTGCAGGTGCGGTGCTGATCGTTTATGGGTGGCGGTTAGCTTTAAACAGAGTTTGGAAATCCTCAGTGTTGACTTTTGCTCGACTTATCAGTGTGAGGATGCAATGCGTCGGACGATTAGTGCAGTTAAAGATTCGATACCTGACTCTTTTGTCTTTCCTGAGAAAGTCACACACAACTTTTCAGTGGGTCACACTAATAATCCCTGTATGGGTTAAGGGGTAAAGCCACGATGCTCATTGCAGCAATCTTAATGGCTTTCAAACACATGGATATATCAGCAGGTGCCTGCTGCCTGGTGGTGGTGCTTCTGCTTTGTCCCGTGGATTTAAAGACACGAAGGACACGAATTGGACGTCCATCTGATTAGTCACTTAAGATTTGAAAGTAAACTTTCTTTCCTTAAGACTTAATCACACTGTGAAATTGGAAAGATTTTGCTAAGTGAATAATAACTCTAATCTCATTTGGCACTTAGTATTTTTTAATTGCACTAAATGTGGCTTAATCACTTATCAGCACACACTTTATTTGTATGCCGTTCAATACAGTTGTACCGTTTTTAGGAGAAACATTATTACGCTGCTGATATACCACCTTGTTATAAAAAACGTTTACCACCTACATGTAAGTCTGATCTCGATGCTGTAGTCGATCAGGTTTTTCAGCTGAAGACCTGAATATACAGAACACCTGGTGATGCCAGGACTTGAACTCTGAAGAAGACTTTGTGTAATGGTCCAAATCTCCATCATCAATATAAGATATGTGGGGAAAATGAATACATCTTTAGAGAGAAATAAATGTTGTGACATCACAAAAGCTTGTGGAGATACTTGCAAATGTGAGAGCACAGGATTGAGCCCCATTAAGATTTTTTGAGATGTGCTGGAAGAGACTTACATTTACATTTGCTCATTTAGCAGACGCTTTTATCCAAAGTGACTTAGAAGTATCCCACTTTTTTTTTTTTTTTTTTTTTGTAGTTGTGGTCCGAACACCGGGGTACATGCAGAACCCCTGGTTTAAGGTCTTGCTCAAGTATCGACATTGGTCACTTTAGTGGGATTTGAACCCACAACCTTCAGATTGATGGCAACACCCTAATCTCTGTGTGAATGTGTGAGAATAATAATTTAATAATAATAATTTCAGACACACATTCACAATATAGGTGTAAATTAGAGCAGCCAATTTACCTTGACTCCATGTTTTTGGACTGTGGAAGGAACCCAGAACCCCGAGAAAATCTACAGGAACACTGGGAGAACATGGAAACACCCAGATCAAAATCCATCTACTTACATTTGTTTTCACATAATGTAAGCATTTGCATTGTCTCTGTCCCTGTATGATGTAGAATCCAGTGTTTGAACAGATGGGTTCTGCTCTTTATATGATTCAGTCGCCAGTGAATCCGCGAATATGAGAAATTTAAATGACCTTATTTATATGCAGCGATTTTTATTTTTGGAGAAGGAATTGAATTAATGATAAAATGTTAAACCCAACTTCACATTACGACCAGGAGCGGTTAGGTTAATGCACTAATAGAGCGGCGTGAAAAATTTCACACCAGGATGAAACGATGAGAGTCAAATTTGTGCGAGCAGTTCATACGAACCCTTTGGTTTTTAAGGCGTTTCAATGAGACGGCAACCCTATCTGTGTTACAGGGTGCAAAACACGAGTAAACCCAGCGTTCTGGGGCATTAGGGGCATCAGTATGTTTGTGAACAGATAAAGAACTCCTTCATTCCTCTGAATCGGTGCATGAATGAACAATAGCTCACTCTCACTTTGAGGCCATTGAGAATCTTACAAGCACCACTGAGGAAAAACTCTTGCTTCTTGCTGAGGATTAGTTACTGGACCATATTTAAGTTTTTTCTTATTGTATTGGTTCAGAACCCATTCAGAGTAGGTTGCATTGGCTCCCTGTAGCTGCCTGCATTCAGTACAAGGCACTGACTCTGGCCTACAGGACAATCTCTGGATCTGCCCCCTCTTACCTTCGCCTGGAGATTCAACCTCACTGTAGCCCTAATTCTTTCTCCATATCGTTCACCGCTGCTCAATGGTGAAACCACATTCCCAGTACTGTCCACTCAGAATTTTTAAGAAACATCTCAAAACACATCTCCTCCACACGCACTTGCTATATTTAAAATTTGTCCTAAACTACTGACTTGTGGTGTTCTCTCATTTGTAAGTCACTTTGGATAAAAGAGTCTGCTTAGAGGCAGAGGCGTTCTCATGTTCCAATATTCTTGTAGGGTAGATTTTAATGAATAAACACATCGGCCAGTCGTCGGGTAGTTTGCTTGGTGAGGTATGGAATAAATCAGCAGCCCGTTTAATGTTTAATTCCTTCTGTATTTAAAATAGTTCTTTGGTTTTGCCCGTTCGTCACCATCTTGTGATTTGCGTCTTGTCCAGTTTGCAAGGTAAAATTACAGCGTTTTGCTTTCGGAGCGTCGCTCGCTAATCAAATCATGTACTCGGGGGCGTCGAGCGCTGTGTCTTTATGCGAGATAAATAAATGAAACTGGCAGTGAATCTGTCGCTGATGTTGTTTTTCTCTGCCGCTCTCCCCGCAGGAAGCTGCACAGTGGAATGAAGACCTACGGCTGCGAGCTGTGCGGCAAGCGCTTCCTAGACAGCCTACGCCTGAGGATGCACTTGCTGTCTCACTCAGGTAACACTCACCCAATCGCATCGGGGAGAAGAGGGTGGGGGGGGGTGCCTCCCCGTCTGAACATCCACAGCCAAATATAGCTCCGGCTGGCTGAGAAGCGAGCTGCAAATAGCTTACCGGGAGAGACATGGTTTGCGTGGAGGACACAAAGGAGGACTGTACATTTTATAAATAGTGGTTCGAGTAGATTGCGAGCTCATTTGCATTGCTACCCATTCATGCCCGTCCACCCAGGAACTGGTGCTGGAACCGGTGTGCCAAATAACTAGTAAAGCAGCAGCATGTGCTGAGAGAGATTGCATTACTTCTCCAACAGTCCTGTAATTCAACACACACACACACACACAGGCTATTGATTCTGCCCAAATCATAGGGGGCTTATTTGCACTGCTGGGGTTTTTACTGGAGTTGGAGGGTTTATAGGAGACTAAAGTCCGCTCCTGCAGTCCGAAGTGAATCGGGTTTATATAGGGGTTGTAAACGCAGTGGGGCGCCTATCCAGTGAGGGATCTCTCCTCCGTTTATCACTACATCCATATCAGGCTCTGCAGGTCTCTAGATCTGAGTGCTGCCACTTCTCACTTCACCAGACTTATTGAAATCATAGTCAAGGACATTTGTAGCTTAAAAAATGTGGACCCCTGAAAAATCACCATAAAAAGGCCTGTCTCACCAGTGCGGTTTCAATTCATGCAAAAGTTGAGGACAGGAATCTAATAAGGTAAACCGACATATGATCGGAGTATGTTTAGAGTTTAGCTTTGTGTAAGCCACAAAATACTCACACAACACGTTTGTTTAAGCAACCAGCTCTGTGACCTCACGGTCCCCGCTTCGATTCCCAGTTCCACTAAGTGATGTGGCTGAAGTGCCTCTTTGCAAGACTCCTAACCTCAATTGCTCATGGGCACCTTACACTTGGCTGCCCACCCCTCCAGGCATGTGTGCTCACTTCACTCAGTGTGTGTATATATGTGTGTTTTATTGCACAGATGAGTTAAATGTGGAGGATACATTCCTCTGTGTATATGTACAGTAGATCACTAGCACTTTACTAGCCGACCTGCAGTGTACCATACATCGCATAACTGAGCCCTTACCCAGTATGACATTGCCGCTCCTTTTTTGTCCCGTCACCATAAACTCTGAAAGTATTCAGTGTATAATCATGCTTTCGTGACCAAGACCTTGAAGGTATCCCAATGTTGGCAAACAGGTTACAGCCATGTTACGAAGTTTGAGAGCAACAGTTTTTTCAATGACATTTTTCCAGAAATATGTGACTGATAGAAACAAACAGTTACCTGATGCAGGAATTTGTTTAACATTGAAGGAATTGTTTTTTCAGGTGAAGTGGTGATCATGTTAGGAAACAAAAAAGGGGAGGAGCTCCATCTGGGAAGTGACTTTTGTCGTGCATATCCCATGGTATGGGATATGCACTTAGTTGGCACTTATTGGGCACTTAGTCCTTTATATATATTTAGATCCTACTCACCCTTGATTTGTGCCCTGGACACAGTCATTCTGGAAAAGAAAAAGGTCTTATACAGTTGTCCGAAATGCATGACTTGATGCTTAAGCTCAATCTTGCTGCGTCCTGATGCGTTTGTCCATGTTGTAGAACAGGACACTGCGGTTGGACTCTGCTACCTGACGTGATGAATCATACATCGTTGTCTGGCAGCTTGACAGGTTCGGTGGATCTCAGGACAACACTAACAGCCTACGCTTCGGGAGGATGAATAACACTAGAGCCCTTGATATAAATCAAATCTTAATCCTACAGCTTATAGTGTCATACAGGATGTTGTGCCTCCAGAAAAGAAGCCCTTTTCATGAATTGGCATGTACGTGTCCCAGAACAGTTTAAGTCAGTTACTGAAGGGGGTGGAGATGATCAGATCCAATTTGTATCCTGATCAGATATTTATCTTAGCAATATCAAGGTGATCCAGAACTTTGATTTATCAGTTTGAATTATCGTTTGGTTTTCTATTGCGATTTATCTCTTTTGATGGCACATGTATGTATCAGAAACTAAAAACCAACAGTCCATTTGAAGATCTTTTGGATTTTGCTAAAGCTCAAATGAATCAACTTCACTAATTTACTTTTATATTTAGTTATTTTGCGGATGCTTTTATTCAAAGGGACTTACAAGTATCCAACTTAATAGCTGGAGTCAGAACACAAGGTCACATACAGAATCCCTGGAGCAATGAGGGTTTAAGGGCCTTGCTCAAGGATCCACGTTGGCAAATTTAGTGAACCATGGATTTGAACCCTTAGCTAGCTCAACACCCTTCGGGACCAGATCGGCCTCTGTAAACTTTTTATTATATCAAATTGAAGATGTTTAAATGTATGTAACTAACAAGCATCCCGACCCCAGAATCATCCCTGGGTCGTTTCCTCCCACCAGCACAATCCTTTCTCCTGCCGTGCTTTACAACATCGTCCCACAATGACACAAAGTAAACTTTTGTGCTAGTACAAACTCATCGACTGCGGGTCAGCGTGGGACATCCAGCACGGCTGAGAATCAAAACACTGTTTGCTTGTCTTTATTAGAGCGTCTGTCATAAATGTCAGTGCAGAGCAGACGCACGATAGGTAGCCATCATGAGTGCGGCGATCGTACAATATCTCCACGGAGTCTGTTATTGAACACGCCTCTTGGGATCGGCGCAGCCACTAAAATAAACATTAGATATTTCCTTAGCGCTGCTCTCCTCGTGCTGCGTCGTGCATGAATTGAATTCTGCAGCCCAGCATGAAATGTCATTCATCTCTGCACTCTGTTTGGCTTCAAACACGCATGCTAAAAGTCAATCCTGTCCCACTATATTAAGATATTGACAGTGGAAATGTTCTATTCTGTTCTCACTACATGCCATTGACGAGAGTGGGTAGTGATTTGTGTAAATACTTGCTGTAGTTTGGAGAGTTTATTGCATTTTGCACAAACTGGTGAATTTATAATATCACTGCTGGGATTTGGACTTCATTTAATGCCTTAATTTTATCAGCGTTGCTTCAGAAAATGTGATGGGGACTTTCATCATGGTATTAATTGTAATAGAAATAGTGGAAATGGTACCATTATTTATTATAGCTACCATATTAAAATAGTTTGAGAGTATGCCATACAGCTTCTTTACTAGCAGACTTCAGTATCTTTTTTTGTTGAATTGCTGTTTTTGTTAAGGGTAGCTTAAATAAGAACTCTGCATTTCCCATCTTCTTATTTACGCAGGCTTGGGACCAGCAATACAAAGAT
>JAOUQT010000018.1:8691857-8712521 GCA_025769995.1 Xyliphius kryptos
CATCCGTAAAGCTGACTCACTCAACATTTTCAAGAAACTTCTCAAAACCCATCTCTTCCACACACACTTGCTATGAAAAATTTTTTAATAATAAAATCGAGTAAAAATCCAGTAATGCGCAGGGTAGATGGTGCTACAGTTTAGCTGTTTTTTTCCAAAACTACTGACTTATGATGTTTTCTGATTTGTAAGTCACTTTGGATAAAACCGTTAAATGACTAAATGTAAATGTAGGACCCACCAGGATCCGCAGTGTATTGAAAATAATATATATATATATATTTCCATAGGGTACTGTTACAACATTTTATTTTTTATTTAAAAAATACATTTAGCAAATGAAACCTATAAAGCAGGGTTGCACAATTTAGCCCTTTGGGTGCCACAGTGTAGCCCTAATTTTATATTCATAGCTCAGCAGTAAGTGTGTATGTTAACGGCAGCATAAATAAGCTCCACCGGGTTTTAATGATGCACATTTAATATTGTGTGATGAAACTGTATGGGTTTAGTGGCGAGATTTGTTTTAAAGCTGTTGTATTCTTCTGCCATCGTCACACTCTGATTTGTTTCACGTTTTATTGGGTGAGCACGTTATTCTAAAGTCATTGATTACTGCACTTTGAAAAAATGAAACATGAGGCGTTGCGAAGCTGAACTGCTTGTTGGTCCTAACAATGGAGAATAAATGTGGGGAGACCTGGGACGCGGTTTAACAGGTTTACAGTGTGTAAAATCCTGTAGGTTAGATACTATGTACATTACACCTGGTTATTTAGCAGACGCGTTTATTCAAAGTGACATCTGTTAGCCTTTATACAGCTCTGTTAAAGGTTTCGGTAACACTTTGTATGAATCCGGTATTCATAATGCATTATAAGCACACTTATAAAGCTTTATGAGGTATTAATAAGTCTTTGTTAATGTACATAAAGATTTATAATAATAGTCATAAATTGTTATAACAATTCGACATAGGGCTTTATAACCCAAAGTGACATAATGCATTATAATCTGAACCTATTTATACGGTAACACTTTCCTAAATCAGGTATTCATAATGCATTATAAGCACACTTATAAAACTTTATGAGGTATTAATAATGCTTTAGAACATTTTTCATAAGTCTTTGTTAATGTACATAGAGGTTTATAATCATAGTCATAAATTGTTATAAAATTCGACATAAGGCTTTATAACCCAAAGTGACATAATGCATTATAATCTGAACCTATTTATACGGTAACACTTTTCCTAAATCAGGTATTCATAATGCATTATAAGCACATTTATAAAGCTTTATAAAGCATTCATAATGCTTTAGAACATTTGTCATAAGCCTTTGTTAATGTACATAGAGGTTTATAATCATAGTCATAAATTGTTATAACAATTCGACATAAGGCTTCATAGCACTAAATGACATCATGCATTATAATAGGAACTTGTTGAACTTTTAATTCTTTGGATCTTTAGACATTCTGGTAAGACTTTCTATGAATCCGGTATTCATAATGCATGATAAGCACATTTATAAAGCTTTATGAAGTATTAATAATGCTTTATAACATTTTTCATCAGCCTTTGTTAATGTAAATAGAGATTCATAATCATAGTCATAAATTGTTATAACAATTCGACATAAGGCTTTATAACACAAAGTGACATAATGCATTATAATCTGAACATATTTATACGTTAACACTTTACCTAAATCAGGTATTCATAATGCATTATGAGCACACTTATAAAGCTTTATGGGGTATTAATAATGCTTTAGAAAATTTGTCATAAGCCTTTGTTGAAGTCTGTAGATGTACATAACCACCCTCATAAAGGGTTTAAAAGGACATGCCATGTCAAGGCTTTATAACACAGTGACATATCGCATTATACATTATATATCTTAACTGTTCATCTACTCATTATGTCACTTTGTGTTATAAAGCCTTATGTCAAATTGTTATAACAATGTATGACTATGATTATGAACATCTATGTACATTAACAAAGGTTTATGAATAAATGCCATAATGTGTTATGAACACTTTATAAAGCTTTATGAATGCACTTATAATGCATTATGAAAACCATATTTATGGAAAGCATTTATACTTTTGGGTGTAACACTCAACGTTATAAAGCATGTTCTTATAACACTTTATAAGTGTGGTGTACATATATGAACATAGGACTATGACAAGTATTATAAAGTATTATAAATTCTTTATAAAGCTTTATAAATGTGTTATGCATTATGACTACCGGATTAATGTAAAGTGTTACCAGGGTTTCAACCCCAAACACCGTAAACACTACATTTACATTTATCCAAGTATCCTAACTGGACGGTTGGGGTCAGGCATGATACAAGACCCCTGGAGCAAAAAGACCCTCATTGGAATCTTCAGTGGAATTGGGATTTGAACCCACAACCTTCAGATTGATAACCCAACCCTCTAACCACTGAGCTGTGTATCATCTTTGTCTTCCACATGTTTAATACCCGTGTGTGCTTACAAAGCTTACATCAGCATGTGGCGCTATACACAGATCAACCTCAGTCTCCGCACAGCGCGTGTAGCAAAGCTGTCACATCCCGCTGTACAATCAACCAAAAACCAAGATGGTGGAGATAAAAAAAGAGAGTGAATGGGATGAAAAATGCATGGAAGAAGGAATGAGTGAGGAAGAAAGAAACGGGGCGAAAGGATGCAAAAGAAGGAGCAAGATAAAGAGAGAGAGTGAATGAGAGAGCGAGAGGGTGGAAACAACTCACGATGACAGGTGATTAATCTTAGCCAGGTTCTGAGCGTGAGCCAGGCTGCACGCTAATGCGAGGGCATCTATTTTGCGGCACTTTGCTAGAGTACGACTTTCAGCATCACACCAAACTCTTATTGCGACGAGATAACGGCTCTCTCTCCTTCAGTATAGACGTTTCACCTGACCCACCTACCGAGGGTCACTTTATTCAGATCAGTGGTCAGCACGTTCGCCTCTCTGCGCTGGGGATTCCCGGTTTGTATCCCGAACTGGGTGGAGTTTCCATGTCCTCCCCGTGTCCATGTGGGTTTTCTCCGGGTTCTCCGGTTTCCTCCCAAAGTCCAAAAACATGGATTCAAATTGAATGCTCTAAATTGCCCCATATGGTGTGAGTGTGCAGAGCGATAGATTGGCGCCCTGTCCTGGGTATATCTGCCCAGCGCTCGAGACATTCTCTCCTGGATGGGCACGGGGAACCCCACACGATCCTAGTTTATTACTTAACTAGCCGACTCGTAGCATAGCATACGCCGCATACTTGAGCCCTTTTCCAGTATATCTTAGTCGGTCATATTTCTGCCTCGCCACCATAAACTTTGGAAGTATTTACGTAGTCAGCGTATTGTTGATCGAAGGTTACAAATTACGAGTCGATTGAAAAGTACAGTTTTGTCGATTTAATTTTTCCCCAGAAATATGCGACTGATAGAAACAGTCACCTGATGCAGGAATTTGTAGAACATTGAAGGAATTGTTGTTTCATGTAAAGAGGTGGCCATTTTAGGAAACAAAAGGGGGTGGAGCTCCATCAGAGAAAGAAGGGGTGGGGCTTCATCGTGCATATCGCATGGTTTAGTAAGGAAATTCATATGCAAAAGGGGGTGTGGCTTCGTCATGCGTATCTTATTGTCCAGCAGGAAAAAAAAACAGGGGTGGGGTTTCATTGTGCGTATCCCATGGTTCATGGGATGGTTCATATATACTGTATATAAATAAATCACGGTAAAAAGGTGTAACTGTACTTTCCCGTGATTTATTCACAATAATGCACAACCTCTTGTACCGTATTGCTTTATTAACACTTCCATTTGCATATGAATTTATTCATTGTCTTCTGCTTAATCCTCTACTAGGTCTAGGGGGGTTTCCCATGCCCATCCAGGGGAGAACGTTTCAGGGGCTGGGCAGATACACCCAGCTGGGGTACCGATCAATCGCTGGGCACACCCTCACTCACACATCCTACACACAAACACACACTATATGGGGAAGTTTAGAGCATTGGTGGGGGAGAGCGGGAGGAAACCGGAGAACCTGGAGGAAACCCATGTGGACACGGTAAGAACATGGAAACTCAACCCAGATTGGGATCCGAACCTGGAATCCCCAGGGCTGAGAGGCAAAAGTGGCAACCACTAAGCCACCATGGCACCCTGCATATGAATTAGTAGTTTCCTTCTCGAAAAAAAAGGTTTATTCATGCAATTAATAAACTGTCTCGTCTTATATGATATCACTTTCATCTCCGTAGCGCTGAATCGGAATATCTTTGAACCTGGTGCTCAATCCGAAATGAAAATGTAAAATTTTATTCAACTTTTTTATGCCTTTGCAAAGATTTAAAGATGTCACCGAAGGACATTTCAGAACATTTCAGAAACTCATTAAGATGGACGACTTCCATAAACGTGCCAAAGTGCCAGTTCGAATAAACCTCACGGAGCTCGGCAGAGAATTTACGATGAGTAGCTTTTCCATCCGCCGATTTGCATCCCTTTCCATGTGCAGCAAACGTCTCTGTCACAACATGGAGGAGCGCAGCGGATTTTAATCAGGGACTTTGCTTTCATGCAAACAAACATTATCCGGGGCCGAAGAGGTGGAGGAATGCCGGAGGGGCTCGATGCGGCTCTGTGCTGTCACTGGTCATCGGGTCTGAGGGAAACAAAATGTTCCTTCTCTCCTCTGCCCTGATACCATTATGTGAGAAAGCGGAAGAGAGGAAGCGTACAGGAGTGAGTGGGGGTGACTCTGCAGTGCTCACACCATGGACATTCATCATTGCCAGGACAGGCTGAGGGGATAATATATTCCCCTATGGGCTGCACGGCGCCACAAACATTACTCATCTTTATATGACTGGAACGGGACAGAAGCGGGAGGAGAGACTCGGGGAGAAAAGGGTCATCTGAATGTTTTATCTATTTCTGCAATTTACACAGCATCAGTAAAGGAAAGATGTAGCCGTTAGATGTAGCTATTAGTGGCCATGCAAAACTCCAGACGCTCCTTTGGAGTAATCGAACTTGGACGGGTCGTGTTCTTGGCAATGTTCTCTTGAAGCCCCAGCTGCATGACATAATTCTTGGAAATAGGAACCTTGCTAAAGATTTTATAACACTTTCACAATTTATGGCTAGATACCCTTGACCGTCGGACTTATATGAGCTTGTTGGACATTCTATTCCAAAACGGGCCATTAATGGACCATAATATAGAGTGTGGCCAAACAGCCATCACTCTTCGGGGAGAGTAGTACACATGATTCCGGAGTGTTTGTGTGGATCTGGCACTTTCAAATGAGCATTTGCAACACGGGGGCACTGTTTTTGGCTCAATTAAATATCCATCACATCCCAAATGTGTTCAGTGGGGTTAAGGTCGGATCACTGAAGGTTTTTCGCTCTAGAACTGTCAGAAAATGTCTTAATAGACCTCATGGATGTGTGCACTTACATATTTTAATATGCCGTGGAATAAGCAATGGATTTATTAAAACAAATCCTCAATTGGACACGGGTTACGTGTCATATGGCGAGAACATGCTAAGGATGGACAAAACACACCTACTTTTAAGGCGTTAATTGATTCTTTTTTGAGTATTCCTTTAAACGAAGGATTCTTCAGTTGTAGACTACATACAGGGTCAACAATCTGGATGGTTTCTGGATTGTAGCATGATGTTCTTCACGGATTCTGCTGAAAAATATTTACAGTTCTGGAAAAAAGTTGGACACGCCCCCTTCTTGCTTCATTGTCTATTGTTTTTTGGTTCTATGTTGGTTGGAGCATCATAAAACAGGTAGAATTTGGGTGGTGGATTGTTTGTTGGCAGTTCTGCGGTGACTGATGTGGTGAGGGATGTTAGTGCAGCAGTGCTGCTGTAGTTTCATTTTAACACCCCAGTGACACTGCTGGGATAAGAATAATGCACTGACCAAATAGTACATGCTCTGTACAGTATGTACTGTAGTCCATACAGTTGGACTACAGCCTGTAAGTTTAGAACTACAAATCCATATTTATAAGTTGAAGTGAACAAAAATGAGGCGTGTCCGAACATTTGACTGGTACTGTACTTGGTTTTACAATCCCATCCTCGAACCTTCCTCCTCATAAAAATACCTGAGACAAAATGAAAGAAGAAAGTGACCTAATTAACATTCTGTAGAATTCTCGCAAAAGCACTTGTCGTACGTTTCAATGAACAACCTCTTAATGACTCCGCCTAACTAAATTGACATATTTCATAGTGTTGTAACTTTTAACTATCGCTGCTGTAAAGGCTCATTTACGTGAACGCAGGTATCCTGCGCCCCTGATCTTCATCTATCTCGGATTTATAGCTACACTCACGTTTCTACCTGGTGCTTAATAATTAATGTATTTTATTTTGGTACCAAAAAGTCCATCCATCCATTATCTTTCGCTTATTTCTCTACTAGAGTTGCAGTGATGTTCCCTATGCCCATCCAAGGGAGAACATCTTTGATGCTGGGCAGATACACCCAGGACAGGGTGCCAATCCATCGCTGGGCACACACACACACTCACAAATCCGCACACTATACGGGGCAATTTAGACCAGTCAATTTACCTGGAATCCATGTTTTTGGACTGTGGGAGGAAACCGGAGAACCTGGAGGAAACCCACGCGGAGAACATGGAAACCACCCAGATTGGGATTCGAACCAGGAATCCCAAGCGCTGAGAGGCGGACGTGTTAACCACTAAGCCACCATGCTGCCAGTACCAAAAAGTGAATCACAAATTATTATGAGTAAAAAGAACTGAATAATTAGAAACGTTAAATGTTAAAAAAGAAAGAAAAGATCATTTAAAAAAAAAATACAAGCTAAATGAAGCATGTCTCATCATATCAGTCATCATGCAAATGTCGGCGATGGACGTGATGCGTCTGTCGCGGCAAGCAGTAAGCCTTGGTCTGAGATAATGGAACGGCATGTGCTAATGTTTTCTCCTCAGGTTAAGGTCAACATGGTCCACAAGCTGCTGGTACTTAGAGCATGCAGCAGTGAACAGGGAAAAAAATAGTGACTCAGCCATTTGCTCGGCTATTAGTGTTATGTGAGCTTCCCTTGTGACTTCAAAGAGGGTAGTGGAAGACTTGGGTCACATCAGCCTCGCCAAGAGATATTTTTAGCTCTGCTTTTTTCGGGAGTGTGCATGAGGCAGCTTCATAATTTCAAGTATTCAAGGTATTTTGTTATTTTTCGTCCAGACCATGATGAAGCACTAGTTGCTGCATTTCGACTTTTGCCTTTAATAAACCAACCGTCCAGACGAATGGCGCAATGTGACACAAGCAGCACCTGACACCATACAAGCAAAGTGGTCCGATTGCTTCATCTGCCACCTTTGTATTAAATTGACAGGACAGTTGCAGATAAACAAGACGACACACATGCGTGCATTCGCAGATCCGTGTGAACATTCTCATTAGCAGGCCCGAGTGCCCAGCGTAGCCTGATTAAAACTGGGCTTTTCTCTGGAGAAACCAGATGTTAGACCTCGCATGACTTCATTAGTCGACAGATTTCAGTTCTAAACATACTGCTTACCCTTTTCCAGTTTAGTCTGCAGGACTGAATAGCCGCCCTTTGGGAGGATTTGGCTTTCGAAGCGAAGACGGCTTATTCTCAGCCAGTTGTCCAGCAATACAGTTGGTCATCCTCTTGTCCCACAGGCCCAAAGGCAATTCTTCACTTTGTATTTACATTTATTCTGTTGACAAATCTAGTGAATACCACTGAGACTGAACGCCATGCAGGCAGACGATGACTTCTATGACTATTAATCTTGATCACAGTACTTTGGGTTTTTAAGAAAAAAACAAAACAAAACCATTAAACCAATCACAGCTGGTTCTTGATAATCTGCAACTACACAACTTTAAGGAATTTGTGGTGGATATCAATTCCTGAAAGAAATCAAGGAGAGCTGTGAGGCCTCTTGGCAACTTTATAGACATTATCCGTTCGCAGTGAATTTAAAATATGATCTTGATGATGGATACTCCCAGATGATCTCCCTCTCAGTCTGTAATGCTGAGAAACTTTGATAATTTCATCTGTATCTTAATACATAATGTAAATACTGAGATATCCAACAATAACATCAGGAATTTTTTGTCCATGTGTTCTACTCCTTCCGTACCGTTTGATTCTTTGATCAAGAAAAAATTGGAACCCTGTAGGTCCACATTGATGCTCCGAAGCCTCTAAACAGTAGCTTGTGAGCTCAGATTCCAAGGCTGTCATGTAAATAAATGTTGAACTGAAGGACAGAAGGGCATTAGCCTGTTTTTTCCAGTCAGATCTTTACTGTCGTGCCTGTGGGCTGGTATTTTTTGTTTTTTTGGGCACAGTCACTGGCACTCCATGCTCTGTTTATCTTGGTAGCAGTGTTTTCAGGTCTCTCAAAATGGATTTCCTAGTTCATGCAGTCAGTCTGGAGCGCTCACTATGAGACTAAGCGGCGATCCGAACTGAAGTATTACACATGACGATGCACCTGTCTGACACCTGCATTAAGATATTGAAAAATGGGAGCTGGGGAGCGTGGAGCCGGGAGAGAAAGCGTGACAAAAAATTCCATCATCTCCGCGCTCGCGTATTCTGTCTGGCCCGCTCTGGTACGCCTTCTCTCACTGGTTCCCTCTCTCTCTTGCTCTCTCGCTTTCTGTTCTCTGTGTTTTTCTGTCAGAAGCGGTGAGTGCCGGGCTCCCACAGTCTGGCCGCTCTCCAGCGCTTCCCTCCGAGTGATGACATCATTGAGTGCCGGCAGGTCTGGATGTTCTGCCAGCATTCCAGTGCGTTTATGATCACTCGCAGATGTGTGGCCAGGAACATACTGTACCCGAACTACAAATTAATGAAACTTGACCGCCTTCCAAGCCACGTATTCCAAAATAGAGAGCGTACTAGAGGGGCGGGGCAGTCAAGCCTGGGAAACAAAAAGGCCTGTAATAAATAACACTGATGCAAAACTAGGAAACTGCCCAGGCTCTATACGGTCTGATGTGAAATTCTTTAGACCAGCTGATAAACCCGCACCCTAGCACCCACCCACCGCCAAACTCGCTCCCTCACACTTTCATTTCCTCCATGCTTGCTTTTCTTTCCTTCCTCCCTGCAGAGCATTAGAGGGGGATGGCGGGCAGCGTGGATAAATGGCTCGAGCTTCTGTTTGGCCGCGTGCCCTAACTTCTCTCTAGTGGTTTAAACCCATAATACTTTCCTCTGACCTGTTGATGTACATTAAATCCCCATTTACAACAACGCTCGAATTATGCCAGGCATAAATCTCCTCCCATTATAAGGTCCAGGAGAGATGATTAGGCGTCTGGGTAATGGCTCTGTAATTGGTCGGCGAGTTTGGCCCTCATCTGAATGCTGAAAGGAGCTTGTTTTCCTCTACTGTATGGCTGGATCGGGGATGTAGGGTGACAGTTTCTGTTGTAATTCCCGGCTCGTACATGGTGGAAAGAAGCTGTCTGTTACCATTGATGCCTTTGAAGTCTGCCAGCATAGAGCAGATCACTCACCATCTTAGGTGTATTGCTACATGTTCTTATCAGTCTTTAATGAACCCTCCAGACTATCCGCCTGTGAGCAGAATCTCAAACAAGTGCCCTTTTTAAAACCTTCTCGATGTCTGCATTCTCTCTGCATCACAATCGTTCTTTTGATAATAATAAATTCTGGTCCACTCTCTGCGCCGACGTCATAACGTCTGAGTTTTGAATTGTATTGGAATAGGGGACGTGACACGTCATCTATAAAACATTAAGGCTCTTGTTTTAGGGAGTCTTGGGAACAAACATTCACCCAGTTATTATTCCCTAATGAAATATATTGAAAGATGATGTTGTGACATGCATGAGGGAGATGATAATGAACTTTGATTATGGTTAATTGATTCACCTGTCGCAGCTCCAGCCTTGTGAATCCCTTCAAACTTGGGAAGAGAGCGGATCACGAGCTGGAGTGACTGAGGGCACGGCTATTTCTTGTGAATGAGTTGTGTTTGAATAAACATTCCTTTCCACTCCCCCCGGTTCACTTGTCTGCACTGAACTAAGAGAGCGAGCACATAGTCGTCCATTATAAACAACTGAACACTAACAATTGTGAGGACAATTTGGGAAAGGCCTTTTTCTGATTCAAAATGCCAAAGTGATATACATAAAGGCATGACTGCGAGAGTTTGGTGGAGTCCTTACCTCTCATAACTTCTAATTTGTTCAACACCAGTGCCTGACCACAAATGCTGCTCCTGATGAATGGCCATAAAAACCAACAAACTGAAAAAATATACTGGCAGATTAAAAGATGATAGAATTTCAAAGGGGGAGACGTCATAAAAGCACCTGGAAGTTTTATACCCATATGGTTTAAATGTCATTATATTACCTGTAGATTAAACAATGAGATGAAATTCAGAATTAAGAAATATGGATTATATTGGTCTCCAAACTTTTAAATACACACGACACAAGGTGACCGTCTGCAGTCCTTAACTCCCGGCAATGCGGCCGACCAATATGACGTTATATTTAGATCAAAACATTATTACCTCATCGTTACCTCATGATACTTTTCTATTAATGAATTGGCTCATTTTCCCAGTAGCCTATCTCTGAGTTTGGAGAAAGCACCACCCTGTTCTTGCACCGTCTCGAACCTCCACGATCATGATGCATGCACTCTTCCACAGACAGCATTTTGCGAACATCTCCACCTGCTTTTAGAATGCAAGAGCCCTGTACATATCAGGATTCAACCCTTTGTTTTTGCCATTTTGTTTTCTTTTCTCCCTCCATCATAGTATCATTAATGCTTCTGATCAAACGTGTGGCATAAACCGGGACCAGCCGCGGCGCCCTGTAAAAAAATCCTGATCTTATTCCTTTGTTGTTGGGTATTGCAGCTTTAAATCCCCTCGGTTGCTAAGTAGCAAGTGCCCCGGTGGGCTGATTTGGTATTCAGCTCGATGCCGGGTCTTATTTTTGTATGCGAGACAAAGTGTTTTGATGGAGGGTGATTGCAGCAGCGTCTGGAGGCTGTTTGGGAGTTTTATGGTCTGTACAGTACACTGTGTGCCTTCTAAAACAGAACACAGGCAATTGAATTTTGGATTTGCTTCATCATTTTTCTCTTCTGAGCAGCCTCTGTCAAAAAAGGGGGTTGAGGGGGTTGGAGTGCTGCTGGAAGGGCACAGATTAATTTGTTCTGCTGGAATAAGAGCCATACAGCAGGACACACACACACGCTCACATGCATGTGTGTTTATATATGTACCCGCTCGGCTAAAAAATTAGGCGAAAGGCGCAGAGTCGCGGGGAAAATACGCTTTTATTGCCGTAAAAGCGGCTCTTTGGGTGAAGGATGGAGAGCGTGCCCTTGTTCTTTAAATGCTGAGCACTGGATGGAATCATAGAACAAAAAATGTGTCCTTTGAGTCTGAAAATGGTCCTCAACATCTCAAACAGTTCTGCCTTCAGTATCTGATGTTTTATTGTTTTACGACCGAAAAGCATGAAGGCAGATGAACAGGTTCCAGGTTCTACACTGAGTTTAAACGCTGGAATTTTGGAATTGTGCTGCGTTGTGACGTGGACAGTTCTCAGCGCAATCTCACTTGTTTGCACTTTATTATTTGCACGTTTCTACCCTCACTGTCTATTTCATCAGCTAACAACATTTTAGCACAAACTTCATCTAAATAATTAACTGGTCTGTCTTTTATCTTATGGATCACAGAAACCAGTTCACAGCAGATGTTGATTCAGTGTTAAGTGTAAATTTTGCAATACGTTTTATATAGGCTTTACATACAGGCAGCCCAAAAAGTCTCACCACCTGTACGTGGTTCAAGCATCAACATCAGTAATTGGCGCTAACGTCTGCAGTGAAAACAAATATTTTTTTTTGTTTTTGTTTTTTTTCCTTAGTTAAAATAAAACCACCAGTTACAACTGACCACCAACAGTTACATGTAAATTAACATTTGCAGGAAGTGCATCACGAGCCCAGACTCAAACTGATTAGCGCTCGAGCCTGAGCTCGCACTCCTCCGCAGCAAGTGGCGGCAGGTAGCAAAACTTATTTTACTTTGATCCCTGCAGAAGTTCCAGAATCCTCCACATAATGCTTTTTAATTATAAACCCAAACGCCCCGGTTCCACCGTTCCTACTTACGAACTCTGAAACTTTCATATCTGAAACTTGGCACCTCAGCACTGTTATTTGCGGTTGTACCATTTTGTTGAGACTTAAATTTTCCCTCAGTATGTTTTTATTTAGTTTAACTTTCAAATCAAAGGTCGTTTCGTTTATTTGTCTGTGCACTGAACATATTTACATCTACATTGTATTCTGAACCCAATAAAGCTGGTTTTGCTTTGCCAAATAGCAAAGCTGATTAAATCTTGCCTTGAGCACCAAATGT
Source organism: Xyliphius kryptos (assembly GCA_025769995.1). Classification (NCBI taxonomy): domain Eukaryota; kingdom Metazoa; phylum Chordata; class Actinopteri; order Siluriformes; family Aspredinidae; genus Xyliphius; species Xyliphius kryptos. Next base: position 8,704,378 of record JAOUQT010000018.1, read on the forward strand.
GCTGGGGCTGGTCGTGTTACAGCCTAACCGAGTGTTATAAAAGTGCTTTAGACCATATCTGTTTGTGGCAAGTCTTGTGCAATTACCTTTGATGACTAGCCTTGGCTGACCAGATAGGTGTTGGGTTTTGTAACTGATTTACGACAGCTGATGACTAATCAGCGCCAGAGGAGCCGCCGCGCTCGTTCCACTCTCCTCTTTAACTTATTTTGTGTGTTAAGGCTCCATTAATGAGAGCCTTCTGTTTCACGAGGTCCGTAACCCCGACGGATTCCTGGTGCTCCTTCATTCTGGCAAGTTCCTTGGAAAAAATGATGATTTGTTTGTTTATTGGGTTGCATTCGCGTCGAGGCTTTGATGGCAGCTGTGAGCCAGCGGTTGATCCCTGGTGTGTGTTGGTGCGAGCTGGAGGGGATTTGGAGAGGACGGGGCGGGTGTGAGCGGAGGGAAGGCTAAATTTAAATCGTAATTGGCCGACTTCCACGAGCTCGCGGGCATTTTAATGAGTCATAATAACTTCGTTTAAAACCAGCTGAGCAGAAAATAGATTGGAGAGAAGCCCGTGGCCAGTATGGATTTGTGGGGGCTTTTATTTCTTTTGCTTTTTCATTTTTTTCAAAACCACACTTGTCATCAGGAGGACCAGTTCCCTCTTGCAGGCGAGAGTCCTGCTGACTAAGCAACCACACTGTATAGATTTATTATATCACTTTTGCACTGCCTCTTCATCGCTTTCACGCTGCATATGAGTTAGACTGTGTGAGTCCGGTGAAGATGTCGACAGGCTGTGTACACGAGCTCCACGAGCTTTTCCATGATTCCATTAGATCCTCATACTAATACACCTCGTTTTAATTTCTGAACAGTGGACTTGATAATAGTTCTATTGAATGCATAAATATATATTTATTTGGGTGGGGTAGCTCAGTGGTTGGAGTGTTGGGCTATTGGTTAGAAAGAAATTCCTTGTACATCTAGTACTTGGCAAAACAAAGATTCTGATTTTGATCGTTCTGAAGGTTGGGGGTTCACATCTCAAATCCTCTGAAGTTTCCAGTGTGGGCCTTTGAGCAACATTCTTCAAGAGGGGGCTGTGTCTCTGACTGTCATCATTAAGATTGGATCCTTTTAAGACGTTTTGGAAAAGAAAGCGTCAATCAGAAGGTTGTGGGTTCAAATTGCAGGTCTACTGAAGTTTCCAGTGTGGGCCTTTGAGCAACATTCTCCAAGAAGGGGCTGTGTCTCTGACCGTCATCATCAAGATTGGATCCTTTTAAGACGTTTTGGAAAAGAAAGCGTCAATCAGAAGTTTGTGGGTTCAAATTGCAGGTCTACTGAAGTTTCCAATGTGGGTTCTTAAGCTAGACCCTTAACCCTCATTACTCCGAGGAGGCTGTATTTTGGCTGACCCTGTATCCTGACCTCAATCATAAAGTTACCCTGCTTGGAACATGAAAAATCCACCAGGCTCAGAATTCAAACCTGAATCAGCAGTGCGGAGAGGCAGATGTGTTACTATACCACACAAAAAATAATTATAATTCCCCATAAAAATCTGAGAAATCAAGCAGTTCTATCTGCTCCCGGAGTAAAAGGTGTTGCAGCCTTGTGGCAGAGTCTCTCACACTGCTGGGCTGAAATGCCAGAACGGGCCGAATAACCCAGACCTTGGACAGTGAATGGATTAAAAGGGGTGAAACCTTTAAGGACGAGTGGCTTGCGCAATAACGTAAATAAAATGCCCTTCACGCAAGTCGCACCACGGAAGACGTGATTAAAAAATTCCAATAGCGTAAAGCACAAAGAGTCCACAAAGCTGTTATCATGCCGTTATTTCGTTTGTATAAGGGAACGATGAATGGAATTGGATGGAACGAGTCCTAGCTCATGGGTGACTGCAGATGATGATTGTATTTTGCTTAATGTATAAATTATTATTTTATTTAATGTATCTTATAATTTTAGTGTGAACTATTTAGGAAAATTACAATACATCTGATTAATTGGCCCCAATGTTTAAACCTGAACTGAACTGTACACACAGATGGGGCTATTGTAATGGGCATGGGGTTATTTAGCAGAAGCAACTTACAGGTATCCTAACACTATGGGTGGTGTTAGAGAACAGGTTCAGCCATGACACAGCCCCTCAAGGCAATAAGGGTTAAGGGTCTTGCTCAAGAACCCACATTGGTAACTTGAGGAAACCTGGGATTTAAACCCACAACCTTTACTAGATTGCTAGCTCAACACTATGAGCTACCACACACATTGTAGACAGAGGGTGTGCTGGAGCGTGATGAGCACATCTGTTTCTGTCAGTCAGCCTCTTTCCAGAGTCGGCCTCTCTTCAAACCCAAATCCCAGGTTCGCATCTCGTTCCTCTCGTACGTACACTGGTTTGAATGTTCGCTCCCGTGACCCTATATTACTGACATGCTGAGCTAAACAGGGAAATCCTGTTAGATCGCATATCCGAGGGTCAGTGCGCACAGTGCTGCGAGCGACGCGTGCGCTGGCTTGATGCGTCTAAAACATGATTTACTTTGCATGGAACGGCAATAAAAGTAAACGCTCTCCGAGGCACACTTTTATTGCCTTATGTAAGTCGCAACGATGGCTTTGGGAAACTTTTAGATCAATTTCTTAGCGCAGATTAAAAAGCTATGAATCCCATTTATGGCAGAGCTCCCTCATGAAATGCTCTTTGAAACGTTTTATATTTCCAACGAGCGGAGAACGAATCGCGGAGCAGATATCTGCCGACGGCGCTTTCATGTGGATAAAAAAAAAAACAAAAAAAACGCAGGATTGGAAGAAAAAAGATAAAAGCGCTCCCAAAGCCATCTGGAAGTAGCCAGGACACACAAGGGCTGCTTTTATGCTTCCTGTTCCACTGGGAGGTGCGACATGAATAGCGGTCGTGCATATTGTGTTATTACGGTCACAAACACGTACATGGACTTGAATTCTGATGTGCCTCTTTTTTTTTTTTTTTGTTAAGACTTAACTCCTGTGAATATACCTGTCTGAAACCAGTTGGCTGACTTTTCTCTGCTCTACCAGCTGAACAGTGTAGTTTTTAGCCATATATTTTCTAATAATAATCATATTTTGGGGGTGGCACCCCATGGCGTAGTGGTTAGCACATTCGCCTCTCAGCTCTGGGGATTCTTGGTTTGAATCCCAATTTGGGTGGAGTTTCCCGTTCTTTCCATGTTGGTGTGGGTTTCCTCTGGGTTCTTTGGTTTCCTTCCACAGTCCAAAAACATGGATTCAAGGTAAATTGGCTGCTCTAAATTGCCCCTATAGTCTTTGTGTGAGTATGTGTCTGCCCAGCAATGGATTGGCGCCTTGTCCTGGATGTATCTGTCCAGCGCCCAAACCTTGCTGCGACCCTCGTAGAGGATTAAGCAGAAGATAATGAATGAATGAAATCATATTTTGGCCCTTTTTTAGTTTCTTTACCTGAAACCCTGTTAATTCACAGCTGTTCTTTTACATCTGAATAAATAAACCCAGGTACCTGCAAGAAGCATCGTCCACTCTGAAATCAAACACCTTCCTGTCCTGTAAATCATGCTCACACTTAGATATGAGTCTAATGTCTACAGTGAGCCACTTCCTGCAAATGTTTATTAAGGGCTCACTTGTGTTTTGTCTACTGGAGCATGAATGTAAGATTGCGATGTAGGTTGTCTCCAGAGGAGGTGGAAGACCACCGGAGGAAATGCCGGAATGTGTGTCAGGACATTGTAAAAAAAAATAAAAAAAGCTAAGAAAGCTGTTAAGTGAGGAAATCAGGAGAGGGGTGAGTGGGTGGTGGGGGCTGTCGTCGCACTGTCCACATTGCAAAGAGAGACCTTCTGTGGAAGGGATTATTACATTTTTTTTCCTAACCCTGTTGCTTTTTTCCATTTAAACCTGCAGGTGATTAAGTTTTTGGATGCGCCCGATGCAGACGGAGGGGAAAAATAGTTTGGACCCGAACAATAAACAGTTATGTAAATTACAGCACCTGAGAACAGTTAAACGCTGCATGCTTCCTTGGCTTTTCTGGATTTCCTTGAATCTTCAGGGCTAAGGGAATGTTGTATGTTAGGGCTGAGCATCGTGAAATTTCGCTGTGCCTGAGACGCACTTTATAGAAAGAAGAGGAATGAATTGCTTTGGTTCGACTGTATCTTGTTCACAGGCCTATAGAGCATTGTGTTGTCTACTAGCCCCACCCCAGGATATCTGACCTGGGCTTTAATAAAGTGCAGCCTGCCTTTGACAATGTGTGACTTGAAAACAGGAAATAATGGGCCCTAAACACTAAATCTTTACTGGTTATTGACCTGTAGAGAAAGCACATGTAAAGCAGACTTGGCAAGCAACAGGATCTTGTTCCTGCCTCTGCCATGAGCTGCGTTTGTCAGTTTCTGGGAGGAACTGCTCACATCTTGAACAACCTCAAGCCCCACCACATGGCTTTTTTATTGTAGAAACATGTCGGATCTCATTTATTTTATTGCTAATCTGCCTTGAACACTTTTGCTTTTTGCACCTCCCTCCCGTCCTCGTCGGCTGATATTAACCCATGTAGTCATATTTCATTATTCACATTAACTCCACCAGAGTGCTGCAAGCAGGCAAATAAACAGGGGAACGGGAAAAGAGTTCACTTAGGCCTCCTGCTGCTCAGTCCTTAGCCATAAAGGCATTTACTGCACTGTAAAGGCACCTCGATTGCCGTGTCCAACGACTTGCTGGAGTTTCAGTGGTCATTCGGGGAAGGGTTCATTGCATGGTCAGCCTCTCGGGTTCTGACACGATAAATAAGAACTGCTCAGAGCTATCGATCAGGCACCAAAGCTTGCTCCTCACTCCTTGCTTGACAGATTTAATCTTTATATAAAAAACGTATCATTATCTTCTGCTTAATCCTTTACTGGGATTGCGATTCACTCACACACACACACACACACACAATTTAGAACACTTAATTTTACCTTGACTTCATGTTTTTGGACTGTGGGAGGAAACCGGAGAACCCAGAGGAGACCCATACGGACAGAAAAAACATGGAATCTCCACCCAGACTGGGATTCGACCCGGGAATCCCAGCGCTGAGAGGCAAAAATGATAACCACTAAGCTACCGTGGCACCCTGGTTACCTTTCAGCCAGGTCTTAATACAAGGTCTTAATAACTAAAAGGGTCCTGGAGGTCTTCCCTCAGTTCCTGGCAGTGTAATGCCGGTTCCTCCTTGATGGACTTCTGTTTCCTCCTCTTCCGAAAGGCTTTTGTCCCGGGCACCGTGGCACCAAAAAGGAGGGGACTATCCCAGTGCCATAATTTAAAGGACTAGGATTTGACTTGAAAAGAACCTTTGACCTGACTGAGAATAGGGATACAGGATGGGGGAAGGGGGGCGGGGTGCAGTCCATGACACTGATGCAATTGTACACGAACTACAGTTTACTTCATGCCAGGAAAAGGGTGCTTTAAGGGATCTGGAATGAAGTAAGGGTTCTGTGTTCTGCCAGAAAAAGTCTGTATCAAAAGACACGTGTATCGAAAGGAGGATAAACCAGGTTTTAAAAATATAAGCAGGTTATTTACTGTCAAGTCAAGATGTAAAAATACATTAAAGATAAAAAATACTTTGTTTGACTTGGATGAGAAAAATTAAAGCATGGTAGTAACTTGCATTTACAAATTTTAAAAGTCATTACTTGGACGTTACAGTGGCTTATTGGTCACCACAGCACTCTCAGCGCTGGGGAACAAGGTTTGACTCCTGATTTGGTTATAGTTTTCATGTTCTTTCCATGTCCTCATGGGTTCCCTTAGTGTTCTCCAGTTTCCTCCCACAGTCCAAAAACATAGATTCAAGGTGAATTAGTTGCTTTAAATTGCCCCTATATACTGTGTAGATGTGAGTTAGTGTTTCCAGCGATGGATTGGCATCTTTTTCTGGGTGTATCTGCCCAGCGCCCCATAGACCCCCCACGACCTTAGTCTCTAGGATAAAGTCAGAAGTTATTATTAACCCGGAGGGTGAGCATTCGGATCAGGAACCTAACTGTTGCTTCTGACAGTGACACCTCTGTTTTGTGGGTCAGAGAGGTTCTAAGTGGATGAAGATTGTTCAAGTCTAATTTCACATGCCGTACGAGACCTATAGAGCTTTCTCATTCATGACGTTCTTACAGAGCCTTTATTACTCATCGTGACAGGTGCCATAAACTCCGGAACTGACTTAATTTAAAACTCTTACTTGGTTATTTTAATCCTGCAGCTGGGATCGATAAACTTCCACGTCATGCTACCCCACCAGCAGGCTGTGCACATGCACATGTGAGACTGGGCTCCAGGATTGTAGTTTTTTTAAGCAATAATTAAACAAAACAACTTGGTTGCATTCATAAAGACTATGTAAGTGAATTTCCATCTAGCTTTTACCTCTGACAGCTCACTAAAGCAATACGCAGTGGTGGCACACGTCCCAGAAGTCCATTTTCTTACATCTTGCCGCATTTCAGACCAGTGATTTGTTGTTTGGATCATTTGTGTTTAGCAATGTTGGATATTCTGTGGATTTCACTTACTAAAACATTAATTATTTACATCCAGACAAAGACAAAATCTCTTATTCTGCCAGTGCTTCGAGTGCAAGGTCAGTACACAGTGAACTTGGGCATTATGCTCACTATTGTACCTATGGCCTACTTAGAGTGACCAATCTATGACTCGTTTTGGGAGGTGGGAATAGGGCTACAGAGATCTAAGCCGATCCAAGAGGAACATTGGTGCTACCTGCTGCATCGTCCAGCGTTGAAAACATGTGCACGTCAGCCGATAACTCGAAATGCCCGTCATATTATCAAGAGGGGGCTCTGAACCCCTTCATCCTCCTTCGCATAATCCAATTCCAAATGGATTATGAGATTAAGTATCCGGAAAACAAGGGTGCGTGTTCATTTTCAACTCTACCCTCATCCTTGATGTTTGAATGTATTTGCTATATTTGACAACTGTGTTTTTTTTTCTGCTTTAGAATAATTACCTTAAAAATTCCCTAATACATCTTTAATTTTCTACAAACCAAATGATCAACCTGGGGTAAAAAAAAAACCTCTGTTTGTTAGTACTTGTGTACACATGTAGTTGTGCATGGGGGGTGTGGGTGGATGGGATGGATTTGGCGGCCTCCCAGCATTTTTGTCTTGGTTAATAAAAACGCCTGTGCTTCTGCCGCGCACATCTACTCGAGTGCGGGAACATGCCGTCCCTGCCTGTCCTTTCCAATTGGCAGCCTCCGTACTGCTCAGTGACTGATAAGAGGCTAGTGTAAATAAAACTGTACAGCACAGCACGTTACAGCTGAAGGAATAAAGGCACAGCACAGCGGCTGCACGCATTGTTCTGACAGCACTACCTCTTTTTATGGATTTCGGGCTTTTTTTGGTTCGCAGCGACACGTTGTAGCTTATATAACCTATTTGTGTAGGCTCACCGAGCAGCAAGGGTGTGTTTTTGTTTGTGCTGTGTTTGTCTGCTCATGTTCTCGCCGACACTACAGAAAGGAGAGCAAGCTGATCAGGAAGCGGTTTTATAACCTTAGCATTAAAGCCCTTTTTCTGGTTAAAGCCTCAGTGTTGCTTTACTGGTTTCAAAGGCTAAACGTATCAAGAACCTCTGACTGTCTCTGTTAGGGATACGAAACTAAAACGCGGATAAGGTTCATATCAGTGACATACTGTTCAAGTTGTAGTATTACATTGGATAAATGCCACTTTAAGTTGTAGATAAGTCTAAAATGGGATTATTACATTTTAATGACCAAATGAAGGAACCTTTCACGTGTAAAATGGCAAACAGTAGGTTGTTACTTAGGAATTCTTATAAACAAAATGCCCCTAGATGGGGTGGGGCGGGGTAGTTCAGTGGATACGGGTTTAGGACGTCAGTATGAAGGTCTAATTTCACCAAAAAGTAGACATCCTTTGGAAACATGGGACACTCTGTGCTCGGGGTGCTGTGTCATGATGGACCATGTGCTAAACATCCTGCTGTGTGCATTTACATTTAGTTATTTAGCAGACGCTTTTATCCAAAGCGACTTACAAGTATCCCAACTTGATGGTTGGGGTCAG
>JAOUQT010000018.1:8720950-8731966 GCA_025769995.1 Xyliphius kryptos
TGAAATATTTTATTCATTGAGATCTAGGATGTGTTATTTTTGTGTTCCCTTTATTTTTTTGAGCAGTGTAGTTTAAACAATCTCACGGGCCAGATGTGTCATGCTTGGCGTCTTGAGGACTCCCTGTCTCCTTGTCTATGGCACTGCCGGAGCACTGTGGATAGGACCATTGACATTTTGTTCAAAAACCTTTCAATTGTACTCTAATAGTTGATGTCTAATAGTTGACTGCAATTCATATAGGTACTTTTGGAAAATCTGAGAAAATCTTATTTGTATAATAATTTGGAACACAGTGTATATAGAGGGAGGCCTTTCCTATGACCCTGCGATCACATGATCATGGCAATTAGGCAGGTAACACTAACGGTTGGATTAGTAACAGTAAAAGGAATTGGCTTGAATAGTGTACAGGTGCCTGGATTTCACACAATGATGAAAACGATAAACAATTAAAAGGTCACGTCTGGAAAAGATCTGCTTTTTAACAAGGCTCTTTGTGATGCCGTTGTTAACGCCGTGATACATGAGCCATCGGGTTCTGGGTTTAATTTAGCATGTTATCTCTAATTCGGCTCATTCGGTAGATTCACACAGTTCACTTCACATGCAGACGTGGCCAGATCTGATGCAATAACTTTTACGCAGGAGCCAAAGCCTTGTCTTCCATTACACCGGTGTGTAAAAAGAAGCTATTTTATCAAAACTGGCAAATACAAAATAAACCCACACATAAGGTTCTACACTCTTGACTTCACAGGCATGGTAGAAAGGGTTTGATCAGATACAGAGCAGGTATTAAGTTCTCCAGGACAGGGGCAGTTGGAAATGATGAAACTTTATATCTTTATACCTACACTGTATGGACTAAAGTATTGGGACACAGCTCTTGATCATTAAATCCAGGTGTTTCATTTAGTTCTATTGCCACAGGTGTATAAAATCGTGAATTGTGGATTATTGTACGCTGTACACTTTGTGGAAGCAGTTAGGAAACGCTCTTTTTTTGTTCCAAAAAGAACATGTTGAATGTGAAAGTATTTGACTGGCCAGTATTGAGCTCTGACCTTAATCCCCTCACCTTTGGACTACAACAGAGGTTGTGAGTCAGGACCTCTCATCCAAGATCATCTCAAAAATACTTTTATAAAGTGTGTAAACTGTTATTGATGCAGCATGATTAAGGGCGTGTCAGTGTGTCTTCACGATCATAACAACAAAAAGCGTAACATCATGTACTAATTCTCTTAATTGTTGATGGGTGGGTTTTGGGCGTGATGTGCAATAAACCAATTAGCGTGTCACTTGGCATTCTCTTTAAGAATCAGGTGCGGTCTGACTTTGGCGGCTTGCTATGTCAGCGAAGCAGTTACCGAGATTTAATGCACAGCTCCAGGATGTTCTCTTTTTACTCTGAATGGAGAACTCACAGTATGGTGTAGACTATGTACAGTATATACTGTACACACCCTGTACAAATGCACTAATAGCAGTCGGTGGCTCCTTTTTGTTCCATTTCTTGTCTGTGTTATACGTTACAGTTGTAGTTCTACTATTTACAGACTGTAGTCCATCTGTTTGTGGACTCCAGTACATACATACGGTGTTGGTCCCCTTTCCTCTGTTCTAACGGTCAGAAGCCAAATAAAAACAACACAGAGCAGCTATTACTGATGTGTTTGAATAAAACTACAGCAGCACTGCTGCACTAAAACCCCCTCACTGCATCAGTGTCACTGCAGAACTGACAAACAATCCACCACCCAAATTATACCTGTTCTGTGATGCTCCTGGCCAATAGAGAACGGAGAACCAACAGGGGACTAACAAAAAAAAAAAAAACAGATCAACTACAGTCTGTAATTGTGAAAAGTAAGTCCATTTGTATGGTAAGTGAATGAAATGGACAATGGAACAAGAAGGGGGCATGGTTATACTTTTGATTGGTACTCTATACACAGCTTTTATCACCATTGTTACTTTAACTGCATCATAATTATCTGCATGATTGTAATTTAATGCAGCACCATAATAATCTCTGATTCTAATCAAATGGATCACACTGTACACAGTTAAATTTTGTTGTAGGTCTCTTGTGCTACTGTTGTCATTTAAAGTACTGCTTTTCCTCAAGGGCAGTGTAACCTTTTCGACCACAGTCCTCCCCCAAGGATAATGTAATCATTCAGAGTGATGCCACTGTAACCTTATGAACCACTGTTTACACAAAAGGCTTCCGTTACCAGCTCCTAACAACAGCTTCTGAAAAGCCCCAAAAGCCACTGTGGCCTGGTGTAAATCATGTACCATGTACCGAATGGTACAGGCTCAAAGTTACCCTGGATGCAAACTTTAGTCCTTAATAACAGCCAGAATCTCAGTTCCCAACACAGACCTCACCTGAAATGTCATCAGTCCCAACGTTTATACACTTACGCTCTATAAAACCCCTTTACCTGATTAGGAACATATAAACAAATGAGATTCCAGTTCTGGGAATTGTTTGCAATTCACACCAGAATCCCATCAAATTCCCAAAAGACAAATCATGATGTTGGGAAATGAAAAAAGGTGAATTAGACCACAGTCCTTGCCTACAACACTGTAAACAGAGAACAGTTTCCGTCTCTAATATCACCGTAGCCAGACAACACCTTTCACCCTAAATGTAATTAATTTTAACCACAATTAACCCCCACCACTGTGAACTCTTATCGACCAAAGTAGATGTTTGATCAATTGGAAAGTTTCTGCCCCCATGACTCGCTGTAACTAATTAAAACCAAGGTTTTCAAATGAGAAGCATTTACAATTCAGTCCGCACCATATTTATTTTCTGAGATCTATCAAGCATTTTCAATAATAATTATATAATCTGGGCAACACAGTGGCCTCTCAGCGCTGGCGATTCCTGGTTCGAATCCTAATCTGGGTGGAGTTTCCATGTTCTCCCCGTGTATGCATGGGTTTCCTCCGGGTTCTCAGGTTTCCTCCCACATTCAAAAAACATGGATTCAAGGTAAATTGAATGCTCTAAATTGCCCTGTGCAGTGTGTGTGTGGCTGTGTGAGTGAGTGTGTACCCATCGATGGATTGGCGCCCTGTCCTGGGTGTATCTCCAACACCCCCTCCCCCCCAGCGACCCTCATAAAGGAATAAGCAGAAGATAATGAATGAATGAATGAATTATATAATCTTATCAATCTTATGTTAAAGATTTTGAGCTGTTGTGGCTCCTACATCTAAGCTTCACATTTTGCGTAGTTGTCTGCGTTTGACAAACATTCTCATGTTTTTGTCTGCAGCTGGCGAGAAGGCCATAGTGTGTGACCAGTGCGGAGCCCAGTTCCAAAAGGAAGAGGATCTGGAAGCACATCGGCAGATCCACACAGGTATGAGAGTACCTTCCTACCCGCACATCAAACACACAAACAGCTGCATGTCCGCCCCAGGTTTCTGGCACACTCCCCCTCAGTCGTGCCATGGGCTCTGTGGATCGTATCTCGTATTCTCTTTCAAGCCATGTCAACGTGGTATGAGCAAACGTTGGTATTTATAGACAGATAATTCCTGAGTCATGGACATGTATGAAGACGAGCCTGGAAGCTTCCCTGGCACATGGACCAGAGATAAGGGGTGGGCAGGGGGGGAATGGAGTGTGTATCTGTTGATCATTAATTTCCCTCCTGACCACATTTGAGTCCCGATGAGAACAGTTAGAAGGAAACCTCCTGATGGATGCCTGGCTGCTGGGTGTCACTGCATATGGCTGAGTGGGTTGGCACTTGGATGTGGAGCGTTTGCTGAATCGTTGCCATCTCAGGAATGACGACCTCCACCAGACTGCTGGGGAGGGAGGAGGGCAGAGGGCAAATGGAGCGATGTGTTTATGCAAGTAGCCGTCGGAATTTTGGGATCCTGCCATGTAACAACGGCTCATCTTCCAGCGGGCTTAGATTCCTGCTCTTAGAGGAGAATGTTCTCGTTTTATCTGACATCCATGTGGATGTGAAATCACAAGATGTTATTAAATTCATGACCCCATGCTCTAATGGTCATTATCATGTCGTAAACCACGGCTGGCAAAACCCTTGTACCTTTTTTTACAATATTGTGAAAAAATGCATAAATATTGTTTGGTTCTGAACACCAAAGGAAAGGGTTGTACCCCTGACCCCAGATGACTATCTTTAAAATGTCACACATTAGCAAGTCATTGGGGAATGTGAGTGTGCATATAGTTACTGGAAAAGATGTTGGATGAGATAAACGTTGATTACTGATTAGCTACATCAGCAGCCAGCGTTACAGAACCCTGCATTTAAAAGAAAGATTTCAAGTGCAAGTGTACATACTGCACTAGAGCAGCATTTTTCAAATGGTGAGTCGCAACCCAAAAGTGGTTCTGGGTGGGTGGCGGAAAGCCTTCAAATATAAATACAGTGACATGGAGACGTCCCATTGTCTCTGTTAAGTTTCCCTTGAGAAGTATAAGTGAAGTTAAGGCTAATTTCCAGATCCAGCAGCCCATTAAAGAAAAAGAGCAAGACGATCGAGTTTAAAAATCATTTAAAAATACCAGAGAGGTATTAAGATTACTAAAATCGGCCACGTGTATGAAATTAATCGGCCCATCCACAGAATGATAAAACCAAATATAGTTTATATGTATAGTGAAACGTGAATTTTCATTTGTTGAGAACAAATTTTGTAGTTTATTGAAGTAATTAAAATCACTTTCCTTGTGTATGTGTGTTTAAATGTGTTTTCGTAGGTTTTTTTTTGTTTAAACAAATTTGTTTGGTTTGTATTCTGTAAAAGTGGGTTGTGACTTAATGACTTATTCATTAATGATCTGGTATTAGTGACACCATAATTTTTCTACTCTACCGTATCAGATTAGTTTATCCTTTCATACAATTATACTGTACTATAATACTGTACTGTACTATTAATTTAATTTAATTTGAACTTAATTTAACTTACTTAACTTACATTTCTTTACCGACACCATTTCATAATGTTGTATTGTACTTTAAATCAGTGAAATGTCCCTGTGAGGTGAACATTTAATTGAAAACCGTTGAACATTTGGTGGCAATGTTTTTACTGCTTTGTATTATTCCTGAACGTAGAGCAACATGTCATTAACACGTCATCCCCACTGTGAGCGCGCTCTTAATCCACATCCAGTCCTCCTCCTACAGTACCTCCCCGGTGGAAGATTTGGGCGCACGCGTGTGCCGTCAAATGTGAGTAGGGAGAACTCGACGTGCCCTTACATGCTGGGCCTCTAGAGGGCCTTGACCAGTGTGGGGCCCACGTTAAAGAGGGGTTAAACGAGGCTAACGATCACGGAGGCATAGTAGTGGAAAGGCCGGCTAAAAATAGAACTGCAGTCTGAAGCAAAAAAAATAAATAAAAAAATAACAGGCAGCGAGCCTTAGTGCTGCTCAGCTCCCTGGCACGAGGACGTCTCCTGTGGGTGCCATGGCTTGTATTTTAACATGCTATAACGCATGGGGAGTTTGATACGTCAGGCCCCACTGTCCATCAATATTTCCACCCATATGCTTTCTTAACTGAGACTAAGAGCAGTTGAGGAAAGTTGTAGTGGGCCTTCTCATGAACGATATATGGTATGTAAACAGATTTTATTTATTGGAACTATATGCACTAAAGACAATAAGCCTGACCAACGCGACTTTACAACTTAGTAGTAAAGAAACAGTCCATTTCCTCCACTTGGCATGTAGATTCTTTGTAGTTTTACAGTTACAGACTGTAGTACATATGTTGTCTTGTTTTTGTTAGTCTGTTCCTGTTGGTTTTTCTGTATGGTAAGGACCATCACAGAACAGGCATAAAGTAATTTTGCCCACAGAGCTTATAAACAGAGGACTTTGTCCTCCACATTTAACCTATCCATGCTGTGAAACACATACACATACTGTGTGAAGTGAGCGCACGTGCCCTGAGCGGTGTGCAGTGGGCACTTCAGCTGGCATAGTACTGGGTGGGCCCGAAAATCAAACCGGGGTCCTTTAGGTTGCAAGGATGTTTTTTTTAATTGACGCTCATCTTAAATTCTCTAATCCAGTCACTTAAACTGACTGGATTAAATTCTATCCCGACTGATCTATTCTAATGCTTTGCTTGCCCTCCCAGCGTCCACAATCGGGTCATTACAGCTGATTCAAAATTTTGCAGCCTGACTTGTGTTCAACCAGCCCAAGCAAACTCATGTCTCTCCATTGGCTTCCTGTAGCTGCTGAATTCAGTACAAGGCACTGACTGGCGTACAGGACAATCTCTGGATCCGCCCCCTCTTACCTTTGCCTGGTGGTTCAACCTCACTCTGGTGCTAATTCTCACTACGCATCATTCACCGCTGCTAAATGGTGGAATGATCTGAATGAACACTGTACGTAAGGCTGAGTCACTCAACATTTTTTAAAAACCCATCTCTTCCACTAAAACCTGCAAATAAAAGTAGTCAGATCGGCTAATGATCAGATTTTATGATACTACACTGTAGTTTTTCCTTAACTACTGACTTGTGGTGTTCTCGTATATGTAAGTGGCTTTGGATAAAATCGTCTGCTAAATGACCACAAGTTTTCGACAGCCACTATGAATTCGGGTGGTGGTTTATTGTCTGTTCTGCAGTGACACTAATATGGTGAGGGTGTTTTAGTACAGCAGTGGCAAAAAGCATTAGAAACAAGTCACAGCAAGATGAACAATAATATACAATAGATTCTATCCGTGTATAACTTGATGGTTGGGTTTCTCTAAAGCAAGGTTAAGAACATTGCTCATAAACCCACATTTGCAACATTGTTGGATTTGGGATTTCAACCCCCAACTTTTAAACTGACTGCTCAACACCATAACCACTGAGCTCAAAGGAGAACTACACCCTTTGTTTGGTATAAGGCATTGCGTTTCCACCCATTACTGAGGTCTAATTCCTTTCCATCCATCTCCTCAATCAATGTCTTTATAGATTTACGTTTATCTAATGTCACATGCAAATGTCTCCAAACTCTAAATAATGCAGCAGTGAATCATAGCTGTTTCGTTGTCGGTTTGACCCAATATGTTTTGCTTGACGACCGTTGCCCCGACCCCATGTTTACACATACATGCACCCTTTCAAGCGTATATGTATTTATCTCTTGTTGTTGCACCCTCTTTATAAATATTAATGACTCCCGGCAGTGTTTACGATGGCCGAAGCGTTCATGCTGTTGTAAACATCCACGTCTCCATTTTCAACCTGGCAGCCTGACTAGCGATGTGCAGGAAGTGGTGATCATATAGTGTAACGTTATCAGAGGTGCTGCTGCTGCTGGAATGCATTACCCTCCATGACTAGAGATTTTTAGGGTTTTTTTTTTTCTTCTTTTTTAGAAAACTCAGCACTACCATTTCATTCATGGAAAAGTTTGATGCCTGGCACTGAAATAAATGCTGCCACAAAAGTCAATAACTAAAAGCTTATTTTCAGAAATAATTACTTTCCCACTGACTTTGAAATCAGTACCATCTGCTGCTGGATCACGCTCCCTGAATATTCGATTACATTGCAGAAGTGTTAAGTATGAAAGGGAGGAATGAAGCCACATTCAGGCTTTGATGGTTGGCCCGTTTCAGCAGGCACTTGGCAGAAGTACGCTCTCAAATGTCAGTATTCACAAGACATGGGTATCACTAATCATTCAATGGGCACCATTGTAGTTCCCTCTGGGTCATGTTGACATCACAGCGATCAGCTGTTGTCGTACATCAGTCTCGTGGGTAGCATTGAGCATATGTTTTTATTTTTCATTATTATTATTATTTATTTTCACTTACACAGATTCTAAGTAATCCCTGGAGAATCCCTGGAGTGTTGAGTGTTATGGGACTTGCTCAGGGACCCACATTGGTAACTTTAGTGGACCTGGGATTGGACCCCACAACCCCTAGATTGTTAGCACAACACCTTAAACACTAAACTGCCACAACCTCATTCCCTAATTATTATTTGAATAAAAACGTTATATAAGTGACTTCTGAGTTTTCAAAGTGACCTGATTTAAACATGACTCTGCAACTGGCCCTTTTTCTGTAGCATGCCTAAGTATTCAGTTCCTGTTGCTACCATTTCTTGGGGAGTCTGATTTGCGCTGGGTCTTTAAGGCAGCGTCTGGTTAAAGCACCAAAATAGTTGGTTGTGTTTAGTGCCAAGACTTTGAGAAAGAGAGAGCGAGTGAGAGAGAGAAAAACATCATGTGCTGTTGTTGACGCACAGCTCGAGCTCTGCTCGACTCTGACCTACTTTAAAGGGCAGAGCCCAATTTAAAGAGACTTCAAATCCAGGATCAGTCTTCTCCTGGGATTGGAACGCAATCCACAAAAAAGAGATGCTTTTTGGTGAATGTTGCTAAAGGGGGCTTTAACGTTAAGGAGGCGTGCATTTTCAACGAGCTGTTCTGATCTCGGGATCAGTTTGGTTGGAGTCAGGTGACATGTGGTAGCTCTCCTTCATACACAGGCTGATGAGAGGATTTAATACGGGGGGACTGATCCCGGCTTTTTGTGGAAGCTAGGTAACGTGGGTGGCTAGGAATAGTTTCTAGAGTCCTGGGTAACTGTACCATAGTTTAGGATACCCCTTGGTTTCTACAAACTGGCGCTTTGGTGAATCCTCTAAACCCTCTGATGCAGGAGCTTTAGCACAGAACGGTTCCTCAGATCCCTAGGCCCATTTTTTTTAACCAATCACAATGCAAAAGCCGTAATTAGTTAAGATTTTATTTTTCTGCTTACTAAATAACAAAATCTGTGAAAGCCAAAATGGATACGGTCCCTTGTCGTTATTCTACTGGATTACAACCAAGTAGGTATTATTAGGGTGGTGGATGATTCTCAGCACAGCAGTGACACTAACCTGGTGGTGGTGTTTTAATGTTCTCTGCACTGGTGTGAGTGGATCAGAGACCGCACTCCTACTGGAGTTTCAAACACCTGCTCGACTGAGGAAATACCTCCTACCAAAAATTCCCAGCCACAAGTAGCCTGTATCCAGCATCCAGTGAACCCTGAGGAAGCATTAGCCTATGACTTCTACCACCACGATGCTGGAAACAGCCACCCGAATAATACATCCTCTGTGGTACCTCAGTGGTTAGGCTGACAATAAATCTAAAGGTTGTGGGTTCAAATCCCAGGTCCACTGAAATCACCAATGGTGGGTCCTTAAGCAAGACCCTTAACCCCTTATTGCTCCAGAGATTCTATATGTAACTCTATGTTCTGAACCCAGTCAAGTTGGGATATTTGAAAGCTGCTTTGGATAAAAATGGACTACAGTTTGTGATTACAGTGACTACGGCGTCCATCTGTATGTGGAAGTGAACAAAACATAAAGTTTTGAAAGGAGATGAACGTAATGAAGTGGCTGACGAGTGATTTCTATTTTAACATGCAGTTCAGTAAATAGTTTGCCATGCAGCCAAGGACAGTTTTTGTTAAAGTGTATTATTTTTTCGTATCATGCCATTTTAAGGGGATCCACAGTTTTAAGTTCCTCAAACTGAAGACCTTGTGAAGCAGTCTGTCCCATTAAACGTATTTAATGGAAACAAATCAAAAGGTACATGTTTTTTTACAAAGTTCCTGTAGATTGCACGACCGAGTGCAAGTTCCTCAATGTTTCCAGAGGAGCTCCATAAGCAGGACGAGCAGCTGACCGCATGTAAATCCAGCAATAATAGCAGAGTCTCCCCCTTCCCTCTCGATTTCCCCTCATCCTTTTTAAGCCTTGTGTTACGGGGAAAATATGCAAACCATTTTGGAGAGGGAA
The DNA here is from genome assembly GCA_025769995.1 of Xyliphius kryptos. Lineage (NCBI taxonomy): Eukaryota > Metazoa > Chordata > Actinopteri > Siluriformes > Aspredinidae > Xyliphius > Xyliphius kryptos. Next base: position 8,730,804 of record JAOUQT010000018.1, read on the forward strand.
CAGTGGATTTGTTCGGTGGGAACACGGCGTGACTCCAGCAAACCAGGCCACAGAGTAAACACTTTCTTTCTCAAGCCAGAAATAGTTTTGACAGAGCGAGAGAAAGCAGGAGGACAACACGCTTGTGTTGTGGTGCAAAAAAAAACCGTGGAACCCCCTCCAACTCTTCTCGTTCCCTTTCTGTTACATTTTCCCCCTTATCCAAATCTGAAAATATCCTCTAATCACCACCCAGCACCTCAAAGGACCCCCATTTCTTTGGTTCTCTCGCTCACAAATGAGGTCTGTGCCACCGGTAAACAGAGGTCATGTCATACACGTCTATTATCTCAATCACACCGGAGCGAGCGGGGCGTCTGTTAAGCATTTACTTAATTGTGAGGTTGTTAACTTGTCAGAGCGCATTAAAGTTGCACAACACAATGCGAGCGTCTGTGCAGGAGAATAAGGTGCTGTTGCAGGTTTGTGCAAATACAAGCCTGGACAGAAGAAAGGAAAATAAATAATGGCTTATTTGGGAGGCACAGCACATTCCATCCTTAGGGCAGCGTTCCCAGTCGCCGCATCTTTCCAGAATGTACGTCTCATCACATGCCATTTTACACGAAACGCATTTTGACAGACATCACACTTAGGAGCATTTAGTCTCAGCGCACATCACCACCAGACTCCGATTTACTCTCAGTTCATTTTTTGGGGATTTTTGCTCACATGCGTGTTGCACGCACGGCTTTGGTTGTATTAATGCATGAGCAGTACATACATATGCATCCGTTTACATAACAACAAGATTATGGCATTGAGAAGATGCTTACAGTCAGGGTAACTTACTGAGGTCAGTGGGGTATTTGGGGTATACCATTCTTTAAAAAAATAAAATAAAATAACTACTGCTGAGATATCAGTTTCAAAAAATGCAGCCCAGCTCCAACACTCAAACACCAGGTACACAAAATCCATCTAAGCATCAAATATACTGTACCAGTCAGAAGTTTAAACACACCCCCTTTTTGCTCCATTGTTTGTTTCCTCCATCGCATCACAGAACAGGTATAATTTGGGTGGTGGATTGTTTGTCAGTTGTAAACACCTCTGTGACACTGCTGGGATAGGAATAACACATCGACCAAATAATACCTGCTCTGCGGTGGAACCTCCCCATT
>JAOUQT010000018.1:8802699-8834078 GCA_025769995.1 Xyliphius kryptos
GTGTGTGTGTGTGTGTGTGTGTGTGTGTGTGTGTGTGTGTGTGTGTGTGTGTGTGTGTGTGTGTAGATGGTATGGGAAAATGGCTGCACAGTAATTGTGATGATGACTGCTCTGGTAGAGGATGGAGAACAGCAATGTGAGCGTTACTGGCCTGATGAAGGATCATCTCTTTACAATATCTATGAGGTAAAAACACACAAATCCTTAAATTGGTTGTATTTAAATTAATATAAACCTTTTTTACAAAGAAGTACAATATTTCGGGTTGTTATTATTTTAGGAAATTTAGATGGTTATACAACAAGTTCCTTAATTCACTTGCTGAATTGTTGAATTATTAATGATTCAACAATAGGGCAAATAGGGCAACTAATTTGATCAAAACAGTATCTTTAGGCAATAAAACCAGATTGGCAAATGTTCTTGAGTGATAATACTGCAGTTTAACTACTTCCCTCTTAACTTACTGACTTTTCTTGTTCTCTTTCTTATCTGTATTTTGGATAAAGACGTCAGCTAAATAAATAAATGGAAATGTAGCTGAGGCCTAAACCGTAATCCAACAAAAGCATGTCATGTTATTCAGTGTGTAATTTTTTGGTGAACTGACAACTAAAGCTGTCTCCAATGTTTGCACTTGTGATGTGTGGTGGAAGGACAAAATTAGCATCAAATATATATCAAAATTATCCAAAGTAAAAGTACTTCTCATCATACTTGTATTCATATTTATATGAATGTATTTCCCACTCAGGTTATTATGTTACTGTTACATTTAAGTGTCCACTTGCAACACTGTTGTTAACCCTGTTGTGTTTTATTATAATTATGTCATTGCCACTTCTGTGCCCTTTAGGTAAATCTTGTATCAGAGCACATCTGGTGTAAGGACTTTCTAGTGCGCAGTTTCTACCTTAAGAATGTGCAGACACAGGAGACGCGCACACTGACTCAGTTCCACCTGCTCAGCTGGCCTGCAAACGGCATCCCAACCTCCACACGCCCTCTGCTGGACTTCAGGAGGTACTACTACATTTTATTTACATCGAACTAAGCATTTAAATACCTTGCTCTTTTTTGGGGGTTTGTTGCATCATGTCTCCCAAGGCCTGGACGAAATTAAAACCAGGAAGTTGCCACAGTGCTTGCGGTTTCTCCTCTCCTGCACCATTTTCCTGCATCGCTCTCTCTCCCCTAGCTTTCTTTATGGAGGTCGTGGTGCTCCTGAACGTTGCACAGCTCCCAGTGTCATTTTTGTGGTTTGCAGCTAGTTGTCTGGGTCCAGTTGCATAGTCACAAAAATGATCATTGGTAGGTGTGAGTGCAGCAGGAACAAGGCTTCCCCTTTTCTCCTTTCTACTCCTCAAAATGTGTGTTCCTCCTCCCCTTCACACGGCTTGCATTTTCCCAACCAGTTCCATTATGCAAGCTTAAATAATATAGCATTTGTGTTGCTTAAATGTTTCCTTCTTTATTACCTGATATAATTACATCTCTGGATATTTTTTCAGAAAAGTAAACAAGTGCTACCGAGGCCGATCCTGCCCCATCATTGTACACTGCAGGTAAATAATACCAATATCAATCCAAACTCAAGAGGCTGTTATTTTCTTTTAATTTCTTTCAATAAAATGTAAATATACCGTTTGATTTTGTACTTTCTGTAGTGATGGCACTGCAAGAACTGGTACCTATATTCTCATTGACATGGTCCTGAATCGCATGGCTAAAGGTGAGTTCTGTCTTCTAAGCATTTCACCTTTTTTGTTTAAAAATTGCATCCATGAATCACAAATAGCAATTCTAAATCAAAAGATTTTGCCAATCAAGCCAGACCTTTCATAATGCTTAATTTTTCACCAGACTATTGAGTTTACTTTACTTATTTTAAGTTCATTTGTATAGTGTACTGGAATTCATTTTTAGTTCATTTAGTCAGTCTTTTTTAATCCATTTGACCTGATCAGTCCTAGTGCTCATAGAACAAAAGATAAGGTTGCACACTGTTGGTCGCCGGCCCTTCACAAATAAATACTTTTATATTAACATATTATCACACTAGTTCAAATACTTAAATGTCTTTAAACATTTATATTATGTTGTATGCATCTACAGATTTTAAACACACAAATAAATGCAAAGTGCATTCTTATCAGTATAGACTTTAGAGAACTGGATATAACTAGAAGTGTAAACACAATTTCTGAAAGCCAATTTGTCCCAAAGCTAATTTTTAGATATTTCAGAGATTTATTTCGGACAAAAAAACGAATAAAAACACACAAAGAACAGATTCATGAAAGTGGTATGTAATGGGACTGTAGCCTAAAGCTGTATGTACAGTAGGTGCATGTATTTCATTTTGCATCAACTGTGCTTCAAAGAGTGTTTAAGTGCATTATTTTGTAATACATTAAGTTTGACATAAGGCATCCTCAAAAGAAAAATAATCATTTTGCTTTTATAGCTTATAGTTTTTCCAACAGGGGTTGGACAATGAAACTGAAACATCTAGTTTTAGACCACAATAATTTATTAGTATGATGTAGGGCCTCCTTTTGCGGCCAAAACAGCGTTAATTGGTCTTGGAAATGCACAGTTCTGGACAGTGGTCAGAGGGATTTTAAGCATTCTTTTTGCGAGATAGTGGCCAGGTTACTACGTGATGCTTGTAGAGGAAAACGTTTCTTGACTCGCTCCTCCAGAACACCCCAAAGTGGCTCAATAACATTTAGATCTGGTGACCGTGCAGGCAAATGGGACATGTTTAATTTCACCTTCATGTTCATCAAATCAATCTTTTGAAATATGGTCTGTCGCCCAGTTTTGCGTGCATTGCAATATATTTGAGCAAAACTGTGCTCTTGTCTGCTAATTGAACCTTCACACTCTGCTCTTACTGATGCAATGTGCAATTAATGAAGATTGGCCACCAGGCTGCTCCAATTTATCCATGAATCCTCCCACACTAAAATGACAGGTGTTTCCGTTTCATTGTCCAACAATTAGGAGACCACTGCAAAATGATTTCTTTCTTTGATTTTACTCTTTATGGGTATATGTTTGAGTAAAATGAAAAGCAAAAATGTTTATATTTATTTGCAGAAAAGAACAGAGAGTGCTTTTGGACTTCAAATAATGCAAAGAAAACAAGTTAATATTCATTTAGAAACAATACTAATGTTTTAATTCGAGAAGAGTTTATAGATCAATCTTTGGTTGATTGACCAGGGTTTTTAATCACAGCTTTCATGCAGCTTGGCATGCTTTCCACCGGTCTTTCACACTGCTTTTGGGTGACCTTGTGCCACTCCTGGTGCAAACATTTAAGCAATTCATTCATTTAAGCAATTTGTTGGATGGCTTCATAACCACTGACAAGCTGCTCAAGGGGTTTTCTTTTAGCAATCTTTAGTGAACCGCCAACTGTGCAATGTAGGGCTTGATGTAGGGCATCAGTGTGTCAATGCTGTCGTAAATACATGATTCATGGGTATGTTTTTTTGTGTCCCATACAATAAACCAACCAACGTGCCACTTTCCGTTCCCTTTAAGCGCGATCTGACTATGCGGTCGATTGCTGTTTTAACGGCAATGTGCAACCGGTCACGCATAAATTACCCTTTAAACCAAAGCCGGACAAAGGGAGTAGTTTTACATCAACATCCCCTTGCTCTTTGTCAGTTCCATAAATATTAACCATATAAACTTAAACCTGATTCTGAAAACTGCTGCAGTTTTACCTGATAAACATTTAATGGCTGAATTGTTTCTGTATGTAAACCGTTTTATTACTCTTGTGACCGAAAACAGACTGAATCTCATGCCGTTCTCTGCTGGGCAGTTCTTTTCTATGTGCCTGTGTGTATTCCATTATATCATGTCTTTGATTATGGTGCTCCTAATTATCATTACGAGTTGACAGATGAAGCTCTTGCTGAGTGTATATAGGAAGCAGGATTATCTTAATGTTAATATATTTCTATTAAAAATAAAATGAAAGAATGATTCCTTCAAGTCATTGGTGCCTGAACTTTCACACTACTGGTGAAAGCATTTAATACATTTTTTTGTGTCCAAGAACTTGTGTTGCTTCAGCATCCAACTCTTGTTGCCCCCCTTTCCACTTTTCCATTCTTTATTTAAATGCAAAGCACAATCATATTTCAGTGTCAAAAACAGATTTTAGACTCCCTGGCTGTTGTAAAAGCTGCTAATCATATTAAAAGTGCCTCCTTTTTTTTCCCACTGGGATCATTAAAGAGCATCCAAGCTGGCACCCTGGGTAGTCCATGTGACCCTCTTCGATATGTGAGAGCGGACCGGCTGTGTGAATGCGAATGCGCTGTTAAATAGCCTTTGTGTGGCATCCGAGGGGTTCCCATCTTTGGGTGCTCTTTGACCCAGATATGATCTAATGGATGAGGGAAGGTTAGAATGTGATGTATTGTATGGTGGACCCAGTACCGTCCAAATCCCAATTGTCTTCCTGCCTAAGCTGTGTCTGTAGACATCACTTCAGCTCAGCCTGGGGACAACCAGTATATGGATAATGGCACTTTCAACTCTAAATACAACCAACAGAAGCCTTATCAGTGCCTTGTTTTTGTAATAAACTTTGAGCTGAAGGAATTTATGACAATAATTGGTGGGGTAATTGCACAACTGCTCATTACTGTTGACGACTTAAGTGCCAAACTGTTCTCAAATTGAAGCTTTTGTGAACTATTGTAAATATGGACACTAAAATAAACAGCATGTCTTTTTCATTTTTGTCAGCATGTAGACAAAACCATTTTTTCAAAAACAGACATCTGTTGCTTTGTGAAAAGCTTCTGATGAAATGCCGTACTTACTTTTGCAATGTGCACAACCGACTGTCTGAAGCCTCAATTGATCAGTCATTTGTTACATTTAAAAGCAACTTTATATTTTGATCTTTGATAAATGAATATCTCATCTTCAAACCTAAGTGCTCCACTGAATCACATTCTTACACAATTGTGCTGCAGTGGTGCAGAAATCATAACTTCATGAAACTGCATTGTTTTATTGTTGCATCTCTACTGATGTTAAGAAGTTTGTGGGAAGGCCATAATGAAATCCTGACTATGATCTTTAGCCTTTGTATCCCTCTAGTGACCAATAACTGGTATGACATGCATCGTTAACCACTTTAACGCAAACATACCGAGTCCACTTGACAAGTATTCATATTTGAAATACTTTTAAAGCCGCGTACTGTAACAATAAGTAAAACAAATCACTTATTTCACATCAGACACTGGTTGACAAGGTAATAGCTTGTGAATTGCAGCCTTAACAGGCCGCCTGGATGATGTCTCATTGATTATACAGTGATCAATACAGCTATTGTCTGTCTAGTTCTTTTTTCTTTAATTATCCAGTGTGCCAGCATCATTTATCCAATCACAAAGGAACTTATTGCATTCCAGTTAAAGAATCTTTATCGTTTAGGGCTAGTTCTCCGGCAAGAATTTACAGCCTGTTTAGATAGATTCACCCGCTAAGATGATGTGATGGTTGTTAAGTTCATTTTTTTTTTTTTTTTTTTTTTACTTTTATGCAATCAGGTTAATTCCAACCTGATTTTTATTTTATTTATTTTTTTTTTTATAGCAAAATCCCAACATGGTTCCATTTTCCTTTGCGCCTTTCACAAATATCAGTTAGCATAAAGATGAGGTTCAAAATAAAGGTTCCTAACCTTTATTACGTATTCTAAGTGTGATTGAAAACTTTGAAAATATAAAGCCATTTCTCATAAATAATGACCAAAGCATACCACTATACACAATAGAAATACTATTATTTTAAGGTATGTTGCCGTATGTATTTTGATGATACTGTATGAGGGTATCAAGTCTCAGACTTAACATCAGAAGTGATTTAAACGATGAATTGATTATTTTCCATGACATTTTCAATAAACACTACAAAGTGGGCTGCAGCTAAATTAAAGAATCTGTACTTCTATAGTGTCTACATAAGTATACTATATTACGTCAGACACTGTATTAAAACTCCTAATCTAATGCTGTATCCATTTTGCTTTCAGAACATCCTCTACAGTAATAGGTTCAGTGAGTGTTGAAATCTGAGATGGATTTCAGATCATTACTAAGTAGGTGAGTTTCTGTAGTGAACCTGACAGTTAGAATGTGTCTGAAACATTTCCTTTAAAATCTCATACACATTTCATTTTGGGGGTTTTAGTACAAATTTGTAGCAATTTACAAGGTGCTGTTTGACGTGAAATTGACCTGCTTTAGGCTATTTTTTTTAATGAACGATAGGTTGAACATAAACATTTTGCTATTGCTAGACTGAAAAATAAAGATTTTAATGACCATGATTACTTCAATTCAGAGGTAAGCTTAAAATGTGAAGGAAAATGAGCCCATATACAATTCCAATAATTTAACTCTCTTTAAATCTTTTGTGTATGTACATTTTTGATTTACGATTTGTAGTAACATGAACAATGTGAAATAAGTTAAGACTAAACAAAATAATTATGTTTCATTTTAAATACAGTTCTCGATTACAGGACTTCACATGAAATAATCAAACTGACGTCATGTCGACAAAATGGACAGCACATTATGTAAAGAAGCATAAATAAAAAAGGTGCTAGATGCTCTTGAACAAAGGAATTCAAAGCATGGTTGGGGGGGGGGGGGGTTCAGTTGTTGTAGACCAAATAAATACCACACAATCAGTGCATTGCTTTATGATGTAAAACTATTGAAAACTAGATACAGCAATAGTGTTAGCTGTATAAAATGCTGGTTTATTTTCTCGTTTTTGCAGGATTATTAAGCAAAAACCTCTGAAATGTAAGTATAAATACAACAAACAAGGGCCACCATGATTCTTTTTTAATATATACTGATAGACCTATTAGAGCTGAGTACAAAAAAGCGAGTTACCGTATCACGTAGACATTCTGGGAAATCTGAAATAAGTGTTGCTGATTATAACACATTTAAATCTTACACGTCATTAGTTCACAACAATAGTCAGTCAGCAATGATGGAATCCCGTAGCCTTGGATTTTGGATTAATTGATTTGATATTATTTGAATAAAAGGACACTTTAAATTACACCACTTTGTGTTTGGGAAATATTAACCAACATTTTTCACGCTTTTCTATCTAAAAAATCATTAGTTTCAGCCCATATGTCTGACTTTTGTACAGTGGTCAATAGGAAAAGAGGAAGAATTAAACAACCGGAAAACCTTTTAATTAAGAATTCATGCATTTCACATTCAGTTCACATTTTGTGGCTCAGTAGCACTGCCAGACGACAGTAGTGTTTTCAGACCTGGTTTAGTGTTTAAGGACCGATTGTTTTAACCCTAAACTAAGTGTGCAAAAATGAGCTGTTACAAGAAGTTGCTGAAATAATCTGAAATGTATAAATTAATATAAATGTATGAAATTCCTGCAATTGGTCTTAATAGGGCTATGAGGTGCATTGCTAATTATGATATGCTATAGTAATTTTATAGTATATATAGCTTTACTTAGCTATCATCTGTTCTGTTTGGTAAAACCTTTGGCCTTTAGTTCTTTAAGCTGCCAAATGTAGTCTCAAACCTACTTGCTTGTGTAAAATTACTAACATCTAAAGTGTATAATTAACAGATTAAGCATTATCTACTTTTAGATTTATTTGATTAACGTTATTTAAGTGTGTGTGAGGTTGTTAAAGGATTATTGTACTTTAAATTATTAGTAAAAGAGTTTTATAAAGTAATATGGTGACCCTTTATTTACTTATGTTTTTGTAGATTTGAACGTTTTACATTTGAACATGCTCTTGACATCAGGTTCAGTGCATTGTTCTTTCCAAATGAAATATGCTGGCTTGTAGCTATACTATTCGTCTTCAAGTTTAAACTCACAATGACACAGGTGCTAGATCACAAAGATTAATGTCTTCAGACTGTATATGAGCTACTGAAGTGATATATCACTAAACGTAAGTAAGTATTCTGAAACCTGTCCAAACTGTGATGCTGAGTGCTACAACACTATTTTACAGATTTTGTTTTTTATGTTTCAAGACTTGCTTTACGGTGCTTTGCACAACAGTCACATCATCACAACCACCCCAAACATTTTATCCAATATTTAATGTGTAGTTAAAGGTTACATTTGCAATTAAAGCTAAAATTGTATGCCGCAAATACACCTTTTCAATGGCAATCTCTTGCGAACATGTTTACTGCAGTCGTAGCCACTCCAGGTTGATCCATCTAGTCTTTCTGAAGTGGAACATTGGTTGTGCTCATACACAGCCAACTAACTAATGTTGCCCCTCAGCAACTGCTTTAGAACAGCGACGTTGTGTCGTAGCGTCTTTTCCTCTCAAGCATACTGCCATACTGACCACAGTGTACCCAGTGTGATGGTGTAGGCGAGCATGGCGAAAAGGTACACCCGGAAAAGCAGCACGTCCAGAACGTAGCCCACCTGCAGCCACTCCTTCGCAATATCCCGGCATGCCTCTCTCTTCTCGAGGTACTGCCGGATGGAGGAGACTTCGTGCAGGATATTGTCCATAACTGGGGGAGTATTGTCCCGCATGGGCAGTCCCAAACCCATACCTACACTTAGTGCTCTTTCCATTGCTCTTGAGGTCTCGCAGTGGTGATTACAACGCACTGCAAATAGAAATCCACGTAAATGAGTAACCATTACAACCTGAATCATATAAAAATGTTGCTAGAAATGTTTTGTTTTTTTTGGTTAAAAAATATTTTTAATTTATCAAAGCCATTTTAAAAATATTCAAACCACACATGTTTTTAGTGACAGGTGTGACAGCTGGATCCACAACAGGCAGTAATTCTCTAAATATCTCTACATTGTAGGTTAAATAAATAAATTTAATAAAACATCTGATCCAAATTGAATGTGGATTAAAAAACATTCTGTTCAGTGCTACTTAATTATTCCTGCACGGTCTGCTCACCTGTATTCATGTTGTTTTCGGTGTAGCGTTGAAGGTCAGTGTCATGTGCCAGCAGCGAGCATAACTTCTTGTTGCGAATGCAGAGCAGAACTGTGGCCTTTTCCAGCACCAGGTATTTCACCCACTGTGGCACATGTGTCTGCAGATCCTGCTTATGTACCAGCCTTACAATAAGCACTGTCTCAGTGAGGCTGATTACAAGCAGTGCCATACACACCACAAAGTACACCCCTGAACCAAGTACAAAGAAAAAAGATTTAACCAAGATACCATAAATTCTGTAAAAACACATATTTACCGTTTAGCTCCAACTTCACATTTCAAGCAAAGCTGTTGGTGTTTACATCACAACATTCTCACCTGCCAGATTTCACCAAAGTGTCTCTAACATAAATGTGGCTGAATTCTCACAACATTCTTACAGGTTACCTGAACCTGGCATGACGTATGTGGCAGCATGTGTTTGCTGTACCCATCAGTCTGAATGACAGAACTCAGTTAAGCTCAAATTGGTAAGATATTCATAAGCTGCACACATCTAGTAACATACTTTGTGTATGTGGCATGGTGTTCGTAATTAGACCATGAATTTTCTATTTTATTTTAAAGAAATAACACAGTATTTAATTTTTCAACTTTCACATTATGTCCCTCTAATTAGTCAAAATATTTACTATGGACAAAAAAAACTATAAATGTACACTGATATTTACAGCAAAGTAAACTGCATGCTTTTGGTATTGATGGACTCGTAAAGTTTAAGTACCAACCCTACAGCTATTTACAAGCATAGATCTATGCACCTTTACATCAATAAATTACCTTTTCTAAGAAAAAAAAAAAAGAAATAAAACCACTATTGGTAACAGGCGGAAATTTCTGCTTACAAAATTTCTGAAGCATATACAAAAATTTCTGGTTGGGAAATTTTCTGAAGTATCTCAGGCAGGAGCAAGAAAAAGGCAATACTGCAGAACCAGTCATTTTCTTTATATATAGTTTGCTGGTATTGAGGTTGAACATTTATGCTGTCATCAAAGTTTCCTTTTATGTTCTAAGACAATCAAACCGGATATTTGACCATAAAATAGTATTTTGTAAATTTCTATTCCAAGCTTTGTGTTGTAACCTATTTCCAGTTCTAATTTAATTATGTTTAAAATAGTTGTACATAGACAGGAGACGATGGAAAAATAGGGTCAGGCATAAAATTTGAGGTTTACTTCAAAGTCCTTATTTTAATGGTAATTTTTGTAATAAATAATTAAAATTTACCGATAAGAGGTGTCCCAATAGCAGTGGCTGGGAGGGTGTCGGAAACAATGATGAGGAAAACGGAGTACCCTAGCAACAGGGTGATTTTGAATGATACTCGCTCTCCACTGTCAGGAGGCAAATAGAAGCCCACTATATCCATCACCATCAAGAATATACTTGGTAGTAACAGATTGACTGTGTAGAACAGAGGTCTGCGTCGAATCACCACCTAAGGGGTGAAGACAAACAAGCAACGAACACACTTCGATGGAAATAAATAATTATAGGTATTATATTCATTAGTCCTTATGTCTCAAAATAAATCTCTATAAATCTCTAAATAAATTTTAGCTAATTAAATATGCCATACAATAATTTACATTTTATTTTTGACCAGCTCTTCAAAACCATTATCCAGGTATTACTCACGTGGAACTTCATCTCAGCATAGTAGTCATCATTGTCTACGCTGAAGGACTTGTATTTGGACAGAACGTGCAACAACTCCCACTCGCCCTGATTCATGAAGACGGTCTTGTCCACCTTCACTTGCTCTGGGCTCCTCATTAGTGTGATGTTGATGTCATTAACTACAGGTAGGGATATTAGAAGATATTAGTAGATTCCAGCTACAGCTGTCTGTAGCAATTGGTTAAGTTAATGGTTATTATGGATGAATGTTATTATTTGGAACCTAAATTGCTTTTTCAATACAACTGAATGGACATAAAAACTGTCATTTGGACTTTTAAAGGTTCTAATTTGGGCTTAGATTGGTTGCTTGCCCAGGATTGACATGGTTATATGATAATAGGGTCAGATGTCCACTTTATTTTAAAATGATCTTGTTTTCCTATCATTCCTTTTAACCCAATGACATAGACATGTTTTTAGAATGATGATTCCCAGAAAAGTCACAAACTTAGAAGTGGCAGAATTTTTAAAGATAGTACTTCAAATTATAGCACCTTATTTTTATTGCTGATTCTTTTATCCAGGTATTTCAGCTTTGGGTCTGAACAGATAGTAAAATACAGCACCCCTGGAGCTACAAGGGTTAAGGACCTTGCTCAAAAGCATATTTTTGGCATTGGCAATTTTGTTGGACAGGAGTTTTGAACCCACAACCTTCAGATGGATATCCCAACACCTAAACTACTGAGCTGCACTGAGCATCCGCACAATGACTCAATGTCTGAAGTCTTATTTTAAAGACTATTTAGTAAGGTTGATCTGACAATGTGTACTTACTAGTATGCAGCCAGCTTTGAAAGGTAAGGCTGCATTTCTGAACATCAAAGGGGAAGTTGTAGATGTTGAGTGAACAGGCGGTCACCACCTGAATAGGTTTGTAGTTCTGCACAAGGCCTTCATTGCTGACATACACATACGGAATATCTGGAGACTTTCCCACATCCACGCTTTTTTTTAACATAGAGAGGAATAGAAAAAAAAAGACAAGTAAATAATTGGTGAACAGGTTTGTTATTTTCTGACAGTGGTATTTTCACCATCAACTCAATGCATTTTTGGTCATTTAGCAGATGCTTTTATCCAAAGTGACTTACAAGTATCTCACTTAATAGTTAGGGTCAGAACACAGGGTCACATACAGAATCCCTGGAACAATGAGGGTTAAGGGCCTTGCTCAAGGACCCACATTGGTGACTTCAGTCAACATAGGATTTATCCAGACAACCCTTAGATTGCTAGATTGCTTAGATTTACATAACAAGCCATTTAAAGGAATTATAGTTCACTGGTGTGTGTTCTGTTTGTTCTGAGGTCTTTTTTCATGGGGGTGGTGCGAACTATACATTTTTATCTATGTTCAAAAATCATAACGTTCTTCAAAGAAAGTCTGGAGTGGCTTACCTGAACAGGCTGGCACGGCTGCATGCACAAACAGACACAGAACTGTCCACAATGCTAAATCTGCATACTGCTCTAAATACTGATATAGTGTATAATATTTCTTATTCTTAGTTTATTGATGATGCCCATTTTACCATCAGCACTCATCATTTATTAGCCGTATAGCCTGTATGCTGGAGCCTGTAAGTGTTAATATGGCATAACATAGTACATTTTACAGTAAGCACATGATAACCAGGATATCACTTAAAATACATATACAGAAAATGGTGCCCAATTTGAATGTTCCAAAAACATCGACCAGCATAATAGATGCCTTACAAGCTCATGGCTCATAAACCGGTCCAGCTGATTCCTAACAGCCAAATGCAATCCTACAATCTGCTCCTAAATATGCAGTGTGTTCCTCTGCACAGGGGGTGAAATAATAATTATATGAAGAAAACTAAATTTTAGTTGTTTAATGGGTCATTTGTATTTAATCTACCATAGGATAATTGGTGTTTTCTACTATACTGATTTATTTGCATTACTCACAACTCATTGATGAGAATATCAGGTACCCAGATATTTGCGGTTGGCATTGAGATCTGTCGAACCTCATCAAAGTCTTCGGGATTCCACACGAGGAACTCATCAGTCCATTGCTATATGTAAGATGAGACAATGCAGAACTGCTAAACCAATTACAATGAACTTATATTCTTATATGTGTCAGTGTAGCACCTCAGTGAAAGTGAGGATGGAGTTTGTATCAGGTTACTCATGAAAGGTACACGATGGAACTCTTGGAACATAGAGATTATGGAAAATTTGAATTTTGGGATTGTTTTGGCTTAAAATGCATAATGCTTGCATACCTGTCTGTACCATACATATGTTGTCAAAACCTGGTTCTTCTCATCCTATATTAGGCACACAGTATAGCTTGGGGTAAAGCATTTAACATCATTCACACCAATACAACTTTAATGAATCATACATGATCCAAAATCAGTGATATTCACTTCACTCACCACATTCAAAATGGAATAAACCATTAAATCAATAGCAACCAAAGTGGAGTCCCTCCAGTCCTTTACTGGTCTAACTCCTTTTTTATAACCGGCACTTAAATACTCCGCCAAGCGCACTAAAGTGGCATTGGCAAATCGCCCAGGGTTACCGCCAAGCTTTTTCACTGAAAGGAAAAAACAAATATGGAAACATACATTTTTTATGACTCTGTTTTAACATTAAACAATAAATATATATTCATATATAAAGTTATGTATAAATTCTTTATCACTTAATAGTGGAGACTCACAGAGATGCTTTACATGAGACCAGTATAAATAGCTGATACGTTACAAACATCCAAAATAAAAAAAATGAAAAATGACAAATGTCAGTGATTTTAACAACAACTTTTTTAAAGTAACATATTGTAATATGTGCTCTTTCTTATTAAAACGTGTAACATTTTAACAATACAATTAGCCTCTTAGGGTTTCTAAAGCACTGCATGACACTGTATCGTAGTGTTAAATATTCTGGTAGGTTTAGTAGGTTTTATTCTGAAATGTTTCATTTATTCTATTAAATTAAAATGTATAAGGCGGTGTCATAAAGAAGCATTTCTATTCTATTCTCTTTATACCAAAAATGAAAACAGGAATCTCTGCCATCACATCCTTTGTGGTATTAATTCTATTAATGACACTTAACACAAAAATATTAAAAAAGTAAATTAATAATCAGTACAAAGTTCTAAAACAATTTTGACAAAACATTTTGGCCTGTTTTAATCAGCCTAGTGTTATGTATTATTTTTGTGCGTCATAAAGATAAGTACTTATATTTTTTTAAAGGACTTTAAAACTTATAGAGGCCTGCACTTACTGCACACAATTTACTTAAATCATTACACCTTGCCAAGAGAGCTGAGCTGGTTTGACTTACCTGAGCCGGCTGGCAGGGCTGCATGCACACACACCCACAGGACTGTCCACAGAGCCAACTTCTGCATTCTGCCCCTTTGACCATAAACCCCTATACGAAGACTAAACAATGGTTTCTTGATAGCTGTTTTCTAGTGCCTGATCTTTCTCGAGTTTCTCCTGAGCTGAGCTGTAGTTCACATTCAGCGCTGAGTTCCACACTTATTAACCCCACCTCCTCCATTCTCATGCTGCTGAACGGGCGGAGATCAGCCCTACAACGAAGGCTATAGAGGATTCTGCTACATACGCACTTGCCTGCTAAAGCATCTCCCATCACTGGGGAGGTACCTCTGATCTTATTATTACATTGAACCCATAGGATGTATTGTATGATTTAATGTACACATGTTATTAAACATGTACCATGTGCAATTACAGTTACCATGTATTGTAAATAACACTTTAAATAGTGGCTCAATATTTGATACAATTTTACACTTGACGAAACCCTCTTATTTACCTGGGCTTGGGGCCAGCACAATGAGTACATTATTACAGTATATAAGAGGATAGAACAATTTATAAGTGGATAGAACAATTAAGCTTCTCTAATTTATCTATTAACATGTTTTTGGATGTAGAAGGAAACTAGAGACTCCAGAGAAAACCGGCACAGGGAGTAGATGGAGAACCTTTTTGCTGTAAGGCAACAATACTAAACACTAAACCACCACTTTGCCAGAAAAATCTCTACAACTAACACCTTTTGTACTTTTAAACGTTTTTTTTTTTTTATGGTATGCACTGTTAGGGTTGTAAAATTATTGACATAATTTACAAAAAGGTTTCTTGACCTCCACAGGCAGTGTTACATCTATTGAGTTCCTATGCCAATCCAGGGGAGAATGCTCCGGGCGCTGGGCAAAAAATACTAAATTCTTGTTCTTATTTGTGGGCGAGATAGTGGCTTAGTGGTTGGCGTTTGCCCCTCTAGGATCTAGGTTCGGATTCGAATCTGGGTGGAGTTTCCATGTTCTCCCTGTGTCCACGTGGGTTTCCTTCAGGTTCTCCAGTTTCCTCCCACGGTCTTAAAACATGGATTCAATGTGAGTTGGCTGCACCAAATTGCCCTTATCTTAACTGCCTCTATATAGTACATTTACATTTGGTCATTTAGCAGATGCTTTTATCCAAAGCAACTTACAAGTATCCCACTTGATAGCTGGGGTCAGAACACCGGGTTACATACAGAATTCCTGGAGCAATGCGGGTCTTGCTCAAAGTTAACTTCACTAGACCTGGCATTTCAAACCCCAACCCTTAGCTTGCTTGCCCAACACCCTAACCCCTGAGTTACCACATCCTAACACACCCTCACATAGTATATGTGTCTGTGTACGTGAGTGTGTTTCCAGCGATAGATTGGCGCCCCGTTCTGGGTGCATCTGCTCAGTGCCCAAAACATTTTTCCCTGGATGGGCATGGGGAACCACTCCTACCACCACACTAGTGTAGGATTAAGAAAAAGATTCACTTATTGGTCATGAGTTCAATATTTGGCGTGCACCTATCGTTGCTAATTCAACAGCACAGCTATTTTAGTGCAGGCTTATCGTATGACATACCTTATAATTAATCTGATAGTTCATTGCCAAATCAAACATTTATCATTTAATCAAACATTTATTAACTTTAAACTTTAGTAGTGGATAAAAACTGGGTTCAATTTTTGGTAATGATTTTTCCCACACCACCTGCCTGACTATTCATAACAGCGACTAGTGACATTACCAGGGTCATATTTCTCCGCCAAGTTCAAGACAATTTTCATGAGCACTTACTACATTAAACTGTGATCCTATACCCTAGCCAGCCATGATGAGACTTCATTAACTCTGCATTACTCAGCTGATTAGATTTGTGCCAGGAAAATATTACCACAAATTTGTTGGGGAATCAGATTAGGCCTTATTTTAATACTGGTGGCCAGTTCTGATATACTGTGTAATCAGGCCTTACTGGAGGGACCTGCATTTGGCTGTGGTTTATCTTTCAGTAAGCACAAGAGAACCTGATATATAATATCATTACTGTAAAAAATGGCTATGACAATCAGCAATCTGTATCTACTCTGTTTAAATCCCGAATGAATATAAGGGGCTGCCCCATATAATAGACACACCTCATCTTGTCCAAATGTTCACTGACCGGCACAATCTCTAGGCTTTTTTATTGTTATTCTCTTATAATATTTTTTAAGTTATTAAGGTTACAATGTCAATTCAAAATGTCTTTAAAACATTATATTGTACTCTAATTCACCTGCCAGTCACTTAAAAAATCCCTAAATTAACAAAAACACAGTAATTTTATACACAAACCTTGCTGTGTTTATACTGAATAACTATGTATTGGAACTCATACGGCACCAGAGTTTTGGATCAATTACCAAGAATCATAGTCCAAGCTGTTTCAGTTATTTATTACTGGTCCAAATAATTATTCCGAATTCTAATCTGTTTTTTTTTAAATAAATGTTTTCTTTTAGAAAACATTGTAGGTATATGAAGTAAAATTATTATCCAATGCATTGCTTATACAGTGTGAGAAGCTGATTTGCCAAATGTGTATTTGAAAGTATGTATTTTGAAAGTAATAATTTACAGAGACATTAGAGTAAAAAGAACATATAATTTTTACCCATTACAAAATCTCACATACAAAATGTAAATACAATCCCATCATTTTGCAGTCTTTTAATTGATAAATATCTATAGTGAGTCTCTTCATTTTTGCTAAAAACTAAATCTTTTTTCTTTTTCTTTTAGCTTTTCCCATTAGAGGTCCCCACAGCAGAGAAAATTACCATTTTTGACTTTGCATAGTCATACCCTTCTTGATGCAACCCTCCTATTTACCCAGGTTTGCATCTGGCACTATGAGTTCACTGATACGCGCACCCCTGATGGCTAGGACAGCTTTTTGTTTCCAATTTACCCATCAGCCTTTAGATGTGGAGACCCTGCAGGAAACCCACGTCGGCACAGGGAGGATATGCGGGACTCCACGCACCCAACCGGGATATTACCCCAGGATCTTTTCGGTAATAACATATTACTTTTAAAGAATTCCATATTATCTTTAAAGAAAATTATTATTATGTACAGGTGCGGTTACACTGTTACAGTTTCACATTTAAATTTCATGAATTATGACTTAAAAATCTGTTTATTAGAAACGAGTAAAATATTTATTAATATTACGTTAACATCGTATACACATGCTTAAGTAATTAATGCAGTGATTATGAATCCCTTCTGTCCATTTACATGGCTGACTGTCTCACGCTGAGCTCCAGCTTCCCCACAGCAGCAGCAGGGTGCTGGAGTAAACCGTGAAGATCAGCAGGTAAATACGAAAGAGGAACTTGTCCACTTTGTAGCAGAGGGCCAGCCATTCCTTCTGAGCCATGCCTTCTTCTTCATCCTCCTGGAGGGACAGCTTAAGGAAGACAAGCTCTTGCAGAATTTTCTCCAGTTGTGGGGAGTTGGACTCAGATTCTGTCAGGGACAGCGAATCTGTCTCAGAGGACAGATCAAACTCATAGCCTGAAAAGAGGAAACATGTCAACAGACAGCCATTTGAAGATTATTACACCAGGAGCGTTAACTTACAAGTTTGCTTTGAGTCAGTCAAATTTGCTAATTAGTAAGTATTTGTCTTTGTGTCTGTCTAGTGATGGACAATGTGACATATTCATGGTTTTGCACTGGGAAAAGTTTACACACCCCTAGAATTCTAGTCACATGATTTTTAGAAAAGAAATAAACAAGCTTCAAAATGCCTTTTAAAAGTTCCTAACTGATCATTTTGGCTATGAACAGTTGTTTTTATATTTGGTTTTAAACTTTTTTTTTTTTTTACTATTAGAGTGCATAGACATTGCACACTGAAAACTAGTGTACTGCATCTCCCACTAAACATTTACATTACATTTACATTTGGTCATTACATGTTTCCTAACTTGGTTGGGGTCATAACACCAATACAGCAATCCTGGAGCAATGAGGGTTAAGGTTCTTGCTCAATGACCCACAGTGGTTACTTCAGTGGACCTGGGATTTGAACCAACAACCTTTAGATTGATAGCCCAACAACCTAACGACTGAACTACCACTTCCACAATTCTTATTCTTTCTATGTTTTACTCTTTATTATTCAGGGTTGCCACAGTGATAAACTTGGTATAATACTTGGACTAGTGTTTTACGCCAGATGACATTCCTGACACCCTTACTTTGTACTGGGTTTGGAACACACAGACTATTGGAACAATTCAGAGTAGCCGATTTGCCTTAAATCCATGTTTTTGGACTGTGCAAGGAAACCGAAAAACTCAGTGAGAAAACACATGCAGACACAGGGAGAACATCAGGGAGAACATCAAGATTTGACTTGAGAATCTACAGTGCTGAGAGGCAAACGTGCAAACCACTTAACCACCAAGCCACCCGTACTACATCTCCCACTACCTGTAAGAATGATTATACTACTTCGTGGCTGCTAGATCAAGTTAATCTTTTGTTAATTTGTGGCTTAATCAATTCAGGTTCATGTTAATATAAGGTGTGAATTGAGCCAGCATTACTTTAAAGTTCACAGCTCATTCAATTGACATGATTATGGCTGAAGGGAACTGAAATAAGAGTTTGTCCATCTTGGCAATAATCCTATCAGTAATGCAAATGAATCAGGTCATTTTCCTAAAAAAAAAAACCTAATGTATCACTGTGCCAAGATGACATTAGCTGACATATGAGGTTTTGTTCTAGCCGCACCTCCTGATTGATCATCCAGGGTCCTCACTGAGGTAAACAAAGTCTCGCTGAAGCTTTGCTCAGTTGATCCATATTTGTCCAGCAAGCAGGCGGAGATAGACATGTTTTTCACCTCCTTCTCACTGTGATACAGGAGCTTCACCACAAAAATGGACTTTGCCAAGCTCAGCACCAGGAGTGCCATGCAAACAGCAAAGAAAACACCTAAAATAAGGAACAAAGGTACTTGTACACATCTTTATGGTAATTAATACAAAAAGAAATAGTGTACACACTGGATAAGCTACTAACCGATGAGGGGTGTTTTGATGGCTGCAGCTGGGATTTCATCCATCATGTTAACCCTGAAAACAGTGTAGCCCAGCAGGATACTGACCTTAAAGGAAATCCGGGTGCCACTGTTGGGAGGCAGGTAGAAGCTGATGACATCCACTACCATGAGGAAGATGCTAGGAATGAGCACACTGACCACGTACAGCAGAGGGCGCCGACGAATTAGTACCTAATGACATTAATTAAACAAATGAAAGTAATGTTTTTTAGGTTGGTAAATATAAGCTGTAGTATGGTGGTAATGAAGTCAAAGTATGTATGCTGGTGAGATATGGGTTCCTTGAGTTGCAATTTATAAGTTAGCTTGTACCTTTGTGTGTATGTATATGTGGGGGGGAAGGAGGGAGGTTGATAGACCTTCTTTTCCCCATCTATATTATGATTGTGTTTATTGTATACCTATTAAGCATCTTCATTTTATCCCAATGGCGAATGCCAAGTGTTGACAGATGCTTCCTCAAAGGCATGTGATGCCAGCCGACAGTTTTTTATGATTTCTAAATTTTTTCATTCGTTATTTTTGGGAACAAATGTCCCAAAATGTTTGGGAACCTTGTGCCCTCTTCTTTGTATTTTGTTTTCAAGAAAATGTTATGTGACATAGAAGCAAAACTGTCTTTGTTGCGACATTTTTTGGCCATGGAATCAACTGCTGATATTTTGACTTGAGTGATCTAAAGAAAAATATGTGTTAAATTTAATATTTTATAATATAACATTTTCATTTTCAGCAGCATTATAGGTATATTGTTATATTAGAAATATCAGCATGTCCCATCAGCACTTGCAGAAAAATCAGGCTGCAACTTCTTTCAAATGAGCTGGCAGAACCATCAGAGCTCATTTTGGTGTTATATTGGTTAGTGTTAAATAAGATTCCCACAGTTTAGCTTCCCTTGAGCTCAATATTCCAGGCCTGAAGTAATTGCATCATACAGAAACAGCACAAAGCCCTCAGTTTTACTCAGTTCTCAGTAACTGCAGGGCTCTTTGCCTCTTTTAAGGCTGCCTGAACTTTCAAAGCACAATTTCACACTGACTTAACGCCACCCCTCTTTTCCAGCCATTTAGCAAATGAATAAGAATGCAAATATGGATCTCTAAACAGCCCAAGCCAATGAGCCATGAAGCAAAGGTAATCAAAGTGTGCCCATGTACACTTTTCTCTCAGTATGAGCATCTCTGTGTAACGCCAAGGCTCACTCAGCAGCCAGAAACCACTGGCCCATTCCACCCTCCACCAAGACGCTCATTGATCTTGCACCACAGAGACAGTCTCATTATCGCCATCCACACAGCACGCTGTCCAACGTTAAGCCTCATCTATAAGCATTAGCGTGCCGTTGCGAACATCCTTGCTGAGTTTAGTGCACTGGGTGTGACACTTGTCAGACTGCTGTCAATACAGCAGCACCAGCTTAAAGACTTTTTACAGGAGTAAGATGGAAAAAGCAGAGAAAACAGACAGTTTTCTAAGCGGTGGGTGATAATGAATACCAGGTTTCCCTCCCCGTTGCTCTTTACTCAACAGTTGGTGTATCATTTACATGCAAATAAGTCCACTCTCCACTTGATGTCTAGCTAAAACAGAAACCCTACTGTGTAAAGTATGATGCAATCAGGTCTGACATTTATTTAAATTTGAAATGCATGTTTTTTCCTTATAAACATTGAATTTTATTTAACCAAAGAGGTCAAGCACTCATCCTTACATTAAACTGGATATGGGCATAAGCCCTGTCAGACTGGTTGAGCTTCCAGTAATGGGATGGAACTGAGAGCAGCTCCCATTCTCCATTGTTCATGAACTCTCGGGTGTCTGTGGCAATTTCCTCAGCATTCCTCAACAAAGCCAAGTCTACTTCATTCACTGTGAAGCAAGAGTAATTACCATGCATCAAAGTCTGTAAATTACATTACATGCCACACATTCAGTATGCTTGCCTACATAGATACAGTACAAATCAGTTATCCAAACCTGTACACTGCAGCAAAGGTGCTAAAACCTTTGCTTTTTATATACAATCCACAGCCAAAAACACAATGTCTCCATTTTTAAATTTCTCAGTGTTGTGACATAAAATTGCTTCAACCTGATGCGACATTAAATTCAAATCTTGCTATGTACAAGAATGCACTGAATGACCAAACCACTTCTTTAGACAAAACGCTTTAAAAAGCTCAAATAAGTGTCATTAAAGGAGAATGAGAAATAATTCTCCTTAACCTTTGTCCATCCTTTGGCCATGACTTGGCCAAATCTGCAAGATGACCTTTTGAATGTCTTTGTAATGTGCTTTATCACATTACATTGTAATTTCTCACAGTCAATATAATTAATTTTGAGTATATAATACATATATAATATATACTTGTCCAATCCATGTTTTTTCTGGATTAACAATTTGATGCCTTCAGATGTTAAATCATTTCATTCTGGAATTCATTAGTGTTGTTACAATGTTTTATTATTTTCCGCTTTTACTTTACTTTTTTTACTTTAAAAAAAAGTACAAAATATTATTTTCAAAATGCGCTCTAGTTCAAAGGTCTGGTATTAATTAACTAACATTATTATGTCATCCTGTTGTTATTACTTCTAAACAATCAAACCACGCTGTTTTATATCGGAACACTTGGATTATCATCTGAAACATGAGTTCATGATTTGCATGCATGTTTCATAAACTACATAAAAGTGCTGTATGTCATGTTGTAAGGACTTTACCCGAGTGCAGCCAACTGCGGAAGGTGAGTGTGCAGTTCTGCTTGTCAAAGGGAAAGGCATAAATCTCCAGCTCACAGGCTGAGATTACCTGGATGGGCTTGTAGTTCTTTACTATCCCAGAGGAGTTGACGTACACGTAGGGGATAACAGGAGATTTGCCCTCATCCACGCTAAGAGAGATGAGAAAATGTGTGGAAGTAGTCAGTAATTTTCAAATATCATGACTCTGAACTGAATTAATTATTAACGCAATTTAATTGCTTTGACTTTTGTGTTTAAATGTCATGCTTCTCATCTCAGAAAAATGTGGCTGTAGGTATCTAAACTTAATGTTTGTCTAAATCTGTTTAGCATTAGAGAATGAAATATGCTAATGTAGTGTTCTAACAATTCACTGATGATGACATCAGGCACCCAGATAGCGTCGGAGGCAAGCGATATTTCCGTGATTCCATCAAATTCCTCAGGATCCCAAACCAAAAACTCATCTTTCCAGATCTGAAATTTCAAAAAGCACAACATTTTTTCCCACCTCCTTTATTAGATTTTTTGTGCATTCACAAATTTAACAAAACATCTTGTGTATAAAATATCTGTAGCTCACTATTATAAACTGATACCAACTTGGCGATACCAAATGCTTGTAGTCACTTTCTGCATCTGTCCATCCTGAGAAGAGAAATGTAAGTTTAAAATGTTTAAAACAGTCGCCTGGAACAAACAAAAAAAATTAAATACAACTAAATGTGCATTGTGTCGGATTTAATGGATTTAATTTTGTAGTGTGGTTATAGATCGCAAGCACTTTCTTTGAACAATATGGCGACCACATTAGCAGCCACCAATATGGGCACCCTTAAAAACACATTGACCTTCTGGAAGGTAGATCATAATATGGTAATAAAATATATTGGTAATATGCAATATGCCTTAGATTTACAGAGAATCTTAAGTAACTAACTTTATGACTATTTTTATAAAAATCCCCTTATTTTAAACATTTCCACAGTTATGAGTAATTGAACGCAAAAACACTGCATTGAAGTTAAATACTCACCACATCTAGCACTGACTGGAGTATAAGATCAATGTAGACCAGAGTTGGAGTGGTCCAGTTGAGGACGGGACGGACCCCACTGTCATAGTGGCGCAGTAGTGTACGGGTCAGCTGGTTCAGGGCTGATCTTTTTGGCTTCTCTGGTATTGAATCAGTCTGATGAACCACTTAACAATGATAAGTTGTAACAGTGCAATGAAGGACATGCACTATTTTGTAACAGCCACATTTACTATGCTAAGTACATCATTCTGTCAAATGTAACATTAGTTTTTGCTGATTCTCATAATTTAATTGTTTAAACAATTCAACACTGTGAGTAAATGACTTATGTTAATAATATTTCTTTGTTTTTTTATAGCAAGGTTACCAAACTTTGATGAGCTGGCAGGAGTAAAATCTTTTTTTCACTGATAAAGTGGTTCAAATGGCTCCATGTCGTCAAGAGAATTTCACTTGCATGCTATTACTTTAAGATAAGTTTCACTTATGCAAATGTTCTAAAATGTATAGATTTCTTTACCTTGCATATAGTTTATAGGCTAATATGTTTGCAACCTACACAAATGCTTTTGCTTAAGTGGTTACAACTGGCTTTCATAACAATTTTAAACACAAAACTGTCATTCTAACCTAATAAATAATGAAAAATTAAATAATAAGTGTGTTCTGTTCAGTTATCTCAAGAGAATCATATCAGTAACATGAGGTTACACCTGAAAGCATCAGTCAGATAAATGATTTCCAACCCTCAAATAGCATAGCTAGCATTAGCCAGCTCCTATTCTTCTATTGTTCTATTCTTTTAAAAGTTTTATTGTTAGTGACTTTTTGAATATTAATTTGCTAGACATGTTAAAATGAAACCGGCTTGCGATCACTATGTTGTATCATTTTCTTAATGTGAACCATCATTATTTGTTGATTGTGTTTTAACTGTATTTTTGTATTCTAGCTTTTGTGGGTTTTGTTTTCTGTCCACTTAAAATTGACCAACAAGGAACAGCAAAAATGGACAAAAACCAGCAGCAAGAAAATGTGCCGTTATTTAGCAGCAAAGGTAGCAGGTAGCTAGCCTGTTAGCTTTCTACGAGAAATGGTAGGAGAACATTTAGATTTCAATGGATTATTATTGCTTATAAATATGTATAGATCATTTTTATACCTCATTAGAATCATTTTAAGGTTTTACTATATGTGTGATGTTTTACGACTGTATATACTGTATTAGCACCATTAGCAATTAAACATATTTAACAATCGACATATCAGGCATCAAATATATTCTGGGTTCCTACATATGTAATGCAAAATATTTGAGTTAAATGTTTTTTTTGGACCTCGTGATTTGAATGGCAGTACATCTTTTAAATAATATTTTTATGAAGATATACAACAAACAATGCACATGGATCTAAAAATCCAATGTCTTCAAAAGTATCACACATTTATGCCCCGTGTAAATACTTGTCACATTTAACTACATCATGACTTTTTTTTCCTCATTTAAAGAGTCACATATTATAAGATCCCAGTCAAACTGTCAAAAGTCAGAAGTCTTACCTGATAGGAGAGTGCACAATAGCAGAATGAGTGTCATAACTTCTGTTTTTAGCTACAGTTAAAAAAAAATAGAAAGAAATCCAATCGTTTTCAGACACCAATGATGAAATTGCCTGCTATTAAATTGTCTAGCTGTGCTGATCACAAAAGCAAAAGTAGCCTGAAGCATTTCACATTGCTCTCTACTTGCACATGTATAACGTATAAGAGCAACAAACATTTGGTGTTGGCAGCACTGCATTGATTTTCTGTGATGATGGTAAGATGATATTACCCAAGAGCAGGAAATTGCCACCTCTAGTGACTACCCTCTATCACAGACAGTACTCACGGAGTTCATGTGGAGTATAAAGCTCTTATTCTAATTGATGCTGTAATGTCTGTAGATAAAGATTTAGATGTAGATCAGGCTTAAAGAAAATTGAGTGGTTTAATTTTAAAAAGCAACAAAAATTATGTTTATTTGAATCTTTAAATTATTAATTATTATAAAACTACATTGGTTATTTTAGTTGTCTATATTTAGTTTATTACTAAAGCATACTCCCATTCTCATTATAACACAACTTCTGGGTGAACAGCCTGGACCGGTCACCAGCTCTCCTTGATGTTTGTGGACTATAGGAGTCAATTGTTCTAAGAATCCTAAAAGATCCTGGAAAATATTCCAGGAAATTTTAGCAAAAACAATAATCACTACAACACAGTGGCTTAGTGGTTAGCAGGTTTGCCTCACAGCACTGGGGATACCCGGTTCGAATCTCAATCTGGGTGGAGTTTCCATGTTCTCCCTGTGTCCAGGTTGGTTTCCTCCAGGTTCTCTGGTTTCCTCCCACAGTCCAAAAACATGGATTCAAGGTAAATTGAATGCTCTAAATTGCCCAATATAGTTTGTGTGTGTGATTATGCCTAACGATAAGTTGGCGCCCTGTCCTGGGTGTATCTGCCCAGAGCCCGAAACGTTTTCCCCTGGATTGGGGAAGCCCCCCGCGACCCTCATAGAGGATAAATTGGAAGATAATGAATGAATGAATGAATGAATGAACTGCACCACAGTTAAATTTTTGTAATACAAAATACAAATGAATATTAAAAAACATTTAATTTTGTTACATTTACACACCGTAATAATATAATATACAATATTCCATCATATACAACGTTTTCCTAACAGACGTTCAATATATATTTTTTATTTTATTTTTTTTAAAAGACAGATTTTAAATACAAACACAACCATATAATTTAACACTGTAAGTTTAATTATTTAAAAACTATATGCTTTTATGTTATGACAAAAGTAATTTTAAAAGTCCATTTTTATCATTTTTATTGAATTGAACTTAAACTGCTGATTGCCTTTGGTTGTCTACTGTACATTTCTTGTGGTGAACTATTTTGGTAAGTACTTTGAGGTCTGTTGTTGGCTGTGGGTCTGTGTGTGTGTGCGTGCATGAGTGTGTGTGTGGGCAGGAGTGATCCATGGAGTAGGTCACACTCGAAGTCAGGACACAGAAATCTTGGGGAAAAATACAACATTTTAACTGTCCTGCCATGAGAATTCCACAGGATTGTGAACATGATGAAAGCCCTGCCAATTCAGTGAGTAACACACTTTGCTTCACTGTACATTTAATCAAGTGTAAGATGTGTTGAATACAAGGTCTAAAATGGAGTTCTGTTGTGCTTTCACCATAAGACATTTCTAATTCATGTTATTGTTGATCGTTTTATTCGTACTGAAACTGGGCTGTTCATTCCTGAGTTTCAATATTGTTAAATAATTGTGCATAGTTCTTTATGAACAATAATGTGACAAGTAATCAAAGTAATATAAGAGTGAGGAATTATTGACATGGAAAATAGTAACTGTAAACAACTACTAACTACATAAGCTGCTTCCCCAGTTTTTAGTTTTATACTTATTGCACATAGTTTAATAGTTTGATTATTTTTAAGAATATGTCCAATGATCTGTCAGGTCTAAATGAGTCTTTTTCTCCTTTACATTTACATTTGGTCATTTTGAAGACGTTTTCATTTAAAGCAACTTAGAAGTGTGAGAACAACACACGTCAGTAAGTTAGAGAGTAAACAGCTGAACTGCAGTGTATCATTCCTGACCATTTGCCGATCTGGATAGATGCCTGAATTACCCCACCCGATATTTTAAATTATATATTTTTTGGTTTGTTTGTTTTAATGATACAGGTAAAAAGATCAGACAAAAAAAAATCAGAGAAACACTCATACCGACTGATGGTAGCATGAACAGAAGTGTCATAAACAGCTATCTGTGTCAAGGCCTAAAATAGAGCATGAGCCAGAGCTCCCAGACCTCCAGCTCTCCATATAAGTCTGCTGCTTCCAGGCTGGAGACTCTGCCTGCCTTCACTGTTCATTCTGACATTCCCACCTGCTTCTAGAGCTTCTTTATATAGTCTCTCACCTTCCATTCAGCCTACGACCCTTTTAGTGTTTACATGCCACCTACTCTTTCAGACATGTATGTTACCATTAGAAGAGTTGACGTTAGAAAACAAATTACATTTTGGATTTGCTTAAACATTCACCGAAACTCATATCTTTGAGGGGAAAAAAACATATCCTGTAATTCTTATATTGATCTCTGGGTCCCTTTACCATGGTAATCTGCATTTAACTGGTTTATAAAATGAAAAAATAACTCAAACATTTTATCTAGAAACAAAAACCAAAAAGATGTTCATTAAGATCTGAAGGAAAACAAATTAATCATTTACTTAAAATAATATTGATACAAAATTACTTACTTAAAGTAATTACCAGCGATGTATTGGTGCCCTGTCTTGGGTGTATTTGCCCAGCGCCCAAGACATCCCCTGCCCCCCCATGACCCTCATAAAGGATTAAGCGTAAGATAAATTCATTCATTCATTCATTCATTCATTCATTCACTTCCGCTTATTCCTTCATGAGGGTAGCGGGGGGAGGGAGGAGAACATCTCAGGCACTGGGCAGATACACCCAGGACAGGTTATAACATGAATCCATGTTTTGGGACTGTGGGAGGAAACATAGAAACTCCACCCAGATTGGGATTCGACCGGGAACCGGGAATCCCCAGCGCTGAGAGGCAAATGTGCTAACCACTAAGCCACCGTTAAGCCATTCATTAAGATAATAAATGAAAAAAATAATTATTTACTCTATAAAATCGAGCTAAATGCCGTCATCTGAACTCAACTTTTTTTTAATATAGCACTTTAAAAACAACAGAATACGCACAATAAAACAATTAAATAAACCAATAAACCAATAACCAATCATGCTGGGCATCAGTAATGTCTTGGTATTGTCCTTGTAATGTCTTACTGAGATATTTTTCATTTTTATGTGCCTGCTTAAATAAAAAATGTGATGTTTTTGTCAAAAGCAGATGTTGCTTAAGCAGCTGAATGAGATCACTGGGATCCAGGACCTGCAGGTTCTTCAGCGTGCCCTTAATGTAGGTTCAAACCCGAGCCCTCCTCCATGCAACATCCTGATCCACATAAACAGTAATGTGATCCAGATTTTTAAAGCAGAATGTTTGTAAATATGAAACACATAACACATGCCATCTGCAATTTGATTGGCTTAAGTGATTACTATAAATAGTTTAGAAAGATTTAATTTCGACTATTTGAGAAATGTCTTGCTGTATATTAGAACCTGTCTAACATTTCTGAAGCTCAGGCTGCATGTGGAACAACATGATATCTTGAAATAATGATGAATCTTTTTAGCATTTTGCGATAATAAACAGCATAAATGTATTTTGATAATAATAATAATAATGTTATTTTATGTAAATACTTTTCGTATTTGATATAATGAAAAATAAGCTGTGATTTTACTGTTTCAGAAATGTACAATGCTCAAAGAAATAAAGGGAACACTAAAATAACACTTTAGATCTCAATGAATAAAATATTTCAGTTGAAAATTTTTATTTAAACGATCAAAATGTAAATCTAAATTATTATCCCATGGAGGTCTGGATTTGGAATCATACTCAAAATCAAAGCAAAAATCAAATGACAGGCTGATCCAACTTCAGTGGAAATTCCTCAAGACAAGTTCAAAGGCTCAGTAGTGTGTGTGGCCTCCACGTGCCTGTATGACCTCCCTACAACGCCTGGGCATGCTCCTGATGAGGCGTTGGATGTTCTCTCCTACGGCCCTCTCCATGTCTCCTCGTATACTGGCCTGTCTCCTGGTATCTGTTCCATGCTCTGGTCAATGTACTGACAGACACAGCAAACCTTCTTGCCACAGCTCACATTGATGTGCCATCCTGAATAAGCTAAGCCTTGCTAAGTGCCTCTTGTATCTACCTGTTGTCTGTTCCATTTGCACAACAGCAAGTGAAATTGATTCACAATCATTGTTGCTTCCTAAGTGAACAGGTTGATTTCACAGAAGTGTGGTTGACATGGAGTTACATTGTTTAAGTGTTCCCGTAATTTTTTTTAAGCTGTGTATGTCTCCTTAAACTCAAAAACCTGATGAGCTCATGTTCTATATAGTGTTGTTGTTCCAATATTTTATGATTAATTATTAAAATTTTCTTAATAACAGTTTCCTTAAATATTCAGAAAACATAACTTTTCCATGATAGTGGCTTTTTGATTCATTTCAACTCCAGGAAAGCCAAGGTGACATTGGTAATGCGATCACTATTCTCACCACACAAGCACCAGATGAAGAGCGAGCACCTGAGGAAGCTTCTGCTATAGAATACAGCGATGTCTCTGCAAGATGCAGCGGTAAGATTATGAGATTGTAACTTTCGAGATTTACATTGTATTATTTTAATATTTCATACACTGCACATGCTTTTAATTAGATCATATGGGAAATTAAGGATCTAGTCATTGAGTGCTAGTCAAATCCCATCTTTCAGGGTGGAGTATGCAGATCTTCATTGTCTCAATGTAGATCCTGTGAATACGCTTTGTTTTAACACTCAAAATACACCCCCCCACTAGTCTCACAGGGGAAATGTAAGGGGGAAAAAACATTCAAAGCGACATTCAGTAAAATCAAACCTAATTTTAGTGACTATAAATATCAAGATATACAAATATCTAAAACCTGCATTCAAACTCAGTCTTTAAATTACTATTTCTACAAACTATGATTTTTCCCCTGAAGAGGGCATGCCAATATTATATCAATACCATTAATAAACTGGTAAAATTATGCATGATTCCATAAATTATGAAATTCTGTGAAATCAAACCTAACAGGGGTACAAACTAAAGCAGCTTCAATGAAACCAGAATTTATTATAAAGGCGGGAAGCAAATAAATTGTAGTTACATTGATACATTTATTAGCGGGCATTCTACAATACAGCTTTTGCATGGCATTGCACCGAGCAGCTTTATTGAATCCACTATTTATAATAAAAACAGCAGTCTGTTTTTACAAGATCGGCAAAGAACACACAAAAAGCGACCGGAGCCAGTACAGCACAGCGGATGGTGTTTATTGGGATGGTGTTTAATGGTTTCTCCACAAAAAATAATTTCTGACACTGTTGTCCCTTAAGACAACTATAATAGTAGTTGACATTTATATAAATAAAAAATAAATATCATTACTTTTTAGGAGAAAAAGGTAGTGTTTGAAGCTGGTATCAGTGACTACTGACAGGGTTCCTGCTTGGATACAGGATTTGTCATACAGGAGTTATCACACACTGTTCCCGAACTGAATGCATATCCCCTGCATCATTGTGCAAAAGTGCGAAATGTGCAAAAATGATTAGCTTTGGGCATGTAATGATTCCCACCGTAAAAAATCATAAACAGCTCAGAACTCAGCTGATAATGGTATTAATATTTATCTGGTTCCAAACATGATAAATCTTTGTTGATAATTATTGTGAGAAATCATCAACATAATCAGTGTCTTTAAATATATAAATGTAATTGATTATTAATGATAAAATAAAAGTTGTTATTTTAGAAGTGTGTATCATAGCCCTTGCATTAATAGCTAACCAAGAAGTAGCTCTTAGTGTCTGGTTGGTGACCCCTGGTCTAGACGCACCAAGGCTCATTTAGTATAACAGTGGGCACTAGGGT
Source organism: Xyliphius kryptos (assembly GCA_025769995.1). Taxonomy (NCBI): domain Eukaryota; kingdom Metazoa; phylum Chordata; class Actinopteri; order Siluriformes; family Aspredinidae; genus Xyliphius; species Xyliphius kryptos. The sequence continues at coordinate 8,833,396 of JAOUQT010000018.1, forward strand.
GCATGCCTCAGGGGAGTGGTGGGGAAATCACCGAAAAATTTCAGATTTAATCTTTATGGTATTAAACACATCAAACAGCTTTTGTTTATGAACATAACATAAATTACTGAACCATGATCATGGCAGATAAGATAACTATATTAAACTTAGTTCTTATATAGCCCTCAAATTTGTTACGTTTCCTGTCATCATCTGGGCTCTTAATGCATCCTCTGGTGTTTAACCGCAGATCCACCAAAAGATGAGCTACAGGCTGCCATTGAACTCAGTCTGCAGGAGTCTCAGCAGGTCCAGGTCGAGCAGCAGGAACTCCACAGGTTGCAGCATCATTTTGCAATCTTATAAATTACTTACTGGAAGAAGTGAAAGATAAAGTAAAAATACATGCTGTACTGGTTTGCCATGCTCAGGGCTCTGGAGGCTAGCGCAGAGGAGAATGCCATCCGAATAAAGAGGAAGAGGAATGAGACATCAGGGGAGATCTGTAGTCCTGCAGACTGGATCAGGCAGGAAGGTTGGCCTGTGGGCATCCGTAACGTTGGCAACACCTGTTGGTTCAGTGCTGTAATCCAGGTGAGTTAGATCTTTGATGAGATTGATAAAGTGATAAAGTAAAGTGATAAAGTGATTCATTTTGCCTACTGTGCTTACACACAGAGGAATTTGTCCTCCACATTTAACCC
>JAOUQT010000018.1:8948719-8991305 GCA_025769995.1 Xyliphius kryptos
GTTGACGCAAGGAAGTATGTGGGCAGTAACGGTTATATCGCATGAAACGCACGCACACATTTCCGTACGCAGAGGGATATCAGCAACCACTTTTATTTTATCAAGGCGTATCCATACTTATGGCCCACTCTGTAAACTGATGTAATTACTTTAAAAGATGTTGGTTACATTAGATCAGTGTGTTTTCCCATGCATCTTTACAAAGAGAGAAAGCAAGAGAAAAATGACTATGACGATGATGAATTGTACACAAGAAATAGCTTTCGATGGATTTCTATATTTTTGGGATAGCAATCAATTAATCAACCAATCAATGGGAAATCTTTATTAATTTCCTTTGAGGAAATTGCAGAAATTAGAATATTAGTTAAATTGCATATTAGTAAAATCTTAACCATGTGGAAAAACAGCTGATGTATTATCACTTGAAAAATGCAGAACCTGAAGAAAAATACGGTAGTAGGATTGCTTGTCTTCCTTCTCCTTGTTCATAGATGAATTGATGCTCTGTGCTGTTGCTTTCCAGAGTTATGTGCATGATGCAATAATAAAAATTCCATTGTGTTATAAAATCATTTCACTTGTAGACAATACTATTCTCTTTAGTTTATATGTAAAGTTTCAAAAATGTTTTCACTCTGGATCATTGTTCTCAGTCTAATGTTGTTGATGGTAACACATCTAGACAGAATAATTAATATACAGCAGTATGATGCTGCCAATAGACAAACATCTGAAACTAAAAAGAAAGTAAAGTTGAATAGCTTCAAAACAGTTTGAGTTGCATCATACTCACCCCCTAGCTGACTCCAGTTTCCTCCCATAAGCCATCTTAACTCTTCCAGCCAATGCTGCTGATCTATCTCAAGCAAGGCACCTTGTGCTGACTGACAGCAACAGATACAGTAAACAGAGGCTTTTAAACAAGTTGTAACCACACTCCTAAGTGCTCTAGCACCTCACTGAAGACTGATAATACAAATATCTAGATATGGGGGGCCAGTTCTATACTCAAATTTAGCATGGGATACTGGGAGTCTTAATGTCTCTGGTCTCTTAGGGACAGAGCAAAGTGGTTTTTTCACAGTGCACTTGTTAAGCACATACTTTTAAATTAAAGGTTTTAAAAATAAAAAAGGGTTACAGTTTATTACAGTTTCCTGTTTTGTCTAAATGCAATGTTCCACTTCCTGATCCGATATAGAGCATGTGGCGTTTCTGTGTTCTCACGTTTTTCAAAATTGTATAAATCTCTAACAATGTCTTGAGGATTTATTAAATGTTCTTATAGGCAATGATAATCAACCACGAGGTGACAGCCTTGAGTTATCCTGAACTGACACTGGTTGTATTTCAGCAGGGGCCAAAACTCTCTGTGGCTGAGCTGGCTGGAAGGTTCAAGTGCCAAAATCCCCTTCCTACAGCAAATGAAGGGGTGAGAATTCTCGAGAATAATCAGTTAGATTTTCCCTTCTTCTCTGGCACTTCTGTACTTTATTCATCCAGCTCTTTCAATCATTTCGCTCTGCCTTTTCTGCTTACTACTGTATCTTACAAACGCACAGTGGTTCTTGTCCTCCTGCCTATTGAACAAGTGCATTTTCCTCTGGCTTATTATTTACAATCATTTTTTTCCCATTTTATTGAACTCAGAAAAGATTACGAGTATAAAATTTTTGTAAAACAATTAAAATCACAAAAAGTTTTGATTGTAGATTGGGTTATTGAGGGTAGACGGGTTGCAGGAACCATTAAAAAATATTTATCAGTTATCTAACATGGAATTACAATCTACAAATATTTATAAGTATTAATACTTGAACACAAACTGACACTGTGTATATGAATGTGAATCTGAAATGTACATGCATTAGTTTGAACAATGAAAACTGTCAGTAGACTTGCATTTAATAAAATACTGTAGTAGAGCATGGTCATTTGTTCAGTCACAACTTTCTAAACGTGAAACCATAACTGAGACAGGCCAGTTTACAGTAGTGTGCAGTGATTTAATGATAAACCATTAGTGATGTAACCCTGAATACATTATAATAAACAACTTTGATTCATGACAGTCTGGCACTTTCACTTTTTCACTTCTGTCTGTCACATTATTAGATTGACTTCTCTGTGGACTCTACTCATTCTGTAACCTGTGAATTCACTCTGCATTATCAGAGACCCTTAAATTTCACTGTTGAACTTGTTTACTTAACTTTTGATTCTTGACTTTTCAGGATATTTTCTTTACTTTCTTTACTTTAAGAAAATGACTCTTGGGTAAAGACAAATCACATCTGAATGAAGATTATTTGTGAATGCTGTAATCATCAATAAAACGGTTTCATCAATTCACTATATAGTATCTTTGAACACAAAAATGTACAAGACAGGCAAAAAACTCATACCAGGCCAAGATGATTGGCTAAAGAATATTTAACAGGAAGTAGAAACTTGTTAGTTTAGAAAGGTGCAGATGACATGTCTAAATCAACTCACACTTTTTTCAACTTGCAGTATTTGCTTTATGCTATGCAAAACTGATTCAAATAAGTGGTTCTGTGAAGGGAAACAAATTTAAAATGTCATTTTATAAACATATCTTGATCTGGGACAAGATATGTTACTGCATAATTTACCAACAATTTAGCTACCAGTATATGTTTAAACTGTAAAAAAAAAAAAAAAAAAAAGAAACAAATGATCCCCTGCAGGTGTGGGAAGAACATACAAATTTTAAACAGAATAAAATTTGTATTATCTGCCAGGTAATCAAAACTTGGATCTTTAAGGTGAGAGCACCCATTACTGCACCACAATATGCAATTTCATGTATTCCTCCAAATTTAATGCAATAAAATGAAATTTGAAGTAAATTAATTTTAAGAGCATTATAAGATTATAAAACTTAAGACTGTTTAAGTTTAGACAGACTTAAGACTGTTTAGAAACAGTTCAATATTGTCAATGTTGGATCCTGTTTTAGAACAAGCCTGTACGGAGGAGGCCTCCACGCACGCTGCCGCTTCCCATCAATAATAATGAGAGTCAATGTCAGGATGAGGTAAGACATACTAAAAAGAGAGGGTGCAATACTTGTATATATTTTTTCAATTTATTTTATTTTAACTTGTACTATTGATCTTTACTTATTTGTAATGAATTGTGAATTCATTAATTAGATACAGACATGTTGATTTTATCATGCTACATGCAATAAAAGGTTGTTTTGGTTTTTTTTTTTTTTTTTGCAATAATTTATGTATTTAAATAATGTTTTAACCCCTTGTTTAGCAAAAAGCTGAAGTTGCGTCTCATCCACCAAGAAAGAACAGGAACTCTGCTCTTATTGAGAAACTTCAGGTCGGTGTGTTTTTACAGTCATGTTTCTGTCGCCCTCTTGTGGGAAAGTATGGGTACAACCTTTTTAGAAACACATTTCAAGACTGTTAGGCTCGATTACACTTATATCTATTAAAATACACCATCAAAAGACCTACAAATAGAGGTTTATTGTGTGGTTAAATTACTGGTTTGTAACCTCAACAAAACCTTTCCCCCCCCAAATAGTCAGACAGAAATGATTCCTAACTTAATTATTTTTTATTAGGAATTTATCCACACCTACACACATTATCGGATTAAAAAAACTTTCCTAGATTATATATTCAGGGCCCAAAATTTAAACAATTTCAGGTATTCATTTGTTTATTTTAGCATTCAAAAATTAATACTGTGGAGAAATCAGCACAAATTTTGCAGGACATCAATGTTTTAAACCTAGTGTGACACACTAATCATCTACTAAACTGAAAACACCTGCACAGGTTTCCCCTGGTCTCATTAAAATTTAAAAGAAATTAGGATTACATCAAATCAATCAAAAAATATGTTACTTTTCAAAGCGATATGACAATCTTTAATACTTCAATACAATATGCTTGGACACAGCACTTTGTGAACAGCCAGCCTCCGTGGCTATGAACTTTTGTGGCTTACCCATCCTATGGAGGATTTCAATGATGGTCTTCTTGCCCGTTGTTATGTCTGCAGTCTTTCCCATATTGAACCAAACTGAAGCATTTTTAATGACACCTGGGGAAACCTCTGCAGGTGTTTTGAGTTCAGATGATTAGTGCATCACACTCGGTTTAAGAAATTCATGCCCTGCAAAATTTGGACTGATTTCTCCACAGTGTTCTGACTTTTTGAATGTAATTAGGGAAATGAATCAACTTTTTCATGATATTCTATTTTCTGGAATGGGTCTGTAAGTGCAAGTTGCAAAAAGTTAAAATCGTCTTTTATTCATGTATGAACTTGTGAAACTGTTTTTTCCCCGTTCTGAAGAGTGTTGAACACACATGCCACTCTGCCCTTAAGTGTAATTTTTACACTTTGCCACTTCTCTGAACTGGCAATTGGCATCTTACACTTATGGTTAAAATGTACAAAAGTGAAGGCTTAGTGTATTATATGCATAAATTTTCTTCTTTACAATTGTAGGCAGATCTTCCGATAACTATGCTTTCTCCAGTTAGTCCTGGTGCAAGAAAATCTCCTGCATCACCGTCCATATTCCCCTCACCCCGCAGCCCAATCAGTCCACCTGTTCCAACCAAGCCAAATGAGAAAGAGATACCTGCCAGCTTTGAAACACCTGCAGAAGGCAATGTGCTTCTGAGTGTCAACAAGGTCAAACACACACACCCACATATGCACACTCACAAAAACAGTTACTACAAAATAACCTCGATCATTTTAAAAAGATTAATAAGTACTGTTTGAATGCTGGGCTTAGTGGTTAGCACCTCTCAGTGCTGGGGATTCCCAGTTCAAATCCAGTTCAAATCCAAATCTGGAGTTCTCCCCGTGTCTGCATGGGTTTTCCAAAAATATGGATTCAAGTAAATCGGCTGTTCTAAATTGCCCCTATAGTCTATGTGAGCGAGTGTGTGCCCAGTGATGGATTGGTGCCTTGTCCCCCCGGTGTATTTGCTTGAGACGTTCTCCCCCAGATGGTCATGGGAAACCCCACAGCGACCCTTGTGGAGTATTAAGCAAAAGATAATGAATAAACAAATGTTTGATTGCTGCCTGGTAATTTTTGTTGTACATTAATAATATTGTTGATAAAATTTGTAAAATTAGTAGTTTTTAGAGTTAAAAATAATTTAATTGTGCAAGAAAGATTAAATGCTTCGTTTTCTAATTATGAATTAACATTTCTTTAAAAATGTAAAAAAATAAAACTTTGCTCCAAATTAAACAGAGTCGAGCTAGACTTTCTATAAAACGTCGGCCGCCCTCTCGTCGCCTCCGGAAATCAAGTGGAGATGATGGTGGGATTGAGGATGAAAAGCTGGCCTCGGGTGTCGCAGATGAGAAGGATGCAGGTGGAAAAGAGAATGAAGTGTTTAAAAGGCAGACAACAGAAGAGACCGATTCAACATCTATCACAACTGACCAACAGGATGAGCAAAATCAAATGAAAGAAACTCCACATTCAGAACAGAAACCAGAAACCGAGAAAGAAAAGGATTCAGAGGTCTCAGAATTAACTGAGAAAGAGCAACATGTAGAATATCCAGAGATGGAAAAGTCTGAGCTGCCTCAGGAAGTCAGCATCACAACAAAGAGTTCAAAACAAGAACAAGATGAAGCAGCAGCACCGGAATCACAGAATGAGCCCAACATGGCATTAGAGGACAACAGAGACCAGAAGGAGGAGGAAAAGAAAGAAACCGATGAGGAGGAGGAAAGAAAGGAGGTGAAGGAGGAGGAAAAAGAAACACAAACAGAGGTGAGTCTGTGCAGATTTCATACAAATGGATTTTAGAACGTCATACAACGAACATTCATTTTCTGTAATTTGATTGTAATATTTGTTTTACTTTCGGTTTTGTCTTATTGCAGGAATGTAAAAAGTCTGATTAATAATAAAAACATGGATTCTTCAGAAGGGAACCCTCGGTTTAAACATACCCGCTTTGCCAAAACAAAGAAATAATTGAAAGGCTTAACACTGTGAAGTAAATAACTTTGCTTTAGCAACAGTACTTTATTTTCTCTTAAAGTCCTCTGTTGGATGTAGAAGTTTAGAATGAAGTGGAAAGATAATCTTCTCCTCTTGTACAGTTTTGTTAATATTTTGGTACCATATTTTTGTGCTGGTGAGACAACAGCGTGCTGTGGATGTGATCAAGTTGTATTTTTCGTTGTTTTGTTTTTTTTTGCATTTTGTATATATTATAGCTTTGATATGTAGTAATGCCCGATTTATTTTTCCTTTTTGTTATATCATAAAAAAGACACAAGAAGCGTTTAATAAAAAAAACAGCACAAACCAAAGATCATGGTTTTTTTTTGTTTTTCATTTTATTCAAAGATCTATAACAGGATCACATTTTAATTGGCTCCAAAAAAGATAGATAGAAAAATACTTTATTGATCCCGAAGGAAATTATGGCAACAAATAATTATAATTGTAAAAATATTTACATTACACAAATCTTACACAGTGCTTAACAACACTGCTCGAGTGTCTGTGTTAAAGTCTGGAATTTCAATCAAGGTCATTCCAACACATTTCCGGGACCTTTCTTTTTTAAACCTGTACATAAAAAAGGCCAGATAAAGTTTTTATTTATCCAAGAATATTTAAAAAATAATGTGGATCATATAACATAGGTTGCATAATATATTTAGGCTGTCGCACTGTGTGTGTTTCTTTCTAAACATGGTCGATGCATGTTGAGCTATTTAAGATTTTAGGTACATTTCTATTCTGATTGTGAACATTTATGTACATTTCGGAACCCCAAAAAGCTTCATAGTTTCTATTAAATAAATATCCCTAGAACTCATGCTGTACTTTTTCTGACAGTGTGTGAACAGAACAAATGAATCCAGTATTCATTAAGTCAATATACACAGGACAGGTTATGCAATCCTTTTTGTGCCAGATCCTCTTCTTTAACACACTTCTCACTGCTGGGACAGAAAAGCTGCCATTATCCTATTAGATGAAGTTATTTTAAGTGACTACCCGTTTTCAGAAGTACATGGAATTAAGAGGTTTAGAATCCAGTTCTTGGGTGCTCTGCAGTGGCCAACTTAACAGCTAAGGCCAGGCAAACCTGCCGAGTGTGCCAGGTCCTTCTAAAGCATATGAAATGAAGGACTGGTGGCCCTGAAGTGCCGAGCTGGACGTGTGAGACGACAAACAAAGACGACAGCTACTTTTGGAACAGACAGTAAAACAGAAGACAAGATCAGTCTTTTTTTTTTTTTTTTAGTTCTTTAGCAGACGCTTTTATCCAACGCGACTTACAGAACACAGGGTTGAAACAGGACCCTGTCATGGGCAACAAGCATGCTACGCTGGATGACATCCTGGCTGAGGATATGCACCACTGGTACAACAAGTTCATGAAGGAGTCACCATCAGGCCTGATCACACTCTTTGAACTCAAGTCCATTCTTGGACTGCAGGGTATGGCTGAGAATGCCAGTGGATATGTAGACCAAGTCTTTTACACCTTTGATATGGATGGGGTAAGTAAATATACGTTGGGATGCAACTTTTCCATTATACTATCTAGACAAGTTTTTATGATGTACTAAATTGTTGCCTACTGTTTTATTAATGTTTATTAATGATGAATAATTGTCCATTGAGACCTCACATGTTCATCTACCTCATGATGTGGTGTTTGATAAAATCACATGCTTTTTAAGTGCTGTTTTAAACAAAGAGTGCATAGAAGTACTGATTAAGTGCAAATGTTTCATCGCGTGTTTCTGTTCAGGATGGGTACATAGACTTTGTGGAGTACATTGCTGCGATTAGCCTGATGCTAAAAGGGGAAGTCAACCAGAAATTAAAGTGGTACTTCAAACTGTTTGACCAGGATGGCAATGGAAAAATCGACAAGGATGAATTGGAGACCATATTTGCGGTAAAATCATGCTTTCATGCTTGCAGAATTCTGATTTGTTTAATAAGTTCCATAAAATTTTAAATCTTTTAGGCCAATGGACTAAAATTTTTGTTTTTGTTTTTTTTTTTTTAAAACTTAAGATTACAATTTTTTATTGTAATGTGTTTTCATAACATGCGACTTCACATTTAAACAGCAGATCGTTTTCAAACCCATCATTGAAGTATTTCTGGATAATTGATCTCTAAATGCAAAGTTAAAATGTAAAGTCTCATTGAACAAGATTAGACTTTAACCAGAAGTCAAGACTGAAAATCGAGTGAGACAGGATAAAATTAGCCAGGTTATGGTAATTAGACTCATGTTATCTAATTAAGTGACATAATCTCATTCAGTAGTTGACACTGAGTTTTCTTTAGTATGACCTCAGACACAGTCTGTTCTTTATCGTGACCTCAGACGCCCTTAGTGTTCCCTCCATGTTAAGTAGTTAAGTGGCTCTGCCTGTCAGGGTGTTTTCTAACATGCAGCATGCCTTAAATGGTTTTAGAGGTCATGTTCTTTGAAGAGACAAAAAATCAATATCTTTTCATTTCTTAACCTGGAGATCTTAACCTGGGTTGTCATAGTAGTGTCATAAATATCTGTCTATTTCATAGCTAAATAAATAAAGTTACTCATCAGAGCACAAAATGGCAAAGACCCAATGACAGCTTTTTTCTGCATGCATACATTTAAGAAAATGGGTCTTCGATAGATAATATACAAATGATTATGAGAAGAATTCACTTTGTGATTTTATTATATTTTATTTGCAGGGTTAATACTATGTTCACAATTAATATTTACTATGAAAACACTAAATAACTAAAATGATTACACCCTCAATTGCCCATGTGAATACTGAATTATCACTTTATGTAATTTATTGAGTTACATAAGACTAGAGCTTATTTAACTCAGACTAGACTAAAACTTGCTATAACTTAAAATAAATAAAACAAATAAAACATGCTACTAATATTTTATTATGTATTATTTCCTGTGGTCAAACTTTTAAAAATGAACAAAAACATGGCTATACGCTATAATAATTCATGCTGAATGCTAATATAAAAGAAAGTTTTTTTAGGCAAGATTTATTAACACACCTTTAATGACCTTGCTGAAAGACTCATCTTAAGATGATAATTGAATATTGTAATTATTTAAGTTTGAAGTGTTTGTATTGTTTAATTGCCTAAATCATATTTGCATAAATGTGGATTTTCAAAGTATGATTGGACACAGACCTCTAAATGGGTTTTGCAAATTGTTACGTACAATTTCAGATTTCTTTGCTGATTTCAAACTTATTCAAAAAAAGAATATATGTTGCATTATGTTTTATATTTCATCCATAAAATGTGTGTTTTTTTCTAAACATGATGCAGTGCATGTTAAGATATTTAAGATTATAGGTATATTTCTATTCTGCTTGTGAACATTTATGTACATTTCAGGGCCTTGAAAAGCTTTAGTTGCTATTAAATAAATATCCCTCGAAGTCATGCTGTACTTATATTTTTGACAGTGTGTGAACAGAACAAATTATTCATCCAGTATTCATTAAGCCAATATACTCAGGACAGGTTACGCAATCATTTTTTTGCCAAATCCTCTTCTTTAACACACTTCTTCCTTTAAATTGGTTTTGCAAATCGTTACATACAATTTCAGACTTCTTTGCTAATTTCTAACTTCAAACAAAGAAAGAATATATGCCGCATTATTTATTATATTTCATCAATATAAAATGGGTAAATACATAGTATAGAAAATGTCATTGCAAAAGTTTTTACTAAAAACAAAATGAAGAGGGTTAACCTTAACCTGGGTTATTATCTTAGTATCTTAAATATCTGTCTATTTTATATTTAAATAACTGTAAAGACAGTTACTAATCGGTGCACCAAATGGGAAAGATGAAGACATGATGGGATAACAGCTTTTTTCTTCAGGATTTTTTACTAAAAATGTTAAAACATTATGTAAACATTATGTTACTTTGTCATTTTGAAAGCACTTAAAGTATAAATAAAGTGACTTACAATTAAGAAAATAAGTCAAATTAGTAAATAAGTGAGCAACAATACTGACCTTCTGCTGATCTGATCCAATATGAACATAGGTACATTTTGGAAAGAGATTTAATCTAAGAAGGAGTCGCTCCAAAGATTATCCTATAGGTCGATGTCAGGGTCCTGTACCGGATGCAGGCATCCCAGAGCAGTTACATGGACTTACTTCATTTGGCTGAACATGAGTCCTGAATCTACTGTGCAGCCTTGATTGTACAGCAAGTGTGTAGCCTGCCCAGTCTAAAACACATTCTATTAATGTTTCATGAACTGCTGTTAGAGCTTCATTTAGCATGGGAAAAGACAGAGATTGCATATTTAATAACTTATTAATATAGTTAAAATTTATAAGGTAAACTTCTGTTTGTAACCACAGGCCATACAGGACATCACACAAAATCGTGATATTGTGCCAGAAGAAATTGTAGCACTCATATTTGAAAAAATCGACGTCAATGGAGAGGGTAATAAAAATTTGTTACTATCTTCAACACTGTGAGCCAAGAACAACTGCAAACGAATTAATGCCGTTTAAATCTTCTTTACCCCAAGGTGAACTTACACTTGAGGAATTTATTGAAGGAGCCAGAGAGCATCCTGACATCATGGAAATGCTCAAGAAAATGATGGACCTGACTCCCGTCCTGGAAATTATTGTCAAAGCGCGACGGAACCCAGTCAACAGTGTTGAGAACTAATCCTATCCGTTTAGTGTCAATAACAAAACAGAGAAGCCACTTATAACTGCTCAGCACAGCACATTAAGAACTGTAGACTGTCGTGGACGACGCAAACCAGTGCTGTTAGACAGTTAGTACAGCAGACATATGTCTCATTTATCAACACATCCATTTTCTTCCACTTTTAAACTGGTCATATTCAGTTTGAAATTGATCTTTTCCTGAATTAAGGTTGAGAAGTAGAAAAAAAAATATTATTAAATGTGCTAATAGTTTGGACATCCCTGCTTAAACTCCATGCTATGTTAATTTTGTATGGATTATATTAACACATTTAACATGTTTTTAATTTCAGGAAACAGGTTACATGTGTGACGATTAAAATTTTTATGTAAATAAAACATTGAACTTAAACAGGGATTCACCCAAACTTATGTTAAAGACTGTACACTGGTAACCGTGACTGGCACTGACATTTAAATTCGGTTCTTTAGCAGATGCTTTCATTCAAGGCGAATCACAAGTATCCCAACTTGGTTGGGATCAGAACACAGGGTTGATACAGCAGCCCTGGAGCAATGAGGGTTAAGGGTTTTGCTCAAGGGCCCACAATGGTAATGTCCGTGGATGATAATCCACAACCTTCAGATTACTGGCCCAACACTCTAACCGCTAAAATACCCCACCCTGAATGATACTTGAATGACAAACTGCTTACTGGGAACTTCAAAAAAGTATAGTAATGTAAATGTAATTTCCTTTGCACCGTTAATCTTATTGTAAATGAGTACAGCTTGGCTGCATTATAATGCACTTTTTAGGTTCTCAAGCACTTTCATGATTTTGTGTAAAGGAGACCTTCAATTCAGCTAATTGGTTGTCTTATTAAAAAGAAAAAAGAAAAAGGATTTATTGTTATTTGTCACTAAACATGTCATTAAATAAGTTATACATATAAACAAAACATACAAAAATCATACAAAAAGGTAATTGAAAATATTTTGTTGTTTATTTAAAAAATACTAAATAGAGTAGAAATTAATAGCATTTGAAACATCAGGTTCTTTAATTGGCATCCAAAAAAATCTTGTCATATTTTGGTCACATACCTGTAAACGAAATAATGCTCTCATACTAATGGAACGCCCTGAGCTCACTGAGTCTTCGTCTTGATGCTGGTTCTGGCAGCAGTGAACACTGACATGTAGAGTCTGATGAAACAGTAAGCAACACCGAGCGCGCAGTAGACGGAGGTGAGGAGCAGGGGGATGAAGGGCATTTTGTGCTGCCAGCGTGTCAGAGGGTAAATAATCTCACAAATTATCTCCAGTGGTACCAGACCCAGGAGATACACAACCTCCAGTGAGCTCAGCAACTGACCTTTGCTGCAAAACAAAAAATCAGCACATATAAAGCAAAGTGCACAAAATAAGCAAAGCATAATTTATGATTGAACTACTGCTGTAATGCTGCAAATGACTAAGTTTCACATTACAACTGAGTCATTGTTGCAGTTGTTTCGTAGACAGTAGACTATATATATTTTATGTGCAGCCTTCAAATATTTAAATAATAATACACAAAGTCATGTGTAAATATGTGTAATATAGGAAACATATTTTCAATGTTAGCAAATTTGTATTTATTTATTTAAATTTTTTTTTTGCAGTATTGAGAATAGAAATGACATTAAATGTGCCACTACTTTTGTAGACACCTTTTAAATGAAACATTACTGTAAATAAAGAGTAGCTGTGCATTTTAACAGATGTTTTCTATAAGATACATTTTATCAGTTATATTTATACAAGTATATTACTGTCCAAAGAAAGTTGGAAATCTTTGATCTAAAGCAGTGGTTCTTAAACTTTTCAGACCAAGTACCACCCATTATCAAGCCAAAACCTTCAAGTAACACATGTTTTTTGTCACAGAACAACATATGGCAAACATCAATTTATGGTAAGTGTATATTAAAGCTATAAATTACGAGAGGGCGGCATTATTGTGAATAAATCATGGGAAAGAGTTATTGCAAAGCAGAATACAAGTTACACCTCTTACACCAAAAAAGGTCTCTAGATTTATCACTAGTTGCTTTAAAAAAAAAGAAAGTTGCCAAAGGTTCTGAAAAGTCGCTAACTATTGTAAGTCGCTGAATTGGCAACAGTAATGTTTTCGGTTTTCCTAACAAGCAAACCCTGCCGTCTAGTGGCCAAATTACAGAATGAAAATAAAATGCATCAGGAAAAATAATGCTTTGTATATCCATACCATTATCTGGCCTACTGTAGGAAATGAGAACTTGTGTGAAGGGTAAACAAGTATGAATGTAAGCGTGTTGGATAAGTGTATGCAGTTGGAGTATGCAATATGGAGTGTGTGGTATGTATTTGCCATGCTTTGGAGGAGATCTCAATTAATATTACCAGAGGTAATATTAATACTTTAAAACTCCTACACTAGCACCTTGTGTTACTCTGTGTACTACTGATATGAAGTAATAAATGATAAATAATAAAATATCTACTACCTGAAAAGTTTCTTAAATGAGGTGAAGCTAAAGATCGTAAACAGCAACATCAATAGAACTTTAATAGGAAGCTCTGCACAAAGAACAGAAAGAATAATAGTTAAATATGTTCCTCGAGTTAAATAATGCTGATGTCACACATTCATGTTACCTTGAGCTGTAAAGAGAAGTGGAAGGAGGGAAAAATGGCCTGTTGTGCTGAGGATCAGGAACGTTCGGGCATCTTCCTTACTCTCTACTGCAAGCAAACTGAAAGAGATTAAACATGATTAAGAAATAAAGTCTTTATAGTGTCAGTCTACAAAGGTTTTGACTTCAAAAATATCTAAAAGTCCAAACCTTTGTAATTAACATACTTGCTTCATCATTTTTTTTACCTAAAAGGAAGAATTGCCATTAAAATGGCTTTCTCATGCACATGCCACCCAAACATAAATGCTCCAAGTGCACATAGAACTAAACAGCGCAGGAAACCTCTGGCTCCATTAGGTTTGCACCAAGTACAAAGCAAAACTGGCTACAAAAGACAAAAAAAAAAAACATTTCAGTACATCAACACATCATAAATAAATAATATATAGGATTAAAGAACATCTAAATAGATACATGATTATAGTAAATAGCCCCCTGAATATCAATATGTGTTCGGATCTTGTTTTATGGATTAATAAGTCCTAGCTTGCATTTTTTACAACAGGGTGGGGACAGCTCAGTTTGAAAACCTCTACTTTACTTGATTTAATTGATTAAGGAGGATGGCAATGTTACTATTTTGTGGCGGTGAAAACTTAAAGAGGTAATCATAATAAAAACTCACCAAGATTGACAGCACTGTACACACAAGTGTTGCAAGAGGAGATATGGATGGAAGAACAGAGTGCTGGAACTCTTGAACCAAACCTCCAGTCATAGAGGCTTTAGGAAGTGTAGACTGATCGAGTAAACCAAGTTTAATACCTAGGACACAAAGCAATAATGCTAATTTATTGCAATTTATTTAGTGAACAGGATTCTCTAATTGTTATGTAATCATTAAGACAACAGCTCACAATGACATCACACATTTCTTATGATCTAACAAAAATCTTTACTTTTTGGTTCCAGCAAACTTATATTGAGCAGTGATGTAACTCTATTAAATCAATTCTATTGCCAGATTCTACTGGTAAAGTGTGTAAATCGTTGCTCATAGAATAGTTGCTATTTATTGATTTATTGCTCTAATCTGAACATTTCTTTTGGTTTTGTGTGAAACTAATGAATTAAGATAAACAGTTGTACTGCCAGCTTTCTTAGAAACACTTTAATATTTATTAAAAGCTGAAACATATATATGTATATGATAAAATATATAAATTGTAATACCCAAAATGGACAGTGTTTTGTCTGCGATGTTGTAAAGTGCCCAGATATTTGGGGCCCAGTAAGCATGGCATAACCCACGTTTAAATGGAAACAGTCTGGAGAGGACTTGTTGAAGCTGGCCCTGTAAAATATAATGTTTTTTAAAAAATAAAAATAACAACAAAGTCATTATTTATGTGTGCAATGTATCAAACATTGTCATATACCAGAAAAATAAATGGTCCGAATGAAGCAGCAAAGGTGGACACAACGATAAATCCCAAAGCGGTTAACCGGAAAACGTTAAAACTCTTCCAATGCACTGAACCATCTGAGAAAAAAAAAAAAAACAATCACTTATTTTACAGGAATTTAAATGGATGTTGACAGATTATCACTGAATTACAATACAAAAAAAAAGTCCCTAGAAAATCATTAAACTACAAAAATGTTTTTTCTAATTGAAAAAAACTAAACAAAACATGGAAACCATACCTGCGGTAGTCAGAGTAAAGCAGAAACATCTTAGCAGGAAGACTCCATATGCAGGAGCGATGTACAGGTATATGTGCTTAAGGTTTAACAGGATTGAGAACAGTAGAGCCCCTTCAAAGTGCCTGTTCTGTTTTAACACAGCATGAAACAGACATTTAAAGGATTCTTCACAATGACTTTAAACCGTGATGGTTGAGAAACTTTGTAGTGTAATTATTTCATCTAAAAACCTTTGTTCTGAAGTTTACTTGTATAAATAATCTTATGTATATGTCAAATAACATATTATATAGTTTTCTTATCAAATGTAATATTAAAGCAACTATTAACACCTGAAAATGTCTTGCTAATGAAAGCAGGAGAATTCCAAACAAAAAGCCATTATACTGAAAATGAATGTCTGCATGATATCAGTTAAGGACTTAAAACATGGAAAGCTAAATCAGTTTAAGAGTTGAGTTGTGATATTTTGAAAAATAACAGCTTTGAAAGGATTCGGTCAATAATTAGGAGTCCAAAGTTCCAAAGTAACAGTACTGCCAAAATAAATGAGGGCTTTCCCAGTAAATCCTTTCCTTTATCGCCCTGTAAACATTTACAACATCTGGAGGAGAAGCAGAAATACATATTATTAGATAAAAGTATTGTGACACATGTCTTAATCAATAAATTCAGGTGTTTTATTTTGCTCTATTGCCACAGGTGTATAAGATCAATAATCTAGTATATTAAGGGATGGTTGTATTAGTTTGTCCCATACAGAAAGCTAAATTAAGCCTTATTTATGAATAAAAAAACATTTTTATAGGCGGGGCAGCTTTGAAATACATTTCATATTTAATTAAAAACATACAGTTAATATTTGCAATTTTCTTATTTCTCTTTGATTCATTTTGCTTTTAAATCATTTTAAACATGTTAAAAGATACTTTATGTGTTTGTGTGAACATGCAGACCCAACTGTGCTCAGGTACGTACAAATTGTCTTAAAGGCTGTATGTATGGGGAACATTAATCACGGGATCTTACTGTTTAACTGCATAAATAAAGACGAGGTCAGTTGCAATAACAGAGAGCCGCTGGAACAGCACTGTGGCGGGACTCGCATAATTCAGATTCTGCACAACCAGCATCTCCTTATCAAAGTATCTGGCAATGTGTGACAATCCAAACTCGAACCATGCGAACAGAGGAGGATAATCCAATGTCCACTCAGATGTATTCTAAAGATGAAGATAAAAACATTTTTTTACTGCACTAAACTTTATAATTACATCACAATGATATTGAAAATAATCAAGCTCATACCTCATAATACCACTTTGAAAGAGGTAGCGAGTGAGTGATAGCTAACCAGTTCCGATGGACCTCAAAATCCGTAGAGTGACTGAGTTTGAAAAAAACAAATAAGAGAAGCATGAAAGCTCAATAATGGTGGAACAACATGATTATGATACATTAGTAATGAACAACATAGTCAACAATTAGCATAGACTTTACTTTATAAACATTCACATCTAAAGAATGATGACATTTTTTTAGATTTATTTGTTAAAACCATTTATTATAAAGCAAAAATCTACAAGAGGGTGTGCATTATTGTGAATACATCATAGGAAAGAGGTATTTTAGGTACAGTTACTCTTCTTTCCAGTAATTTATTCACAATTATACACAATCTGGAGTGCCCTATTTCTTTTATAAAAGAATTCATAAATGTGTTTTAATTCATAAATGTGTTTATTAAAAGCCAAATTGCTAATAATTTGCTCTTCCTCTATGTAATCTAGTTCAGTTTTTAAAAAGACATAATATAGTTCAGTTTTTCTAACAATCAAATACTGCCGTCTAGTAGCCAAATTACAGAACACAGTTAAACAAACAAAAAAAAAAAACATTGAGGAAATAATGTATTGTAATCTCCCGCATTGATTTGAATGTGAAGTATATAAAAAGCTATGGTTACAAACATACTATCATAAAACAAGGTTTGCTCTATAAATGCGTTTATTGAAATTGTTAACAAACTTCCGCGATGTAATCTGGTGTGGTTTTTAAAGTTAATTCTGATCGCTAAGTAACAAGTTTCCAGTTTATTTAAAATTAAAGAATGCAGTTAATAAAAAACATGGTGAAAATATTAATGCAACTGTGAAACGCTCAGAGGTGTGTGTTACTGTTAATAATATCACTGCTGGACAAACGGCTCGGCCAAACAGATTTAGGGACGAGAGCTATATGTTTAATAATACTTAATAATGTAAAGTACAGTATATTAGGGATAATCAGAACATATTACCCAGTAAATTACATGAAAGTTTGTGACTTATATGCAAACTATGCATTTATGATAACCTTATTTTAATTCTCACTGGCTTGCAATAAAGCATTTTATTGATCACTTTTGATCACATGGTAAACAGCAACACTAAACATTACAAACAGGAAGCCCGTAACCAGGTTCTGAACCACTGAAAAACACCTCTAAAAATGCTATTGGCATCAGTAATACTCCTAAAAGTCGTTTAAACAAATACTCTAATCTCTCAGTTTGCAGTTCACTCACTATGCGTTTATCAGAAGACATTTAAGAAAAGATATTCCAATGGCCAGAGCGAAAAACCAATTAGGTTCGTGGTTAGTGAGTGCAGCCATGACGGTTTGTAGCGTCCACGTGGGCTGTGTTCTAAATCCCATTTCTTCCTACTACATAGCATGTCAAATGAGCTAACTACCAATACATTCAAGCCAAACAAAAATGAAAACAAATTTATATTATTTAATACTAAAAGATTTGATGTTAAACTTGACATAAATAAAATTCTCAAAACTACTTAAAACATTGATATTTTGTCTAGTTCCCTATATAGGACTCACAGTGCAGTTTGAAACACAAGCAGACCGCCTATTTCCGTGAACGTGCCAACACGTCATTGCACTTACAAATACAATCACATTATGAACAAAGGACACTAGATAGACGTCAAATCCACTACTATCAAAATAGCTTCTTACCCTACATAGTGCACCGCTGGAGCAAGGAGTAGGCATGAAGGATTCGTTCCAGCTCGCTGTAAACTGCTCTGTATCTTGTGGTTTTCCCAGTTCGTTATTGATGTGTCCTGTTAGAAAAGGTTATGAACGTTACACTTTACATTCGTGCAATTTATTGACTTGTGCTTCTTTTGTAATAAAACAAGTAAAATCTGTTTAAATTTTCTAAAACATGTTACACTGGGGAGTTTTTATTCGCAGAATCTGTGCTGTTAAGTTTAGACACAATGTTGGAGTCAATCTGACATTCCGTCGAGGTAAACTTTTATATTTCGACATTTACACTAATTGTACCTTTTGTTATACTATAATATGTAGTTTCTAATGTACATTCAGATATTACAATGCATGTTGTTAGAAATTAAGTTTAATACTGTATGTTTTTAAATATATAAAATGCATTACATAAATGTAATGTCACTACCTGGAAATAGATGACATTAAAGGTATATGTACTAAAATATTCTGTGGCAGAAGGGATTGGGTAATAACAAACTGACTGTTAAGTATGGTGGAGGACCTGTATTTTATTTTTTAAAAACAATGCAACACAAACAAGTTCATACAAAATCAAAGGGTATTGATGATTAATACTTAAAAAAAAATCATTTTAACCATTGTAGATGATTCTAAACCTGCTTTTAATTTCTTAAGTTTAACAAAATATAGAAGAGTTGGGATAAATTTCTTTTTGGTACTGTTTGTGGTACTAATTAAAAAACGCAGAAGAAGAAAGAAGTTAAACTGACTGAAGCTTCGATATGGCACATTATAATTGCACTATGATGGAAAATGTCTTGTATATCACACAGTTTATATCACACAACAATCTGCCTCTTTAATATGTAATACAAACAGGACACTCTGTGCTTTGTTGTTGTGTAAAACATTAGTCACTAAACTTTCAAAAAACGAACATTTACCTTGGTAATACTGCAGAACATTTATTAAAGATGATGCTATTTTCAACAGGTTTCCAAACAACTTGTTCTATCATGAATTATGACGTTAGGAAAATTGAGCTGACACCATTGGAGCAAAGGAAGCTGACCTTTGACAGTCACGCTCTTGTGAAAGAACTGGAATCTAATGGTATGATGCTGAAATTGTTAAGAAAATTAATGTTGTTTTTTTTTTTTTTTATTGTTATTTACATGACTATTTGTTTTGCGCAGGTTTTGAACAGAAGCAAGCAGAACTGATAGTAAACGCATTAGTGACTCTGACAACAGCCAACATGGACATTGTGTACAGAGACATGGTCACAGGAGCTCATCAGGTAAAGAAAGTGATAATCACGACTGCACTGATATTCCTTTCACCAAATAATGCTTCTCTTACTGGTTGGGTTTTATGTTGCAGGAAATCGCACTTCAGCAAATTATGGCGCACCTGGATGCCATTAGAAAAGACATGGTTATTCTGGAGAAAAGTGAATTTGCAAATTTGCGGTCAGAAAATGCAGTAAGATTCTTACTCATGTTTTATGGCCCTTATTTTGGAAGGTTATTTTAGCATATAAAATTTTTAATAAATTGTAATTGCTTTAAATATTTTTATTTTTTTTACAGATATTAAACAAGTTTTTTTGTGATTTAACAAATTGATGCATAATTTTAAGTAATGCAAATTCAGATTAATAATTAAGTTGGCTTGGTAGAGCCAACTTCTTGTTCTTCATTATCTTCTTCTTCTTATTATTCTCGCACCAATTTTCTACGACTTTCTCGTCCAGCAGCTTTTATCGTAGAGCGTTGAAATTTGGCAGGTTCGTAGTACCTATAGTGACTTAGGTTTCTTGTGCTTTTTGGAGCATTATGGGATGTAGTTTTTGTGCCACGCCCCTTTTTCGGGCCCTTTTTTCCCCATAGGGATGTTTGGTGAGCTTTTTCTTGTATTTCAGACAACTTTTCAGCTTTTTCCTTCTTTTTTTCTTTCCTTGGTGTTTGTTCTTCAGTCAGGGTCATGATGCTTAGCCTTTGGTAGGATTCAGCAGTTTGGCATGTTCTTTATTTCAGTATGATTAGCATTTTAGCTTTGTTATAGCGTTTTTTTTTAAGTTTTTTTTTTTTTGGGCTTTAGTTTTTTAGTCAAGTTTTTCTTTTTTGGCTATCCCCTTTTCCATTTTGCAGTTTGGTATGTTCTTCACATTAGCATAATTAACATTTTAGCCTTTTTTTGCTTTTTTAAGGTTTTTTTTTTGTTTTTTAGTCAGGTTTTTCTTTTTTTTCATCCCTTTTACCATTTAGCAGTTTGGCATGTTCTCCACATTAGCATGATTAGCATTTTTAGCCTTTTTGTGTTTTTTTTGTTTTTTTTCCTTTTGGTCTGGTTTTTCTTTTTTTTCATCCTCTTTACCATTTAGCAGTTTGGCATGTTCTCCACATTAGCATGGTTAGCATTTTAGCCTTTTTTTTATATTTTTTTTGTTTGTTCTTGTTTTTTCTTTTTTTGTCTTTTTTTTTGGTTTTTTTTTTTGTTTTTTGTTTTGTTTAGCGTTTTGTATTTTTCCAAGCCAACTTAGTTTGTTCACAAACTTTCCCTTCTAGTTGATTCTTATAACTTTAATATTTAAGTCACCGTCTTGCTTATTAGTTCATGTTCACTGTCTATTTTATTTAGAAAATGAAAACTGAACTCGAACAGATAAAGAACAGGTTGCAGGTGAGTTAAATATTTCATGTGTAAATGATTAATGCTGATTTCAGCCATTGATGTTGCATGTTGAAACATGGTTAAAGGAGGAGAGTCAAAAGATTCAAGCCGATGCTAAATTGGACATTAACCTGGAACGAAGTAGAGTTACAGACATGGTAGGTGTAAATTCTAAATGACCTTACTTTGTTTTATTGTTTATATACATTCATTAAGAACAAGTGTCTTGTATGCAAGTTCACAGAACAAGAAAAAAAGTTACTAGAAGTCAACACAGAGTTCATCAAAAAGGTACTTTCATGATATCTGCTCCTTTAGAATTCATATTGATTGCATTTGTCCAGTTTAATTTTTTTTGCCTGGATACTTTGTTGTAGTATAAAATCCTTATTATATATGTTAAAAATAAGCAGCAGGTTCATGTCCCGTGTGCTTGCTTTGTATAGAATTCGGACATAGAAAGTAGCACAATAGAAACCAGCAAGAAAATTGATATTGAAGTGGCTTCCTTAAAAACGCTTCTTGAATCACTGAAGTTGCAGACTGTCCGATATCTCGCAGGTATGTGCAAAATACAGCTGTTTTTATGATTGTATCGTTTTTTGTTTTATCTACCTAGTGGATCTTTATCAAGCTATTTACTGGTTTTCAGGAATGTTTAATGCTAGTTAATGTATATACTGTAACATACATTACAGTATTTACTGAGGGGGCTAACTGCTGTTACTCTCCCACGCACTGTCACTTAAAGGACAGGATTTTGTATTCATTATCATCGTATTAAAAATAATGCATTAATAGTAAAGTTAATACCTTTGTTGTATAAATATTGAGAGTTGAGTCTTTTTTTATTTTATTTATCTTACATCTTTAAATTTATTTTTCCTGCAGCCTGCATCTTCTCCTGTTTGGCAGTTGCTCTCGGTGTTTACCGATTATGGAAGTAAAGGCACGCACATACTGTATCGGTAGACATTGCCATTTAGTTAAGATGTATTTTTTTTTATATACTTTTATTGTATTCTGTCTACGGCGTTTGCATGTCACTACTGTATATGTGACCACTGAAATCTGTAATGTTCCACATAATGGAAGCTGTTTATCAAGACTTAATACATTTTTATAAAGAACATGGAATTTTGTTTAATGCCTGTTATTAGTGCTGCAATATGAATATATCAATTATTAAGACTTGATTTTCAGACCTTTTTTAAAAATAGCAAAATAGTTTGTTTTTAAAAAAGCCTTAATTTATTAAATGAACTTGACCTTTAACAATCTTGACTTACTAATCTATTCTGGCGTACAAACGGAATAAACATTTATTGGTGTAATGCAGGCAAGGATTGACAGGAGACCTGTATAATTACCACTTAAGCTTTATTAAGGATAAATGATGAAACAGCTCTGAATATGGATTTAAAAGCACACAGTAAACACTTTGCACACAGTCACTATTTTTCTTATTCACTTTATTTCAACGTAAACAATTTTTGCAAAACTGTTTTCTTTGTTTTAAACTAAACATAATCCTCCTAACGAGAACCAATGCATTAGTAAAGTCAACAGATATTTACACATTTAGATAGAGAAAAGGTTTTATTTCCTACTAATAGTTTAGTATATTAAATTTCCTTCCTTGTCCTTGGTTCGAGAAAAAAAAGGTTGTCTGTAGTCGATCACTGCTGTCCAGTCCTCAAAAATCTCACTTTTAAAGAAAATGTGGAGGATTTCAACCCAAACCTTTAGGATTTTATCAATATTACACAAAGAGTACCAAAAAATATTTCTCTTTATTAATAAATTATATTATACACACATTGACCCCCAACATACATCTTTTTAAAGTACAATTCAACTGGCATTTACACAGCAAAGAAAGACCTGAAATCCGCAGGCAATTACAAATACAAAAATGTATTTAGTGTATCTCTGAGAACCTGTCCTCAGCGCTGTCCTGTATAAAAAAATAGGTTTCCATACAAAAACTCAACTCAAATAACCGAGAGAGAGGAGAGTTTAGTTTAAGCAGCACTGTTTAAAAAGGAATTGCACTAGATTGTGACTCTCCCTCCACATTATCCTGAACTTCCTTTTTTACCGTTATGGCAACTGGGATTGCCTCAGCTGCTTCTTCTTTAATACTGCAGCTTGAGTTCTCACCTTCTTGTTCTTGTTTTAGGAAAATGTTTAAAGGGTTTTCTGTAAGCATCTTATTTGGGGATGGTGTGGAGTCCACAAAGGAAGAGGTCTGAAGGAATTAATATTTAAAACAAAGAAATGTTTAAGGTTAATTGAGGGGAAAGGCTTGAAGATTTGTGCTCAAAGCAGTTTCTTTTGTTTTTATAAAGTTATTTTCTGGATATTATGTTTTAAGCAGACTATTAATTACTACATTCATTTTGTTATTCACAATGTGGTTTAGTATTTTAACGAAATGCACTAAATATTAAAGGCTCCACAATTTGCCAAGAAATGTCTGTGATTCACTAGCAACCAGTAAAAAAAAATTTTTTTACTTAAACCTTATTTAATTAAATAGATCTAAATGGAAACTTTAATTAAATGGGGAAAAACAGACTTCAAATGGTATATGTAAATCACTTACATTTTTGTAGTCTTCATAACAAGAAGGGTGATAGGTCTGAAAAATAGGGAAAAATGTTAGTCTGGTGTGAGGAAACATTCAAATCGCATGTGTTACTCTGTATACAGGGTCCTGCTAGCTTACGTTTCCATCCACTCTGATGGCATTCTTTAGATGCCACTCCTCCTCGTCTTCCTCCCAGTACATCTCAAACTTCTCCTGGCATATTTCACAGATCTGCAGGTGGACAAAAAGTTGTTTAAAATCTAAAAGTAAAAATAGTTTCTTAGCAAGCAAAATCCCACACTTTATTTTGATAAAATATTTTGATGTCTGGTTTGAAAAATATTGCTTCTGATCAATCAAGATCTATAAGCATTATGTTGGATTATACCAATTTAATAAAACAGGTGTACAGATGTCTTAAAAATACACATATAGATTTAATAAAGTGCAAATAAAGACTTGTGTAACCTTACTTCAACAACTACATCGGGTGCAGCTTTTACACTCTGGAATTCTCTCTCCTTTGCCGCTTCCTGTGTTTTCTGCACAACCTCCTCGTGAACTTTTTCAAAAAACTGGCTTTTTGCTCGCTCCTCAAGATCTGCAATTTCTTCAAATTCGATCCAGTCCTTAAAAAGCAGAAAAATATGAGTTAAAAACCAATTTAACAATAAAACTAAAAATGCATCTTAGAATGCATAGTCTACTTAATATGCATTGCTTCGCTGCAAAAACGAAAGTGTCTAACAGACTACTTCCAGTAGGTGGCAGTAACGGATCAAGATTTCAAAGACTTTATGGGTAAAACAAAAAACCAACAGCTTTTAAAAAAAGCTAAACTATTGTGTTTTACTGAGGAACAATTAAAGAAAGACCTTTCTACAGGACTTACTGTAAGGCTGTAGTACCAGCGCCTGTGTGTTACTTTTCTACTTATGTCTTTTTCGGAGCGATTTTGCCTGTAGTGCCAATCCAAATGATCCGCATAGATATCGGTCTGAGAAGCCGTGAAGCGCATTCCACATGAGTAGCACTGAATTCCAGTGTACAGTTTGGTAATGACACATTTGTGCCTCCTGTTAAGTAAAAAAAAGAACATGTATAAGGTGTTGTATTAATTCAACACAAATGAAAAACTATTTTCAAAAAGATTAACAGAAATCAACATACTGTTTCATTTCATCCAAATGAAAACCAGTCATGTCAGGGAGCTGTTCATATTCATCTTGTTCCTCTTCCTCCTCTGGTTCCTCATCCTCTGGTAAACTTTGAGACTGTGAGGCAGGTGCAGATTCTAACAAAGAACAAGCCCAGGAAAAAAATACCAATTTAAACGTTTGAAAAACATCAACCCATTTTTTACCACGCTGTGTGTGGATTTAACTTCCATTATAACGTGTTTTTGGGAAAAAAAAAATAAAACCCATGCTCACCACTGTTTGAGTCCGTTTGTGCCGTTTTGATTATTCCAAATTCCATCAGTTTCGTCATCAGGTCATTAACATCCATTTGCCCTAGATGACTCTCAGGCTCGATATACTGTGGATCTTAAAACCAAAAACAAATGTATACATTTTAAAATCTTTCAAAACAAGCATTCGAGGTAAGAATAGATAAGATTCTTACTTGAAGGATTAAGAATTGTGGGGCCTGTATTTTGTGGAATAAAGTTCTGGATTGGACCAGGCATCCCACCCATCTATAAAAAAAGAATCTGGATAAGTTATAACACATGCAATATTACAATCAAAATGAAGCTAGATTTAAATTACTCACAGGAAGGTTCCCGGCTGAAGCACCCTGAAATGGTGCAACGGGCCCGTATGAATTCTGAAATCCTGAAGGTGTGGAGTCTGAAACAAAGTTTGGTGCTTGGGGGACATTCTGCTGCATATGAAAAGGTGCTGACTGATTATCAAACACATTTGATGGTGCCATGTTAAAGTTGTGTGGTGGCACACCAGGATTTAATACTCCAGGGTCCTGATCAATCATTTGGCTTTGAGGTCTGAATGAGTTTTGCATGTTTGGAGTTCCATGAAATCTTGGTGGCCCCTGCGGCGCAGAGTCAAATATCGGCATTCCAGTAGGCTGTGCATCAAATCTCACCGGTCCTGTTCGAGCAGGGTTGTCAAAGAGCATTATGCCCTGCCCTTGACCACCTGTTCCTTCAAATCTCCTTGTTCCTTCATAATTTACCATGCCAGAAGGAAACCTCATTGGGCTTGGACCCATATTTGGATTTTCAAACCTTACAGGGCCATCAAATCTATTAGGCTGCATTGGACTGTTAAACCGCATTGGTCCTTGGCAGTCAAACCTATTAGGGCCAAGAGGACCTCCTGGACCTTCAAAAGAACCTGATCCGGGACCTTCAAAAGGACCTGATCCTGGACCTTCAAAGGGACCTGATCCTGGACCTTCAAACCTTCCCACACCACGAGGCTCTCCAAAGCGCACTGGTCCACGTGGCACTAATTGGTTATCAAAATGAACAGGAGCATTGAGTAGCGGGGGTCTTTCAAATCTTTGAGAACCATGATTATCATAGTGACCAGGACCATCAAACCTCGGGTGACCATGACCACCGGGACCATCATATCTTCCTGGACCCGGATTTCGCTCATATCTTGCAGGTAGTTGAGCTCTGGAAGAACCGTCCATTTTTGTTGGTCCTACAAGGCCATGCGTTTCTTCAAATACAGTGTGAGAACTAATGTGCCCATCAAATCGTGGCGGGATGTTTGGTCCATCATGTCTTGATATGTTCATGTGTGAACCAGATCCTTCAGAGAAGTGTGGGGGAGTATCCCCAGGTGATTTACAAAGGAGGTTCCGGCCACCTCGACTAGGTCCAGAAACTATATCACGATGTAGAGAGACATCTGTATTTGCCTGACCATCTGTATCTGGACCTGTGCCAGAGTGAACACTGTTTGGACTTTCAAACCTGGGACTGATTTCACCATCATCAAGTGGATCAATGTCCATGGTTTGTGGGGACCCTTCGAATGGCAAGGAGGAAAAATTTCTTTCACTAACCGGACTTGGCAAATTTTTAAAAAGTGGTCCTGTCCGAGATGGTGGTCTGTCATTCCTCCTGGAATCAACCGACATACTGGTTTCAGTGCTTTTTCTGTGTACATCTGATTTCTCAAACTGATTTGCCTCTTGGTGAGGTCTAGGGCGGTGTACAATTTCACTCAAAGGAGAGCTGTGCTTCACTGTTAAGTTTTTTTTTTTTGGGGGGGGGGGGGGGGGGGGAGATAGAAGAAACATCAAATATATGGTGTAAAAAAAAAAAATCTCACAAATCTTGCAAGAATATTGACATGTTAAAGGAACTATACAAACAGATTATAGTTTTATTCACATAAAATGTGGATACATGGTTAAGTACCTGGCCGCTGAAGCTGTGTTTTTATCAGTCTGGATTTGTGCTCCATGTAGGACTGCTGGGCAGTGGACATACTGTTTTGAGATTCATCATTTGATCCCTCCCAGGAGTCAGAGCGCTGTCGTTCTTCTTGATATTGAAAAAGTTGCCGAATTTGATGAGCACACTTAAGGAACTGCTCTTGAGAAAGCTTTCCATTCTTTACTTTCTGTTGTGCCTAAAATAATTAAAATTAAATTAAACTAGACAGAATCAATTTGCATATCAGTCAAAAATGATATATTAAACCAAAAAAATATATACCTTTCGTAACAGATCTTTCTTGCTGGCAGAATTCAGTAGTTCTGGTATGTGCAAATTATCATCGACGCTCAGTCTGTGTTGTTTCGGTGTTTTTTGTGGTGCCATTCTTTGATAGTCAGTGTGTCTGTTAGTTTGTCTTTGTGGTCTGGGTTTGTCATGCGAAAAATCCTGCTCAGATGGTTTAAGGCTAATAAAAAGAAAGAAAAAAAAAAAAATCAGAGGACAGCTAATTTTCTGCCGACATTAGATTTCTCTATTGCAGAATTAAAAAGAAATAACTGATTAAACTTACAGTTTGTTTTCTTCACACCCACTTATCCACTTCTTGCCCTCTTTTACACTCTTATGCTCTGCTCCTGATGTTCTTGTTGGCTGGGAGTCTCTTTGCTCAGGTCGATCCTCCAGTGATCGTTTTAACCTTCTTGGTTCAGACAAACTTTTCTTAGGTGTGTTTCGATCATCTCTGCTATTTGATTGTGGCACATGATCGTCATTGTGTTTGCTTGATAGCCTTCCCTTTACAGATTTAAAAGGCGGAGTGATGCTCCTTGTTCGACGCTTTGGTGAACGCCTGCGTTTGGGAGAATGTGCTGGTGGGGAACGAGATCTAGATCTTGAACGTTTTCGAATATTGGCTTTACTGACTTTAATGCCCGTTTTCTGAAAAGTCTCGGCTCGGTCATGCTTATTTAAAGATCCATTAACAGGTTTTTCTCTGAAGTTGCTGGATCTTTGTTGTTCAGATCCTTTACCAGCATCTTCCCTTTCCCGTTTCTCTGAAGACCTTTTCTTCTCTTTGGCTTCTTCCTCTTTCGTGTCCGTCTTATCTTGTACTTGCTTTCGCAACCTTGGGTCTTTTCTACTAATCTCTAAGCTCTTTGGATGCTCGGGTTCAAGAACTTTACTTTTATGAGGAGCACTTTTGATAGGGGGAGACTCAGACTTGGACTTTCCCTTTTCTTCCGATACAGAGTTTTCTTTTTTGGGGATTCTCATGGGCTTGGGCTTTTCAGTAGGTGGTGGTGGTCCTTTTTTAAAAGGTGCTACATTTGCCACATTCTCTTTTTTTGCTGTGTGTTCTTTAGGATTTATTGGTAGGGATGTAACTCTGTTTAATCTAGGGTCTCTGGTAGGGTGTTTCTCTGCCTGAGGGGGGGCCCAAGACCGGCTATGACCCGTGGATGTTGGCTGGCTGAAGGAGGGTGCAGATGAAAATGGGGCTTGCGGACTGGTCCCGGAAGGCGTTGTATTGGCAACCTTAGAACGAAAACATATTTACTTTTCTGTGTAAATTTAAGGCTAGAGAATGAGGAACAATGATAAACTTAACAATCATACAAATTTTAAAATGACAGTCCTGGAATTTTTATTTTTTTTTTAGTGTAAATGCAATGTTTATATAGGTCTATTCATTATATTTTTCACCTACATACTATACACTAGGAGCCATCAAGCTATGCAAATCAGAGGTGCAGTTGTGACATGCATTGTTGGTTTATCAAAGTTTTAAGGGGGTAGAAGAAAAATCGGTGTACTGGAAATTGCTAAAATGTAGAACTTACCAGCTGAGCTTTTGTTTGTTCGAGTTCAAGTTCTATTTTTTTCTGTTGAAGCTCTAGCAGCTGTTTTTGCTTAGCAAGCAATTGTTGCCTTATCACTTGTTCCTCTGTCAAGTCCTTCTCACTGACTTTGGCAGGCGGTGCTGCTTCATCAGTCTATGCAAAGGGAAAGATAGCATGATTAACCGGTCTTCCTCTGATAGTGAGGATTCCAAATATTGCTTCAATCTACTTCTTTCTTAACGCTTACCGACTTTAAAAATCTGGGATTGATGTGGATGCTCGCATTTACCGTTGGGGGCAAAGGCTTAACGGGCCAAGCAGGATCGACTCTGTTCACACGAACATCCAAAGCATACAGTTTTGTCAAAGAAAAAATTTCATCCCAAGTGGAACGCAATTTGAAGAGACATTTTCTAGTGTTTTCATCCACCTAAATGTAAAGGGAAGAACTTTTGGAGGTCAGGAACTCCAGCAGACCACTCAGCAAAACCAAAGACTAACATACGTAATTTTCTACTTTACTAAGTCATTTTAAATAAACATTATAACTAGAAATTTCTTTCCACTAATTTCACCATAAGCAGAAAAGGAGCCATGTACCTTCTCAAAGACACAAATAAATGAAGGGATAAGGTTTTTAGTAAACACTTCAAGGTACTCTCCTCCAACATTCTTCACTATGGAATCCACTAAGTACAAAACAGGCAGCTTCTCAGCAGGAGGCGCCTACAGCGATAGAGAACTCACAAGTTTAGTAAACAACATGACAAACGTACAGTTACAAATGTTATAAAAAAAAAAAAAATGCACCAAAAATGCTACACACAACAAACTTGTATACTTCCAGTTTTCTTCAACAAAAAAAAAATGCTGTAAAAAAAGGGATTTAAAAAACAAAAAACAAAAGGTTAGTTGTACTGTGCACACAAGGCCCATTTTGGCTCCAAAATAACAAAAATCCATTTATAATTCCAACGATGAGTTCAACTCTGGCATTCCAAGAAAAATATTCAGTATTAATGTCCAGTTTATTAGTTATTAGTAGTAATGTGAAAATAGTGTGGCCATTTAATGTGTCTCTTGTAGTAGCATAAAAAAAATAGATTTTTTTGTCTTTTCAAACAGTTGATTCATTTACCATTTAAAAATGTGACACCAAGACTTGGCCCAAAAAAAAGTCCATTGCGATGTTAAACGTTTTGTTGTTCAGTGGCTTGTCCTTTAAAACTTGTTCTTCCTTCTTTTTTCAAAAAAAGATTTCACGCTTCAGGAAAAGACTTGTTAGACACTTGAATTGTATGGATAAACACTTAAGTTTTAAAGTTACTGCACATATATTGAAGGCAACATGTGGATATTTGGGTTGTGAAGATTTTTTGTACCAACATGACCAAAAGGAACAGGTAGGTCTGCACAAAAAATTACACCGGTAAAGAAAGACAAAAGCATATTTCCACATAGTTTATTTTCATATTTATGTAGCATTTATTAACAGTAAAATCAATAAAGTTACTCAGCAATCTAAACACGTTGTGAACCTTTTATTAGTAAGTAAAAACAAAATAAAAAGCTATTCTTCAGGATATCAAAGTTGCTACTGCAAGACCATGCCATCCCACGATTCATCAGGTAATAAACCTACAAAATTACACTTACAGCATTAGAGGAATTAATTTTTATTAATCATTTTTAATCAGATAAGAGAAATAAAATACTTATCTTCAGAACTGTACCACCTAACAAGAGCAACATCAGGCAATGGGTCACTAATCAAAGCAGTTGCTGGTGGTACTCATAATGGAAAACAATCCAGATTACACCTTGGCCAAAATCTAATCCACTATATGCTTCTTAATCAGATTAGTATGTACCTTTCTCCAGGTATTAAATATTCTTTCTATCTGTCTGTCTATCTACCTACCTATCTATGAAAAAGGTAATGCCAGTAAAACTAAATATGAACTTGACAATATTAATCACAAAATGTGCTTAGCTAACTTATTTTAGTGAACTTTGTTTTGTTATATAAACATTATTCACGATATTATATAACGTTTGTAATACTGACTAAATTATTGTATGTTGAAATGTGTACATATCAGAAGTGTTTATACTTACTAATCCTTTCCTAGGTATTAAGCTCATTGTGCCTAGATATTAAGTTCATGATCCAAGCATAGTAAGTCAACATACTGGCCACATTGGGCTACTGCTTTATCCCAAAAAACTATTTGACAACAGGGATGAGATCAGATTTAAAGCATGCACTTAAAGCATACACATCAAAACTGGAATAAAGGGGATTGCCTTGGTTGATTTAATTAAATGGTTTTTTTTAAAAGTTCCATTGTGACTCCTACATTGTGTCCCTTTAAAGCAGTGCTTTTCCTTAAAGCACATGGCGTAAGTGAGTCTCTAATTGGTCAGCGCCATAAAAAAATAAATAAAAGGGCTATAGCAAAACCAAAGGCGAGCTCCTCAAACGTTTTAAAAAAGTAAAAGCATTTTAAAAATAGTGTCAGTTGAAATTGGCTAAAGACCAAAAGGTTATTAGCAAATCTTTAATGGCGCATCATGGCAGCATCAGCACGTGCATGAACACCTTAAAAGCAGGGCTCTTCAAAAAACCCTTAGTGTCTTTTTGGGGTTGTTTGTTTTTTATTAAAAACAGACAGACTTGTACCTTCAAATTTTAATTAAATAAGTAGCTGTTTGAGTAAAATGCTTAGATTAAATTCCGAGCTTATTCTGAGTCATTTTCTGTTTACTTTTATATTAAGCAAAACTCTTTGTGTCTGGAACGTCATACACAACACATTTAGATTTAATAAATTGGATTAGAGTTGCCACCAAAGCTTGAATTTGATAAAGGGTTTAATAGAAATTGTGAGTTTTTTGCAAGTTACATGACTGAATAAGCCATGTTTTCTGTTCATGTTTACTATGCTGAGAGGGCAGTTTTGCAGTTTGTTGTCCAAACAAAATGTAATAGTGGCATAAAGAGTGTACTGTTTAAATGCCAAAACGTTCCATTAAAACGTTACCCGTCATTAGGGATAAAGGCACAACATACCACAAGCGAGGCTTTATGACCTTGTTGTGCCAACAAACTGTTGGAACCATTTACATTTATTCTTGTTAATTGTATGCTGTTGCATAACAAACATAACCCCAGCAGTAGTGCCATGAACTCATTTACTAAGAACAATGTAAATATTACTTAGTCTTCATAAACGCTACTTGTGAAAGGCTGGGAATTGATTACAATATTTAAGAACTGGTTAATGTAAATAACTTAGCACAACCACTCGTTGAGGAACAAATAGACAAGTTTTAAAATCATGCGACCCATTGTATCCAGTATGTGATGCTGCGTTATGGATCAAGGTGAAGATAGAACTGTTAGACGACGACGTTGTGATCTTTGGCCGATCACAACGTTAGCAGACGAAACTAGCCACCCAAGCCGTTATTGTTTAACCAGATGGCGACCCGAATGTGTGGCCTTTTTGAAACTTGTGATAAAAAAATCTACATATTCGTAAAAATGGTTAATTAAATGTAAACTAGTAAACGCTGGTGTTCGAGAATGATCTAGCTGACTGACTTTGGATATCCGCATGTTTCGCTCGACGAAGACAATATGGCTGCTACGCAACAACACAAAATAAAGCCATTATCATAAAAACCTTGTTAATCTGCGCTTCAATAATAGCGACGATATCCTTGGTGAATTGCAGGTTTTCCTCGGCGAGGATGGTGAGCATGTTGATGTGCGGCTTGCTGTTGAAAGTCAGATCCTCTAGGGATGACTGGTACTCCCGACACGCGTCCTCCCGGGCCGCCTCGTCCGACATCTTTGAGCCGTTCTCCTTCCAACTAAGACGAGCTTCCTGTCGCGTTGAGTGCTTTATCAACACACACTTCGACACAGTCCATTCATACCGTCGTCATGGCCCTCATTTTGTCTTCCAACGTAAATTTTGGCGGCGTTTTTGGCTCAGGCGTCGATCGGGTCTGCTCTGCTCTGCTCCGGTTCTCAGTCTGCTGAAAGAAAATGGCCGCCCTGTCTCTACTGCGTCATGCGTCATCAGCGTTCCCAACGCCTCAGTAAGAAAGCTGGCTATTGGCTGTCCTGTAACTCGCTGTGTGACGTCAACGTCTAATTTGCATACTAGTCAATTTGAAGCTGTAGAATAAGGGAATAATCAGAATCAGAACCAGATTTCACTGGCCAAGTGTGCCTACACATACATAGAATGTTTTTTTTGGTTCTGCAAGCTCACATTGCACTAAATAAGGCAAACACTGCGGAATCACATTTATAGTATTGTGAAAAAGGCCTCTTGCATGGATGAGCTTGACCAACAAACGTTGCCACATTTTTAATCGTGTTTTTCCAATCTTTATTTCAGAAACAAGATTTATTTTGCCAAGTATGTTACACACACTTGTGTCAAGGTGGCTCAGTGGTTAACAAGTTTTGCCTCAGATTCGAAACCTGATGTGGGTGGAGTTTCTATGTGCTCTCTGTCTGCATGGGCTTCCTCTGGCTTCTCCAGTTTTCTCCCTCAATCCAAAAACATGAATTCAAGGTTAATTCATCTATTCAATTATTTATTCGTTATCTCCCGTTTAGGGTCTATTTAGGCTGCTAGGGTCGCAGGGGGGTTCCCCATGACCATTCAGGGGTGTATATTTCGGGCACTGGGCAGATATACACAGAACAGTGTACCAATCTATTGCTGGGAAAACACCCACACACTCACTCACACAGACCACATGGGGCAATTTAGAGCAGTCAATTTACCATGTTTTTGGAATGTGGGAGGAAAATGGAGAACCCGGAGGAAACCCACACAGACCAGGGTGAGAACATGGAAACTCTACCTAGATTGCCATTCAAACCAGGAATCCCAAACGCTGAGAAACAAATGTACTAATCACTAAGCCACGTGCCTCCTGAATTCAAGGTAAATTGAAATCTCTAAATTGCTGCATATGGTGTGTGTGCCCAGTGATGAGACTGGCACCCTGTCCTGCGTGTATCTGCCCAGTGCTCGAAATGTTACTCACACAAAGTATTTGTTTTTAAAATCATTTAAGGTAAATGGGCTGCTCTAAATTGTCACCATAATCTGTGTTCCCCAAGCCCGGTAGAGGGTGAGGGTTGTGTCAGGAGGCGTTTTTTGCCAAGTCTAATGTGAGAGGTCTTGGCTGTGGCGACCCCTCAATAATAATGGGTAAAACCCAAAAGAATAACGATGCTGTCTTTTTAATTTAATTACAGTACAATTTACTGTACAGTGTGCAAAATATATAATAAAGGTGCATTTTTAAATGTAATTTACTTTTTGGAGTGTGTACATTTAAACCATTTCTATCTGTCATGAACAACAGTATGGTGACTAAATCTCCAAAGGTGCAACAGATGTAGTAATTGGCTTTAAGGATGCATCAAATTTGCAATTTACAATGCACTGGGGACATTGTGGGAGAACCTGCATTAAAGTCTATAAATCTTTAAGTCATATGATTCTACAGCATCTACAATGAGCCCAATGGTTAATTTGGTGTATTTGACGCTGTAGACTGAAGAATTAGAATCAAATTTCATTGACAAATTGCCTACCTAACCCCAATTGCTCCCCTCGTGCTGTATACAAGGCTGTCCACCTCTTCACACCACTGGTGTGTATATGCGTGTTTTTTACTGCACGGGTTAAATGTGGAGGACAAATTGATGTGTGTAAGTACAGTAGGCAAAATAGATCACTTTATCACTATTTTTAGACACACATAAACACACTCACCTGTAGCCATAACACACATGATGTAGAATGTACAGTTGAACGAGAAAGTAAATTGTAAATTGAGTGCAGTGAAAAGCTGTCAGTAATAAGTAAAAAAAAAGTGCAGTGTGGCATTATGTGTCCAGGATGTTGTGCATATAGCAACTACCCATGAGTGTGATTGCATGTGGGGAAAAAGGTTTTTTTTTGTAGTCTGATCTTTATCCTCAGTTGGCTAAAATGTCTATATAACGTCAAAATAACTTTGGGAACAGAAATATGTAAAAACAATTTTCTATGGTTTATGAATCCTCTACTGTCCACAGAGTATAATGGAACATTTCTAACAGCTTTGGAACATTGACAGGGTGGTTGT
The DNA here is from genome assembly GCA_025769995.1 of Xyliphius kryptos. Classification (NCBI taxonomy): domain Eukaryota; kingdom Metazoa; phylum Chordata; class Actinopteri; order Siluriformes; family Aspredinidae; genus Xyliphius; species Xyliphius kryptos. Next base: position 8,983,567 of record JAOUQT010000018.1, read on the forward strand.
CATAGTGATTAAACTAAAGGAATGTCAAATTAGAATGTGTTCAGAGGAAGCACTTTAATTAGTTACGGTGAATAAACTCTTAAAAACATGCTAAACAGCATAATGTAACATGCTAACTTGATGTTATTCTAATTTCTAACAGTTTACATCAATTTGTAGGGTATTATTTTGCAGCCATGTTTCATTAAAGCCTTCTGCATTAGGGAAATGAAAGAGTCACCTGAATGTGGGTTCTTAGGTTGGTTTAATGTCTTAGATGTCGATAACAGTTTGAATTTGGGATTGCAAAGCACACATTCAAACACAGAGGTTGTTATCTGGCGGTTCCTCAAGTGTTATTGCAGGTAAGGTCGCAGCGTGACGTCTTTTCGCACTTTATTCTTGTGCCGTGTTGTGTCATTTAAAGTGTTGCATAGCGGACATGACGTCACTGGTCTGTGATTGGCTGTTTCAAATATAATACGTTCAGGGCCAAAAACGTCTTTTGTTTTAACGCATGTTCACGTAAAATATGTACGTAAACACACGGCAGAATATGACGCGTACATATTTAAGGTCTGGACACGAATTATTTTTACGTGTACAGGCATTAGAACTACAGATGTCTTTGGGCCTAAATGTATGCCATATGAAACAGCCAATCACAGATCAGTGACGTCAAGTGTGTTTCCGCCTGAAGATGTTCACAGAGTGACGTAGGCAAGATTTTACCGCACGGCTGTTTGGAAATTGGAAATAATAAAAACAATAATAAGCGCGCATATAATATAGTTCTTTTTATGTTAATTATTCAATTTACCTTGAATCCATTGTTTTTGACTGTGGGAGAAAACCGGAGAACCCGGAGGAAACCCACATAGACACGAGAACATGGAAAGTCCACCCAGATCAGAATTCAAACCAGAATTCAAACCAGCGCTGTGAGGAAAAATGACTAACCAGTTAGTTAGCCACTCAGTCACCGTGCCGCCCTGCACTTTAACATATAGTAATATAAATGTAGTCATTTTGCATGTTATTACCCATTAAGGAAGAACTTTTTTTCAGTTTGATGGCCACAGGTAGGAATGACCTCCTGTGGTGCTCTGAGGTGCATTTGGGAATGTAGTGTTTTGCAATGTAACCAAATATAAGCCACTCGGGCATAAAAAACTATAAAAACACAATAATTTTTATCTGGAGTCAGATAACATTGAACAAACTGTATAAAATAATTTAAATTTAAGATATTAAATGTCAGGTCAAAGCAGCTCCGATCAGGGTAAAGTTATCATCACCTTCAAAACAATATTTGTGTCTGATTCACTGGTACTTTTAATGCAGGCTAGTGAGAAATAACCAAAAGCAACCCTCTGCCTCCGAATATCTGACCATATGTCCCAAGTTGGGTGGCACGGTTGCTTAGTGGTTAGCACGTTTGCCTTTCAGCACTGGTGATTCCCAGTTCGAATCCCAATCTGAGTGGAGTTTCCATGTTCTTCCCATGTCCACGTGGATTTTTCATCAGGTTCTCTGGTTTCCTCACACAGTCCAAAAACATGGATTCAAGGTAAACTAACTACTTTAAATTGCCCCTGTAGTCTGTGTGTGTGTGCCCAACAATAGACTGGCATCCTGTCTTGGGTGTATCTGCCTGGCACCCGAAACGTTTACCCCTGGAAGAGCATGGGGAACCCCCTGCAACCCTTATAAAGTATTAAGTGGAAGATAATGAATGATTGTCCTCAGTTCTCAGAGGCACAGTTGTAAACAGGTAATAATAGAATATAATGTTGTAAGAAACCAATACAGTCACATTCATCACATACTATTCAGTTAATAAACATACTGCATCACATGCTGCTGACAGCATCACAGTTTAGGACAACCATGTAAAAATTGTTAAGGGATTAGGTGTCCATATTCAACATTTGAAAAATTATATAAACTATATAAACTATATTTCATTTTTTAATATGTTTTAGATGTAAAATTCCTATTGTTTTGATGAAATATTATTTGCAACCCATTGTTTTCACGGACAGCATGGTGGCTTAGTGATGAGCACGTTCGCCTATCAGCAGTGGGTGGAGTTTCCATGTTCTCCTTTTCCATGTCTGCGTGGGTTTTATCTGGGTTCCCTGGTTTCCTCCCACAGTCCAAAACATGGATTCCAGGTAAATTGAATGCTCTAAATTATAGTTTGTGTGTGTGGATGTGTGAGTGAGTGTGTGCGTAGCGATCGTTTGGCACCCTGTCCTGGGTGTATCTGCCCTGGATGGGCATTGGGAGCCCCACCGCGACCCTAGTAGAGGAATAAGATGAAGATAATGGATGGATGGATGGATGGATGGATGACTGGACATTGTTGTCTCTAAGGTGTTTACTGAAAGTGGTGCGATGGCTTAGTGGTTAGCACGTTCGTCTTTCAGCACTGGGAGTTCACGATTCGAATCCCTATCTGGGTGGAGTTTCCATGTCGTCCGTGTGGGCTTTTTCCGGGTTCTTCCGTTTCCTCTCACAGTCCAAAAACATGGATTCCTGGTACAATTGAACACTCTAAATTGCCCAGTATAGTGTGTTTGTGCACCCAAAGATGGATTGGCATTCTGGGTGTATCTGCCCAGCGCCCGAGATGTTCTCCCATGGTATGGGGAGCCCCACCGCGACCCAAGTAGAGGAATAAGCGAAAGAAAGAATGGATGGATGTTTACTGAAAGTTATTAGTATTATATACAAAAGTAAACACTTGAGATTTAACATTTTCTTGAAAATACTATCCTGCCTTTATGTTAAATAATTGGGAAACAACAAATCCACCCATTTAAATATTAAAAATTACAAACATGTACAAGTATTTTTTTCATACATTTTTATCACATTTACATCATCTTTTTTGACTCGTCAATAAAAGACTCAATTATAAATGTATTTGCACAGCAAATAAGCAGAATAATGTGCAGAGTGAACTAAATTTACATTTTCTCTGTTTTTTTTTTAAATAATTAATCAAAGAGTTCCCTAGAGCAGTCATCAATGATAAAGGTGTCTTCATGTTTTAACATGTCTTTTGCCTTGTATCCATTTGCAAAATTGTTGGACTGTTGAAAAGCAGTATCAGAACTCTGCGTCTGATTGAATTCCATATTTGCTCTTTGTGAAGGATCTCCACGCTTTTTTATTACTTTATAACAGTTTACTTGAGTTTTTTCCTCTTTACAATCACGTGCCCATGTGTTTCTGAGCTCCCACCTTTGTTTATATGAGTGGCCAATGGGAGTCGACTGTAAAGAGGGAGCAAATTGTAAAAGGGGTTCTTTCTTTTTGGGATCCATATGGGAAACAGGGCGTTGGATAAAATCTGGAATGATTGTGTCTATGCTGTTTTGGTGAAACATATCTGCTGAGCAATTATATTCATCCTCATGAGTTTCTTCCAAACTCTTCATGGCTCCTTGTTCTTTTATCACCATGCTATTTTTGCTAATTTTCTTCCTTTTTAAACTTTTTCTCTTCAGCACTGGATTATGCAATGTGGATGATTTAGCTGTAGAAAATTGTTCTATCAAGGTCTTGTGATCTTTACTCTTGATCTCATTTGTAATATTGCAAAAAGGCCTGCGCATGGCCCCGTGCATTGTTGCAGATTGACCAAAACACGATGTCAGATTTTCAAAATAGATTTTTCCGAACTCTATTTGATGTTTTTTATGTCTTTTACTTTTCGGAGTGTGTACATTTAAACCATTTCCATATGTCATGAACGGCGGTGTGGTGACAAAATTTCCTAAAGTTTCTGATAGAGGCGCATCATCTGATGTAGTTATTGGCTTTAAGGATGCATCACATTTGCAAGAGCATGGGGACCAGTGACTGCAGGTGTGACTTTCAGAAACATGAGGAGCTGGTGTAGTGTTTGAGGAATATGGAATTGGTGAAAATAAGGGCATATGTAATTTACTAGGGACTGGGGAAATTGTGGGAGAACCTGCATTACACCTTATTAAATCTCCTTTTAAGTCATAGAAATCTACAGCATCTCCAGTGGTTAAAGTTTTTGGATCCATGTCAGGCACAGAAACTGAGGACTTGTCTAAAGAAAGTTCACTACACTCTGGCGAGAAGCACAGGACTAAGCCTGGCATTGCTTGCCACGGATTTGATGATCCTACAGAGCATTCAAACTGTGAGCTCAGACATGAAGGCAGGGTGTGGTCAAAGCTGCACAGTTGGGAATCCTGCTGTAACTGATTAACAGCTTTCTGAGTACAGCTTGGCTGGGCGTTTGCCTGTCTAAGGTTTTGCAAGTAATCAAAAACTGTAATGCCAAGACTAGCTCTGCTGAGAGGAATGACTTGATAAGCCACAAAATTTGCCAATTCTGCATTCAGACCATAAGTCTGACCACCAAGCAAGCAACGCTCTGACTCAAGGCCTGAAAGCTGTAAAACAAAGACAAACAAATTACCACTTAATATGAATATGGGTATTAGTCACCATTAAGGGCCCTTAAGCAAGGCCCTTAATCCTTACATCTCTTAAAGTACAGAATCATGACATTTTTTTATTTGATATAAAATATACAAAAGGGCTTAAAGTTACAAAAGTTTTTTTACTCTAACTTCAATACATCTCCTAATAATACTTCCACTGCACACAGAGGGACAGACTTGCTAGAAAGAGAAAAAATGAAGGAAATATACTGCATCCAAAACGTTTGTCAGTGACAATATGATTGTTGAAGTTTCTTTGTGAATTTCGAAAATTATGATTCAAATCAGCCCTCTACAACATTAAATTTTTTGTAATATTGTAATTTTGTCCAAACTGACAATATCATTGTGCAACAAAACTCATGCACTTATTACATATGCAGCAATTATTTCAATCATCTTTTGTGCAATACTTGTTTAATTTTTTCCCTTCTGTATTATGTCATGTAAACAATTGTTAATTTGTTATATATACTGATTTCAATTTTTATGATCTTTTTTCAAATTACTCCTCTTAATTTAATAGCTATAGTGAATGGGTATTTTAAACTTTCCCAACTTGCTGTGGAAATTTCCCATTTTGGGACGAATAAAGGCATATCTTATTTTATCTTATAATTTACATGGTCATACAATATCTAAAACAAACAAAAAACAGACATAATAATACCTTAAATCCAAATGTAAAGGATTTCCCAATGAAGCAATCATCAACTGCTTTGATTAGTAGATGATGTAAACTTGGTGGGCCTTGATGTTTGTCTGTCTCCAAATATCTGATTAACAAATCACACAACATTATCAAACACGGTAAAGTAAAAATGAATCGCTAGTGCACACTGTTTCGAAAAAGAAAATGAGCTACCTACCTGTGCAACTCTCCAGCTCTTCTACCAAAGAAGGGAGTAAGACAACCTCCAAAAACTGTCACACCAAACAGATTGGTGTCTCGAACCACTTTCAAGGACAGTCTGTATCTGTAGTCCACATTTTCTGCATCACAGGTGAATCTACACTTTTGACATGTATATCTGTAAAATAAAGCATATTAGAAATGTTCATAGCACACTAATAAACATTATAACGGTTATGAAATCTGAGAACAGACATACAAATGTAACAAACATGTTATAAGAACAGATGTACTGTGTGATAAACAGTATAACACATTTACGGAATAAACGATATGGGTTAAAAAAACAAATACATAAATACAATAAACAGTACATCGTACAATAGTCTTATAAATTACAATAGTAAACAAATTACTAAATTACAATAGTAATTTATAGGAACATATTTATTGTGGGGTGGCAAAGTTACAAATTACAATAGTAAACAAATTACTAAATTACAATAGTAATTTATAGGAACATATTTATTGTGGGGTGGCAAAGTAGCTTAGTTGTTCGCACGTTCGCCTCTCAGCTCTGGGGATTCTAGGTTCGAATTTCGACCTGGTTGGCGTTCCCATGTTCTCCCTGTGTCCGTGTGGTGTTCCTCCGGTTTCTCTGGTTTTCTCCCACAGTCCAAAATCATTGTAGAAACATGGATTTAAGGTAAATTGAATGCTCTAAGGGCAGCACAGTGGCTTAGTGGTTAGCACATTCGCCTTTTAGCACTGGGGATTTCCGTATTGAATTCCAATCTGGGTGAAGTTTCCATGTTCTTCCCGTGTCGTCGTGTGTTTCCTCTAAGTTCTCTAGTTTCCTCCCACTATATGCCCCAATAGTCTGTGTGTATGTGTGTGCGTGAGTGAGTGTGTGCTCAGCGATAGGTTGACACCCTACCCTGGGTGTATTTGCCCAGCGCCCAAAACGTTCTCCCCCACGACCCTCGTAGAGAATTAGGCAGAAGATAAAGAATAAATGAATGCTCTACATTGCCTCATATAGTGGGTGTTTGGGTGTGTGTGGCTGTGTGAGTGAGTGTGTGCCCAGCGATAGATTGGCGCCCTGTGCTTGGTGTATCAGCCCAGCGCCCGAAACATTCTCCCCTGGATGAGCATAGGGAATCACCCCGTGACCCTAGTAAAGTATTATGTATTATGTGAAACATGTATTGAGTATTTACTATTTACTGTGTAATAAACAGTATGACAATCATAAGAACAGATGTAATAGACAATTTAAGTTATAAAAACACATTTGCTGCAATAACCAGATAACCAGGAATGAAACAGGTATAAACTCTATTATACTTTGCTAAGTTATACTATAAATATAATCGTAAATATAAACATACCTGTGCTCATTTTCTGAAGTTAATTTAGTAACACACTGTTTGCAGCTCGGATACAGAAAGCGACAATCCTGCACCGAGATCACAGAACAGCTCAGCAACACTCTTTTACTCATTAATGCGATAAATTAAATTCAGTTTTAACAATAACTAACTCTAAAAAAAGTTGACATTTAAACACAAACTTATACTAACTCGAAAACAAACAACCGAATTTGTCTTCTTTTTCTTCTATATAAGTTAGGTCAAATTCAGTTGGACGATCATTATCGCCACCTAGCGAACAAATGGGGCAACGGCGCCATGCTCCATAAAAATCACATACAGAATGACAGAAATACATTTTTGCTTATGTTTAGAAATGTAATTCACTTGGATAGATTAAAATATAGTGCCAGTTTTCGATGATTTTATTTATGTAAGTAATGTTTGTCACTATTAATGGTCTTTATAATTGAATTGCATGGAACCGACGCCAAACTGAATCATTTCTTAGAGTTGATTCTTCGCAATTGTTATGAATTCGGTAGTGTACAGACAGTTTTTTATCGCATTTACATTATAAAATGTAATGTTGTATTCTGTGATAAATATAGCAAAGAAATAAATAAATGTATGATAAAAACAACTTACTTTTTTATTCGAATGTAGGTGCGCCATTTTGGGTGTTTCCATGGTTTCACATCGACAACATGGCCAACACTAATAACTTTACTAAAACTTTTACATTTAGCCCGCTTTCCAACAAGACATTCAGATTTCTTCAGGACCCCAAAATATCCACCCTTCTCATGAAATGGTGAGCAGATGGATATTATATGGAATTTGTAAACGTATTTGTTAGTTGCGTTTCAGGTCTCTGGTTCTTGTATTTATCTGTGTTTGTAAGCCACGTCTGACCCTAATTTACTATGTCTGGTTTTAGTTTGTGAAGAAAAAAAAAAACTTTACCAGCAATAATAAAGTCTTAGTAAGTCAGAATTCTGAGATTTAAAGTCAGAATTCTAAGAATTCTAAGAATATATA
>JAOUQT010000018.1:9071260-9092661 GCA_025769995.1 Xyliphius kryptos
TGCTGACTCCAGAAAGCTCACAGCCAGTCCAAGAGAAGCTGCCATGCATGACGATTTCTTTGCATATGATGAAGATGGCACACGGTTTTCTCATGACGTCACTCCCATCATCTTGGCTTCTCACTGCCAAGAATATGAAATTGTTCACATTCTACTTGGGAGGGGTGCACGTATTGACCAGCCACATGACTATTTTTGTACCTGTGACACCTGTAATTACCATCAGAAATATGATTCCTTTAGTCACTCACGCTCACGGATCAATGCCTACAGAGGACTAGCCAGTCCAGCTTACCTGTCTCTGTCCAATGAGGATCCAGTACTGGCTGCATTAGAGCTCAGCAGTGAACTTGCCTGTATGGCAAACATTGAAAAAGAATTTAAGGTATGGTTCATACACTTGTCATACTTATGCTATTTGCCGATTTTAGAATAATTCTATAAGCCATAATGGTGTTTTATAATCATATTGTTAAGAATGATTATAGGAAACTCTCAATGCAATGCAAAGACTTTGTAGTTGGACTTCTGGATCTTTGCCGGAACACAGAGGAAGTGGAGGCCATTTTAAACGGAGAGGAGGATGAGACCTGCGAATTACCCGGTCGACCAAGTCTCGCCAGACTGAATCTTGCAATAAAGTATGAGCTGAAAAAGGTAAAGGACAGAATGTACAACATGCTGGACTAGACTAATCTTTTAGATAACTTTCTGTTATGGACAAAAGCAGACAACAGGATAAGCAGTGCTATATTAAGCCAGAGATCTTTAGTCACTATATGAATTGTTCGCATTTCAACATTCTACAAAAAAAATAATTTTTTATTGAAATTGGTGGTTTATCATGTAGTTAGTGCACTAGAGCTGAGCTTCGATTAAACCTGGCTTAGTATTTAATCTAAAATATAGTGTGGAAAAAGTTTACTGTGTGACATCTATATAAATTAAAATGTAAATGTTTGTTCAAAATCTTTAATCTACAAAAGTTCTTTACCAATTGCTTAGAAATTTTGACACAATTTGGCATTTAATTAAGCACACGTTTTTATATAAGGCGCTTGGTGTGTGTCATCTGTATAGTGCCTTGTGCATGAGTAGAGTGAAGGGGAAGACGTGTAGAGTGGATGGAAAGACATGAGGTGCTTGGTTTCTAGCGATTGGTGCATTGGTAGAGTGGAGAGGAAATGAGGCGCTTGGCGTCTTACAATTAGCACACAGGTAGAGTGAAGGGAAAAACGCATGGCGCTTGGCATATAGTGCTTGGGTAAAGTGAAGGTAATGCTGTAAGGCATGCTAGGAATTGCACGTTAACATCAAGACATCTGACTAAATAATTCTGGATAATGGGTATTCTGCTAGTCTACAATGAGTACAACACCTGTAACAGCCAATGCACTTTAATGCTATGTTCCATTATTAGAAGTCAATGTTTAAATTTTAGAATAATGTCACACCTGAATTCGCTGCATTCAGTAAAATAAATCATGGAAATCAAGATATGGAGAAACTGACGTCAGGTTAGCGCTTAGCTACTGTTGGCATTGTTGCTATAAACACAACATACTTCAGCTGAATAAGTACCACAGACTTTATTAAACAGTGTAAATTTACAGCTTTACCTATAGTTAATGCGCTAAGCAGCCATCATTTTGAATTTCAGATTTTTGACTGCCAATTCGAAAATTCCCAAATCCTAGTTTTAATGTAATGACCCCAAAATATTTCATTTATTCTAAAAAATGGTTTGCTGTACTTAGGCTAATGATCACATTTTAGTTCTTCATTAATTTTGGAAGGTGCTCATTCTAATGAGGGTTATTTTTCCTATGTTTACTTACTGAGCACTGAGATGGGTTCTGGCAGCCATAGTTATCTCACTGTTTTAGAAATTGAATAATTTAGGAATAATTTAATACACGGTTTGTTAAAACTACAGTTTATTATCAGATATTTATTCTTCTAAGTTGTGTAATTAATACATTTTTATTTAACTTTAAACAAAAAAAACCTCTTTCTGACGTTTGGTCCAATACAGTTTGTTGCCCATCCTAACTGCCAGCAGCAGCTCCTTTCTATCTGGTATGAAAATTTGCCTGGATTACGACAACAGACTATGGCTGTAAAGTTGTTGGTGGTTTTGGGTGTCGCAATGGGACTGCCCATCTTGTCCATGGTGTACTGGGTGGCGCCATGCAGTAAGGTTAGTAGAAACAGCATCAGATTTTTTGTATGTACAACTAACACTATAATCGCTGTTGCCGATATCATTATGGCTTATAGGTCCACAATTAGGCTTAGAGACAAAAGCATGACAGTCGCTTTAGTGTTTATGAAAGCAGTAAACATTCTGTAGTACACAGTGTGCATGTCAAGTACTATATACAGCTGTCGTGTAGACGTGATGAACAGCATGAGCATGGAACATTGCAAGTCATTGAGAGTAACATAAATATAACATTAATAAATAACTTCACATATGTACTGACAACATCATAGTGAAGTGTATGATTCACGTTTACACATTATCAGAAATTTTAATGTCAGATTGTAATTATAAATAAATGAAGATCATTTAAAATACTGATTATCAGGGAGACTTGAAAATGAACATTAACTGTAGTGATACCATTTGAATCCTGTTCAGCACTGATGCCAAATGTTTTACTTGCATACTTTTGCTTATCACAAGTCATCATATAAACAGTTATGATTTTTTGTGAGTGATGCATAGTTTTATCATAACTTTAGTATTAATGTAAAACTTAATGTGAACATTAAGCCTTAAGAATCAGAGCAAAAACCATAAATATTTCAACCAATATTACTTTTTAGAAATATTGCAGTTACAGTATTGCAAATACAGCCATAGTTTGCAAAGCATGTACAATTCCATTGTGGCCAGAATATCCACAGGGTACACAGTGTTTTAATAAAAATCTTCCTCTAGCAAAAGTTTCATCCTTGATTATAGTTCCCATGATGATAAATAATCGTGCTTAAAATAGCTAATCAACTGGCTTTTTGGCTTTGAAAAAAGCCAGACAAGTAAGCATATCCGCTGAGTAAATATTTGTTATAGATGGTGATATTGAAAAGAAATCTTTTGAGACCCGTTTTAAACCCACTCCTTTTTTGTTCTTCCTCATTTCTCTGCAGCTGGGGAGAATTATGCGTGGGCCCTTTCTTAAGTTTGTGGCTCATGGAGCATCGTTCACCATCTTTCTCTGCTTGCTGGTTTTCAATGCAGCTGATCGTTTTGATGGCACCAAACTGTTGCCAAACATGACAGTGCAAGACCATCCAGCACAGCTGTTCAGAATGAAGACGACTTCTTTTACATGGATGGAGATGCTAATCATATTCTGGGTCATAGGTTAGTCTGAGTCTTATAATAAAATATCAGACTTATAGACCAGGTTTACCAACATTATTAAAAGGAAACTATGCTTTACATCCACTATACTTGATTGAAACCCAAGAAAAAACCTTCAGGCTGTTAACTGTTTCAACACAGTGCTCTGACCCTACTGTATATCCACCTGTTGGATCAAATGGAATACCAAATGTGAACCAGACCTTATCATTCATTATCAAACCACTGTATAACTTCTCAAATTCTTTCACAAACTCTGAAAGCATTTTATTCCATTAATATTGTATCTCAGTCACTACCTCTACACATAAATTGTTATGTTACTAGTGTTGCAGATGTCATTGCACGTACATGCAGTAATATAAGTCAAAGGATGTTCAATAAAAAATTCTGCATGAAACTTTTCCTTAATTCATCGCACAAAAATGATGATCTAGTGTTTGGATACGTCTGATTTCTCAGATACCATAAGTGTATTTTTCATAAAAAATAAAAAAGGTACCATGCGTGTATTTAAATAAAATAAATGCTGGAAAATAAAAACCTTATTGTGAAGTGTGTAATGTAAATGATTTGCATAGCTCAGATGATAAAATTTATATTTAGAGATCGTGTAGTAATGTTGTAGGTTTAATAAGAAATAGATCACACAAAACATTTAAAGTAACTAGTAATAGTTTTCAACCCCTTAACTTCTGATATTTAAATCTATATCTTTTACTGTCTTGTCTTAGAAATTGCATTATTGTTGTTTGTCTATGTTTTTTGTTTTTTTCAAATATTTCAAATAATGCTATATTGTTTTAACTGTTGTAATTCATCTTTGAGGTTCCAGAAAAGTGCAATATAAATTAAATATTATACATTATTTAAATATTTAATCACAAAGTAAAGAGAAAAATGTTCTGTGCAAAAGTAACTTAAAAACAAAATAACATTTAAAATAAACAAAATAACAGTAATCAATTCAATTTGCCTTATTAAAATATGTTTTCTATAATCTGTTAATGTACTTCTGTTAAGAAGTAAAAGAAAACATTTTGGTATTCTGTTATACATTCGTGTTTACAGTTTGTAGAGTTCAGTATATTCACAATTTAGTTCATATTTGTCATAGGTCCAAAATAACCAAATTATATTAAATATGCTAAAGAAACAATGGATCTGACTGTAACCTTTGGAATATTTTTTTTAACAACTACATTAAACTATGTCATCAACTGAGGTCTACTTTTTTAATTTCAGGTATGACCTGGGCAGAGTGCAAGGAGATCTGGTGTCAGGGTCCAAGAGAGTACCTCTTTGAGCCTTGGAATATGTTGGATTTTGGCATGTTAGCCATTTTTATAGCCTCATTTGTCACAAGAATGATGGCTTTCTGGCATGCATGTGCAGCGCAAAGTTATGTCGACAACCACTATACAGATATAAGAAATGTTACACTGCCAAATGAGGTGGCATACTTCCAATTGGGTGAGTAAAAGTGCCACGGCTCTTTACATCAATATTTATGCAGAAGGAACTACTAAGCAGTAAAACCGTTTTTGTTTCTAGCTCGTATTTACTGGCTGTCATCAGACCCACAGCTTGTTTCAGAGGGGCTGTATGCTATTGCGGTGGTCCTCAGCTTCTCTCGAATTGCATACATACTTCCAGCCAATGAGAGTTTCGGCCCGCTGCAAATTTCATTGGGCAGAACTGTAAAGGACATCTTTAAATTCATGGTCATCTTTATTTTGGTCTTTCTGGCTTTCATGATTGGAATGTTTAACCTCTACTCATATTATCTGGGTGCTAAACAGAACGATGCATTTACAACGTAAGTATTGTGCTATGTGTATGCTGAGTATGTTGAGGAGTGTCTAAAATACTGGAAACAGATCCAGAAATCAAAATATAGAATTGCAATTTCCATTGGATTCAGAGGCTTTAATGTGGTCTCACTGCCAAAAATGTATTAAATCAAGTACCTAGTTATATAGTATAGGCATTACAATTTTTGGGAAAAGTTTAATAGAAGATTATTATTCTTTTTGTGTAAGTAAAAAAAACCCTGACCTAAATCCCATCAAAAATCATTAGCACGAATTTGAACAGAGGTGCGAGCCAGGCCCTCTCATCCAACAACAGTGCCAGACTTAACAGATCATCTTCTTAAGAAATGAGCAACAATGACGAGAAACATATTTAATCATCTTGTAGAAATCTCTGCAAAAATACGATGCCATAAATGCTTTCGTGGGTGTCCCAAGTTATGTTCAAAACTATAAAGACATGCGGCCTTGAGGTTTTTTATATCTATTTGTACCTTTGAATTTATGTTCTAATTGGTTGATGAATCTATGTCAGGGGTGTCCAAACGTTCTGCAAAGAAGGCCAAATTTGATAAAGATGACCGAGGGTCAAAAGTAAAAGTTCCTTCTGACTTTTTTTTTTACCACAAAAGTTAAATGAAAATACAGTTATAAAACAATTTTCATTGTCACAATTATTTAATTTTTTAAATGGCAGCGTAACATTAAAAGAATGATTACTAAATGATAATGTATTTAATATATTTGTTTACCTTTGTTAATAGTGTTATTACTTTTTTCTAATGTTCTACAGCATAGAAGAAAGCTTCAAAACGCTGTTTTGGGCAATTTTTGGACTCTCTGAGGTGAAGTCTGTGGTTGTGAACAATGGACACAAGTTTATTGAGAACACTGGCTACGTTCTGTATGGCATATACAATGTCACCATGGTCATCGTCTTGCTCAACATGCTCATTGCCATGATTAACAGCTCCTTTCAGGAGATTGAGGTATTTCAAATTTACTGCATGCTGACAAGTACAGTATAATACTGTAAATTATAAATATTTTTCAGAAGCTATTTTTCAGAGTCTTTTAAGTGTTTTGATTGTTGAATTAATAAAACGATCTTTTTGCCTACTGTATTTACACAAAGAGAAATTTGTCCTGTACTTTTAACAGATTCATGCAGTGACGCACACATACACACTGAGTGTAGGGATACACACTTTGGTGGGACTAGAAATCAAACCTGGTTTCTTAACCACAAGCCTATGACTGCCCAAACGGCCTGAATGTACTGGAGGACATCCATAGTTTTTCTTTTTTGGCTGCATGTCTATATTTCATTCATTCATTCTCTTTTGCTTAATCCTACACAAGGAGTCGCGGGGGGTCCCCATGCCCATCCAGGGGATATCATCTCTAGCACCGGGTAAATACACCCAGGACAAGGCGCCAATCTATCACTGGGCACACTCACTTACTCACTTACACAGACTATATGTGGAAATTTAGAGCAGTCAATATACCATATGTTTATGGACTGTGGGAGGAAACCGGAGAACCCAGAGGAAACCCATGCGGACACGGGGAGAACATGAAAACCAGATCTGGGTTTGAGCTAGGAATCATCTCAATTATCTCAATCTCAATTAATGAGATTGATGTATAAACATTTCTCCAAATAAGATTCAGAATTTAGGATTAGACTAATTTAGCACATTTTGTCGGTGTTGTATTTACATGGACCTTGATGTTACTTGTAGGATGATGCAGATGTGGAATGGAAATTTGCTCGTGCCAGACTCTGGTTTTCTTACTTTGAGGAGGGCAGGACCCTCCCTGCACCCTTCAACCTTGTTCCTAGTCCAAAGTCTGTACTAGGTTTAAGCTTGGGCCTGAAAAGACTTCTACAGAAACTTTCTCACAAACACAGATCTGGTACGAAGAGCGATGCAGAGCTGAATGAGGTGACACACACAGATGTGCTTTTTTTCTTCACAATATCTGCTTTCTACCCAATCATAATTAACTTTCCAAAATAATTTGATAACACAATATATAGACGGAAACAAACTGCTTATGTTTGTATAATGTTACTTAAATTAATGTAATTTGCAATTGTTTGGTTTAGATATCAGACAGCAAAGGCAATAAAAATACCAGCCATCGATATCAGGTAACTACAATATCACTGCTGTTTTTGTCCTTTGACAAACTACTAATAATATCATATGGAGACATTTTTGCAACCATTTAGAAGCTTTTCTATAAATACACATTATGTGAATGACACAAATTTACACCCCTTATACCATAAAATGAACACCGATGAATATTTTTGTAAGGTGTCCATGTGCATTTGACTGTATAGCACATTTACAAATGTGAGTGCAAAACTTAGAGTAACTGTTTTGAAACATTTTTGGACTCATAGAGAGTTGATTATTTTTTGCAGAGATTATGCAAATATGTTACAAATCGGTTTAGACAAGAGTGACAGATTTTGTGATCTAGACTCTAGAGGTCATGTGAAAGGAGGAGGAGTTAATGTTTCAGCTTGGCAATCTGTAATGTTTTAATCTTCTTAAGAGCCTGACATGCCTAATTTCTTCCAACACATGCAGAAGATTATGAAGCGCCTCATCAAACGATACATCATCAAAGCACACATGGATAAAGAGTGTGACGAGGTTAATGAAGGTAGGACAAAGCTGCCACAGGTTTATAATTCACAGTGAAACTTTTATTTTTAAATTTGCTGATTTATATCATCTCACTGTCTCAGGTGAGTTAAAGGAAATAAAGCAGGACATTTCCAGCCTGCGCTATGAGCTCCTGGAGGAGAAGTCTCACCACATGGAGAACATGGCAGAGCTGATCAAAAGGCTTGAAAAATATGTCTGTCTGGATAAGGACTGAAATTTCATCGTAATAATGTGACTTTTTTTTTAACCAGTATGGTTCTCTAAAACTCAAGGACTTGCACCACATTAAAGCAAAAATTTTGAAGTTTGTTGAAGAAATTAAATGCTTCCACAATGTGGTCAAAAGAATGTGAACATTTGATCATAACAATTACAGTCTTTTTGGGCAATAGTCCATGTTATTTTACTTTTCTATGGGAAAACAAGTAAACACATCCTCTACAGGGAACGAACTTCTGTAAATTCTCATGCAGAAGTTCTATTTCTGTACTATGTGGCCAGTACAAAATTAATGACATTGAATAGGTAATGTTATTTTTTATAACTTTACTAAATAATGCCAACCCAAATGCACAACAAAAACCATTGCATAAAAATGTCCATTAATTATCCCAGAGGCAACAATTTAGAGACGCTTAATATTATCCTTCCCGTACTGTTGTAGTGTAATAGTGTAATCCCTTTATGGTATCTGATCATTTAATCAAAATGGTAATTGTGAGGTTGTGCATTGATTTTATACAAGACTAGCGGAGAACCCGTGCTTCACTACGGGGGAGAACTTGATAACAACATGAAGTTGAAAGGCATTTGTTTTCAAATGAATGATGGCTTTGGAGCTTATATATTTAAAATAGCTATTAAACGTTCTACGCCTGGGTGGCAAGCATTTTTAAAGGAATGTTTCAGTGAAGTTACTCAATGATTTTCTTATTTGGGAAGATAACTTTCTTCAATTCTGTCTTTATTAAAGTTTTCGGGAAGCAAAGCGGTACTGTGGGATCGGGCACAATTAGTCAGATTTTCTCTTTGCTGTTGACGTGCAACACGTAGCATGCCTTACAACATTAGCCACCCATGTTATCCCTGCCACTTCACTAGCGTGCCAATTGCTATACGTCAAGTGCCTCATGCTATCCTCTCCACCGTACCGGCAGTCACTAAGCGCCTTACATTTTCCCCTCCACTCTACCCATGTGCCCATTGCTAAACACCAAGCGCCACCAAGTGTCAAAGTCCTGGATCAGTGATGATTTTGAATTATCCATATACTATTGGCCATTTAATGTAGTTTCCTTTATACATATATAGTGAGATTAGCTTCAGACTCTCAGGTGGATTTGCTCAAAATCCACACCTAATGTTTGTAAATACTTCACTGTTCCAGACTGTGAAAAATATATTTTCCTATTTTTACATTTACTTTCTTTTTTGTGTAAACCCTTAACATTTATTATTAAATGATCAGTATTTTATTAAACATTTAGCTTTGTTTCATTTTTAACCTACTAACCTTTTTCAATGCCTCCATTCAACAAATAAATATCCTCAATTAAAAAAGAATTGAATTGAAAAAAAAAAACTGTTTAAGTAGCAGAGAATTGGACAAAACCTTTATTTTTGTATTTTTATAATTATTATAAAAAAATTGGTGAGCATCGGAGTCCAGTGAATTCTGCACCTTAAGTAGGGAGTTCAGTTAAATTGCCATTTGGTAGTTATTTGGACAGTATATGAATAATATATCAATTGTAAGGTTTGAGTGTCATTTAATGTTTTTCAACAAAGAAAATAATTCCCAAATAATTTAAATGACATTACCTACTCATGAACAATTAAAAACCAGGAAAATGTTCTGTGGGCTGGTAAATAAGTTTCATTCAGGAGAATAACAGTGATGATGGATAACAGTGAACATGCATGTTTCCACTGAACAAATTCTTATTAAATACGTATGAACTGTACATTAACCTACCCCCAAAAGTTCTTGTTTTTTAAGACATTCATAAAAACGGCAAACCAGTGTGAACGGAGCAGATGGATGACAAGATTTTTACATGAACATTACTGTATCATACATTTAGTCGGAAGAGAAAATTTTAAAAGGCTAAAAAAATTAAATATGCACTAGAAATGTGTTTGTGGACCAGGAAAAAAAAAAATTTACATTCAATTTAGAATTCAGTCAACTTTGACAGATTTCTCATTTGAACAAAAGGGAAAATGGATCTAGACAATGATCCAAAAAATCTGCGTAATATGGGTATTTAAGGATATAAAATAACATACAGGGCAGAAATAATGCAAATAAACTTGTTGTTTTTTGGAAAGATATTCAATTTTTTTATACTAAGTCTAAGCCACATCAGCAGTTTGCATATACATGCAGTTTGTAAATACTGATTCTCATTGTGTCTCAGCATGTGACAGTGATGGGGGAGGGTGGGTATATATATGAAAGTTTAAAATTAAGATACAACACTGAGTTAAGATTTTAATTCTGCAGCTCGTGTGGTAAAATCATTTCTTATCTGATGCCACATTCCTAAATCATACTATACTATACTAGGCACCTTTTAATGGAAAGAATAAAGCTTTTTCAAGTTTTAAATTTCATTACTTAAGTAATGAACTCAGTACTTGTTTTTTTATTTGGCTGAAGCAGCTGAACGTTCAACTCTACACATGGGATGGAACGTTTGTGTTGATATAGTCTGGTCATTATTTCTTAAGCAACACATCCAAAACAATTACTTTAAAATAAAGGGTAAATAAGTTAAATGGATAAAAACAATTCATAAAATGGATATGACGATTGTATGTACGTGCCACCTATCGACATGAGTACCACGACAATCGGTGTGTTAACTGTAACTTTCCCTTCATTTCAGAGGTTGAACAACGACATGAAAAAACAAAAATCTTCTCATATCAGTTCAACATGTCAGAGCCAGTCTGCCTTATTAACATCTATAAATAAACTACCTTAAAGCATACAGAGCTTCATGTCAGTATGAAACAACATACGTTATAAAATATTAATATTTTTAGAAAGGTCCTAATATCTACATTGAACATATACACTACCTGTAACTGTGTGGTTCTAATTCTGAACTCTGGAACTAAGTTATCCACAAACTGCATACTGTGAATATACAAATTGTCCCTTTGTAGAGAAATGAATACCATGGATACCATGGATGTGCTATCTTGTGCCAAGCCTGGCTAGAGGTAAACCACGTAGTTTTCTGGGACGAGTCCAGTTCTGCCATTATACGTAGCTTGAAGCCAGCCAGGTTCCACTGAGGGATAAACTGTGGGAGACAAAAACAACATCAAATTAAAACCATTTAATCATATCTTTTACTACACAGTACAGGAACATATTGAAAAATACTCAACTTTAAACTCTTACCACTTACTTATTTCAGAAACAATATAAATTTTAAATGTCCATAAAGTATTTAAAAATATTTTTTGCTAAATTTTTAAAAGGATGGGTTGCTATGAGGTTTTTTTCATCACCTCACTTTTATTGTTGTAATCAATTGTTTTTCACAATGAGATTACAACACAGTCATTTATTAATGACAGGTAAAAGTTGACTAGATGTTTTACCCGTTTACACCCGGGTGGCGAGCATTTTTACAGCACATTTCACTGAATTTACTCACTGATTTGCTTATTTGGCAAGATAACTTTCTTCAATTCCGTCTTTATTAAAGTTTTCCATGTCACTCTCTCCACCTTACCCGCGCAGCAACTGCTATACTCCAAGCACCCCGCGTCATCCCCTTGACTCAACCCCTGCGTCAATCGTCCCACGTCATTCACTCCACTATACCAAAGCGCCAATCACTATACGCGAGGCACGTCCAAAGTCTGGCCGTTTGGGATCTTCAATATTACAATGCGTTATAATATAGATATAATAAAGACATGTCACTATAAATAAATCATAAAAAATGTAATGTAATTCCACTTTTTTCCAAATGACCGCAGCATCATTATAAGCTGTCTTCCTGAATTTAAGAAATTGAGGACATATGGTCAGATATGTCAGATATTCAGAGGCAGAGAAGCCTGCAATAAAGCACAAATGCACTGTAAAAAATCTATGTGCAAAAGTAAGAATTACAAATTAATAAAATATGTACATTAATCAAGTTATTTATTTATTTTGTTTCTTAAAATAAGAAAAAGTTTCTAAAAACTACATTACTTAGCTTACTTAGAAATAGAATCAAATCAAAAACAAAAAGTTCTGACATTCAAAAATTTCTTGAATGTCAGAACTTCTATACAGTTTGTTCAATGTTATCTGACTCTCCAGATATAAAATAATTGCATCTTTAGAGTTGTTCATGCCTGAGTTGCTTATATTTTGGTTACACTGCCATTTGAAAAATAAAGGTCATTGTGAAAATGAAAATTGTTTAATAAGTGTGTACTTTCAAAAAATGTCAGAAGTAACTATTGGCCCCCGGGCATCTTCACGTCATCAAATTTGGCCCTCGTCACAAGAATTTTGGACACACCTCCTATACGCCAAGCGGTCTGAGTAATCCCTTCCACTCTACAGACCTACCAATGACTATATGCTAAGCACACCGCATCGTCCCCCACACTCTACCCTTATATTATAGCTTTGCCTTTAATTTAAGGTTTATAAAATCAATGACTTAAAAATCAATGCTACAAATCAAATTTATTAAGCATCTGTTAAGAATCTTTTACTCATCTGTAACTGTTGCATCTTCAGATCCCAAAAGTGAAGTGTATTTATTATTTTATTCATTACATTATAACATCTGTGTTTTTCAAAATGTGAGAGAGTATGTACCATTATAGAAGAGTGCGCCCTTGGGAAAGCTGAGTTCATGGCTGTGCTCTGCCTGGCAGGAATACATGGCCTTGGCCTCTCTGTAATCAAATTAGAGGAGGTGAATGAGAAAAGAGCACTAGGGAGGAAAGTAAGTTTTTAATAATAATGAATAAGGTCAGGTCAGAGAACAAACCCAAACATTTACAAATGCTACAAACCGACTTAAAAAAAGTGGGATGTTGACATTTTTTACTTACAGTTTTCTTGAAGTTCAAGTTATTTATTTATATTAAAGCAACAAGGCATGAGAGAGTGTTTATTATTGGAAATAAAGTATGGGAAAGAGGCGTTAGAGGCATTACACCTCTTTTCCGTGGTTTATTTACAATAATGCACAACCTCAAGTGCCTTATTCAAGTTCAAGTGGTTTTATTGGTCATTCCAACAATATAAAGTGGTGTACAGTATACATATAAAACAGCTACTACACAACTCGATACAAAGTGTACGCAAAACAATGTATTATTATTACTGCTTTTATAAAACGGTTACCAACACACTATGATGTAAAAACAAGGTTTGATTCATAAATGCATTGAGTGGAAGCAAAATCGCTAATAAACTCGTCTTCCACGACATAATCCAGTCCGTTTTTTTAAATGATCCCTGACTGCAAGTTAAAGATTTAACAATCAAATACTGCTATCTAGTAGTCAAATTACAAAACACAGTCCATTAAAAATATTGCGCATTTATACAAAAGTGAAGCGGTCAGAGGTGTGGGTTATTGTGAATAATGCCACAATAATGTCACTTTAAATCAGATTTAAAGACCGAAACTACTCGTCTTTTTATAAAGCATTTTTTACAACTGTACTTTATATTGTTATGAGTCTGAACCCCAAAGGAGCAAACCAAAGTGACAGTGGCAAGAAAAACTCCCAGTTACGTTGTTTTTCAGGAAGAAGGATCATGGCACAGTGGGGGACACATCCTCCTCCTTCATACATTAATCCTGCATTTAAAGCCTTAAACTGTAGAGGAGGCTGCAGAGCCCACTACAAATACCTGAGGAGTATTAGGCACTTCATCAAACACTCTGCCTGCCTCATATAGCGTGTTGTGATTCAGATGTGGTTTACTTGAAAAGCCTGATATTCACATAGAATTAACCAATTTTAGGAAATAAAATGGTTCTTGCAAATACAAATAATGTTTATTTGTATACAGGTTACCTAGTGCAGCTTTAATTCACATTATACACTAATATATTGTAGGTCACACTGGACTAATAAGGTTGGTAAACTGTAACAATGGGAAAATCGCAATAACCTGAATTAAAAACGTTTGAAAACTAACACAGTTAGTTAATTACAGTTTGTTTTAAACAAAGAATATATCAGTGTCTGACGATCAGAGGTGGCAGAAGTACAGAAGTCCCTTACTTTAGTAATAGTACAAGTATAATGTAAAATAATTAAGTAAAAGTTTACTGCATTCTTTTTACAAGAATCCAATCCAAAACTATGTGAATATCAGAAAAAAAAATTGTATATTAATAGCCCACACATAATATTGAATATGTGCAAAACAATTAGCCAATAAAAAAGTTAAGTAATAAGTCAGTGTCCTGATTAAAATTGAACAATACTATACTGAACTTGTACAATGTATAGCACAGCTACATGTTAGTCTCAGTATAATGATTTACAGTAGAGGGCAAAATTAAAAAGCAGATAATAAAATCAGTAGTCAGCTAATATAAAATGCATAACTTGTTTAAATTGTCCTCCCTTGCATGAGGCTTACATTTAATATGAATTAGCATAAGTTAGGTTGGGGCTCAACAAGTGTTATGTTTAGAACTCAGAACTATTGTATTTTTGGAGCACATTTCGACAAGGTAACACAACTCACCAGAACATCGACCAAAGAATTTCACCAAATAAAATGTATTAAATATAAAATGGCCTTGAATTACATAATAGCTCACTTACTTTAATGTGTTCTTCAAAATTTGCCCGTGACTTCTTAAATGCTATGGGTGCTTGCTTCTTTGGCAGACACAAAAATGCATCTCATTCGCCAGCGAGATCAAATAATGATTGGTCCTTGCCATCCCAATTACAAGTTCACTCTGCCCCTCCCTACCTGTTCCCAATTCCCCGGTTTAATATTCATATTTGAACTTTACTAGACTAAAATGTACATAAATACATAAATAAAGTGATAAAACTAACTATAAATGAATGTTGATAAATAAAGTAACTAACCTGTTTTGGAAATGTAGTGAGTAAAAAGTACAGGTATTTATTTTAAAATGTAGTGAGTAGAAGTAAAAAGTATTAAAAAAAAAAACCCTGACTCAAGTACAGTAACGAAGTACATGTACTTTGTTACTTACCAACTCTGCTAACAGCTAAGCCAAAAAAGTTATGGCATAATGAAGTTTAATATTATCATAGTGGGGTGAAACAAATCCTTAACAGCCTTAATAGCATACCTTCCAGCAGGGACTGGCTGCGAAACCACAGGACTCTCGAATAAAGCTGCTCTCGACGCCACGCTATGACAATACACAAAGCATTTCATATAAAGGAACATAGCACAAACACTTCAGTGATATATACATAATAATATCACATACAGTTTCATATAACAGTGACTTGTTTGAAAAAATATGTTGTAACAGATAAAATTAATAAAATGTGTTCTCTTAAAAGTTCAGTTTTTATTCCCCCCTTTTATTACTGGTTCTTTTGTTATTGTTCAACACCTGTTTATTAATCCTTGTTTTTAACTGTCTGTAAGCATTTAACTTCTCCTAAAATCAGGCATGTCTAACCTTTGGCCTGTGACTGGCCAATCCCAAACGGCCCTGCCTTCAGTCTTATAATGTGTTATTTAATAGCGCAAATGAATAAATCATAAAAATATAATGTAATTCCGCCTATTACCACATGATTCTAATACTATCTGCCTTTGAAAATTGAGGACATATCATTTGGAGGCAAAAGAGTGGCTTTTTTATTATTAATCATTAGCCTGCTATGAAAGCACAAACACACTGCAAAAAAATCTATGTAACAAAATAAACACAAATAAAAACAATGTGCATGAATTAAATAAAATTAACTGCCAGTAAAGTGAGCACATTTATGTTGATAAGATTTATTAAAATGAGAAAAAGCTTCTAAAAATGTTATATTACTTAAAAATCTATTCAAAGTCGAAAACAGGTCTTGTAACCCTTTTTAAAGATTTTCTGACTTGTTAAGATTTCAGTTTTTGGAGTATGCATCTGAGTTGAGGAAAACATGAACGTGACAGAGGAGCTGCTTCACCTTGAATTTTTTTTTTTTAACTTTAAGGTATTCTATACAGTCTTTAGTATTATATATTTAGTTATACTGCCATTTAAAAAATGAAGGTAATTGTGACAGTAAAAATTCAAATTGTCACATGTCAGAAGGAACTATTGCCTCCCTTTATAGCTAACTATAGCTTCACTTTTTTGAATTTGGCCATTTTTGCAAAAAGTTTGGACACCCCTGCTTCATATATATATATATAACATTACACAACTTGAGCATCTTCAACATCTGCAATTTTCCCTTATACAATAAATAAATTCTGATTCTGACTTTGTGCAATGTACTAGTAAGTTCTTTAGTTCAAATAACAGCCCATTTAGTAACAGGTCAAAGTTAAGGGTGCTTACATAGAGCCAGGTCTCTGGTATCCATTGCTGCCTGATGAGTCCAGATTGCATTTGTTCAAGTCTTTAAGCTGGAGATCTTGTAGTGGCAGTGACTTCAGACTGTCTCTGTTACTGCGGGAAACCAAACTCTGGACTGAACCATGACAGCTTCGGAAACCTACGTACCACATCATTAAACATTCATTTAAACATTTAAAGGACCAGATGAGACAGTTATCACGCAAATCAGATGTAGTCCTGCTCCTGTACTGAGGTGTAAAATATCCTAAAAGTCATTTATTACAATAAAATACTGCGGGCAGCAGATTGCGCTGTCACAGAATAGCAAAAAGGTTTTGGCTTTTTTATAGAGATTGCATGTCTGTGACATGCACCTCAGGTAAATGAAAGATACTTAATTGCCTTTTGCTGTAAATTTAGCTGTTTTTAAAGAAACAGTCTTTTTTCTGTTAGTATTCTAGTAGGTTAAAGGGTTAAATCGAATAGTAACCTGAATGAATAACAATATAACCTCAGCTACATTTGGTGGGATGAAACATTTACAATACAACAGAATTTAGTGTGTGAACCATGAAAAAAACTGCATTTTATTGAATGTGCACACCCTCAGAGATGTGGAGTGAGGTCAGTGAGGAGCAGGACGACATCCTGGAAATGCGTCCTGTTTCCAGCTCCTCTGTGCTCTCCGCCTCTACTCTTCCAGGCAACTCTGAAGTTGTAGGGCACTCCGGGAGCACGCTAAGAGCCTCCTCCCATTCTCCATCAGTCTTAGCTGCGTCCTCTTTGGAACTGGAGTCAGGACTGGTTGTGCCACCTGGGCTCTTGGGGCCATCGGAGGACGGGGATGAAGTAGTCCAGCACAGGCTGCCAGAGATCTTGTGCTTGGAGCGTGATGGGGAGGCAGCTTTGGAGCAACCGTTCTGCTCTGACGAGTGGGAAGACAGAGACTCCAGGCTGCCCATTGGTGTGCTGCTGGGGCTGCTGCTGAAAGTGTCACCTGGGACAGAAAGACAGAAACACCTTTAAACACTGTTACATTTACATTTAGTCATTTAGCAGACGCTTTTATCCAAAGCGACTTACAAATGAGAGTCACAAAGTCAGTATTATTAAGAAGAACCAGCTACACAGTAGCGCAATCAACTAGAATTTCTATCACTTAATACTTCTCACTTCGACTCACTATAAAAATACCAGTACTTTTTACTCACTACATTTACAAAAAAGGATTGGTTATTTTTTTTACTACATTTATTTATAGGTTGATTTTATCACTTTATTTATGTATGTATTAGGGTGTGTGGCAGACCCACTGAAGGTGCATTACCGCCACCTCCTGAGCTGGGGGTATGTTTTAAATTAAAGAAGTTCAAACTGGAGTCCTATTGGATGTTAAACGGGTATATGAACAATATTAAACTAGGGTGGCACGTTCGCCTCTCAGCGCTGGGGATTCCTGGTTCGAGTCTCAAACTGAGTTTTAATGTTCTCCCTGTGTCCGTGTGGGTTTTCTCCAGGTTCTCTGGTTTCCTCCCACAGTCCAAAAACATGGATTCAAGGTAAACTGGCTGCTCTAAATTGCCCCTATAGTCTGTGTGTGTGTGTGCCCAGTGATGGTTTGGTGCACATTCTTGGGTGTAATTGCCCAGTGCCTGATGTGTTCTTTCTTGAATGTGCATGAGGAACCCCTTCCGCAACCCTTGTAGAGGATTAAGTGGAAGATAATGAATATTAAACTAAAAAAGGTTACTGCATGTTTTTATGTGATAGTGTTCAATTTGAATTTATGTATACCCTGTTAAAATTTTTATAATATATGATTTTTAAATAAATACTTTAACTTCTTAAATACATGTAGGTAGCCTAAGCTCTAAGCCACTATTGCAAAGTTCTAGTTATCACACAAATAAAGAATTATGTGTCCAATTACTGATTTCTGACATTATGCATCACTTTTTTGGCTGAAATCTTGTAGAGGGCTAAGCCATTTTACAATATATTTAGATACAATAACGGTATGATTTCAGAATGTTGAACAAAGTTAAATTGCGTAGAACTGTAGGTATAAATGTGCATGAAGCTTTAACGAAAAACCTCTACTGAAATTCTAGTTTAGCTGGTTTACAAACCCCTTTAATTAATAAATTCCACTGAGGTAATTAAATTCACTCTTGCTGCCAGCTGGCTCTGGGTTTGTCTCAGGCTTAAATAACGGGAATAAGAAAAGATACACACTGTCAGCATCTGCTAGGCACAGAGCAGGCGAGTACAGCCCTCGAGACTTGCGCGAGCCTGATGACACGCAGATGGCCTTGCTGTGGCGTGAGCTTGAGCGAGACTCAGACCGAGGCTGAGGCAGAGGCACATTGGGGTCTGGAGGCTGATGGAAGATCTGCAGAACATCACCAGAACAACATCAAAAATGTCTAATGCTATAAACTACATACAGCAACAAGCCCACAAGGCCTGTCATATTAAACTGATACTGCTGCTGCCAAGAAGCACAGATCGTCTCTGCTGCTAAATAGTGACACCAACTGGTGGTTTTTAATGCAAAGAGAGATGAGTCATGCTTACTTTTTCATAGTTCTCTATAAGAATCTCCACTACAATATTCTGAAATTTGATGTTCATCATGGCAGCCACTGTCTCCTCCTGCGAGCGCATCAGTGTAGGGCCGAAGATTACTCCGAGGTTAGAGACAGTCATCAGATTTTTTTGACTGTGTGTGGAAACCCTGCAAAATATAACAGACATTTTTAACAGAAAAGTATGCTATTAAAAAATAGACATTATATTAAACAACTATAATATTGAACAGCAGAAGTCATCTTCTATTTTTTTACAAGATTTGTACATATGTTTTGAATTCTAAAGCCATTATAAAATCCTAAGAACCTACACCAGCAGATGTTTGATCAGGATCTCCAGCATCTCTTTGTTCTTGTCAGGCAGCTTGTGCACTAAAGCATGGACTGCACACACCCTGTAATTCTGATCATCTGACTCTGAAAATGAAGCGCACAGTTATGATTAAGTGAGCTTATATCAGCAGTGCAGCTTTCAACAGTCCTTTCAATCTTCTTTGTAATATACTGGGGGAAAAAGTTTGGACTCACTGACTGCCATGATGAAGTCTTTGTGGAGCCTGTATGTTAGTAGAGGTTCAGCCAGACACCTGGAGGCAGAGATAAGTTCAATTATTACACATGGATTTAACATTATGCAGTGAATTCTACTCAGTCTGTTTAAGCACCTAAGGTAGTTTTTAAGTCCACTGGTGATGGTTTTATTATCCCATGTGTCTGGGTCGAGGTCCATGTCTGCAGGAGCTTTGGCAGCTGAACAGAGTAAAATTAATGAAAAGTATAATAAATTCAAATTAAAAAGAGAATCAATCACACTAATGCATAATAAAGACATGATGTAATAGTGATTACCAAACACTGAGGTCATAAGTCTCTGTACTTTTGAATTTACTCCTCCTATTCTGTACAGGCCCATTGTCTGGATACCTACAAAAAAATGGGAAAGTGGCATTAAAGATTCCCATCAGGACAATATACATACACACCAGAAAGTCACCAGTTCAGTTCCCAGTCCCAAAAGTATTATGGCTGAAGAGCAAGGCACCCAACCACAAATGTTCCCCGCTCTCCCAACTTCAACAATCAGGTCTCTATAGCTGATTCAAAACTCTGCAGCCCGACTTGTGTTTAACCAGCCCAAGCAAACTCATGTCATTTCATTACTACTCAATTGGCTCCCTGTAGCTGCTACATTCAGTACAAGGCAATGACTCTGGCCTACAAGACAATCTCAGGATTGTCTCAGGATCTGCCCCCTTACCTTCAAATAGGTGATTCAAACTCACTGTGGTGCTAATTCTCACACCATATCGTTCACCAGTGCTAAATGGTGGAACACATTCCCAATAATGTCTGTTAGACTAAATCACTAAATCACAGAAACATCTGAAAACACATCTCTTCGACAAGAACTTGCTATAATGGTCAGGTTTGAGGATACTACAGTGTAGTTGGTTTATCCTTAACTACTAACTAGTGTTGCTCTCTTATTTGTAAGTCGCTTTGTATAAGTGTCTACTAAATGACTAAATGTAAATGCAAATGTTTAAACAACACCCTGTTTTTGCCCCATTTATTGTTTATTTCATCAGTTTTAATTAATGTAAAGATGCACTATAAAATTTTAACTAATGAACAAACTAAGATACTCCTAAGATAACTTAAGGTTTGTGGTTTAACTGAGTAATAATGCAGTGTTTCAGTAACTGCTTTCAGATTAAAAAAAAAACATTAAATCAACACCATGGGTATAAAGATATTTAAAAGGGATCTAGGATATTAGTAACTAACCTCTTGTCTCCACAAGGTGAATGCACTTCCTGACAAAGTTAAACCCCGCCTCATTAAGGAATGCTGCAGAAACAAAGCATTACATTTTTCATTACCATGACATGAAAATTGGGATTACATGCTGTTTTTTTTTTTAATGGATGATTGTATGATGCCTGAGAAAAGAATTAATGGATTAGACCTACTTTCTTCTTTTTTATTCAGGAGTGCAGGAAGGGTATAAATCTACAGATAAAAAAACACAAATTTTAATACTTAACATATAGTGTATCTCAACCATCAATCTCCATGGTGACACAATGGCAGTCTAATCTAGTGTCTGATTAAAAGTTTAAAATGTAACAAGCCTTTAAAGAAATATAAACAACGCTGTCTCTCAACGTTTTTTCCTGTTCTTAATCACAAGCAAACAAAAATAAAATACCCTATGCAGGACCAACATAGAGCCCTGACAAACATGAAAAAATCAGCCTAAACATACTAATTACATCATTAAAACCGACTTTAAATTGATTGAAGAAAAAAATGTACATTGTTTTAAAAGGACAATTGAGACTACAAATTATATTATTCATTCATTCATTGTCTTCCGCTTATTC
>JAOUQT010000018.1:9112098-9129348 GCA_025769995.1 Xyliphius kryptos
GGTGTTCCCCATGCTGATCCAGGGGAGAACGTCTTGGGTGCTGGGCAGATGCACCCAGGACAGGGTGCAATGTATTGCCCTTAAATGAGCTGACTGGGAAATCTGTTCTGGAGAAGTCATCTGTCAGTAAAGCAGTGAAATCACTTTACACAATTTAATGCCACATTTCATGAACTTAAAACAAAATAAGATCCATACAACTGCAAATATCCTGGCACCAGTTTAGGGCCAGGCCATTTCCTGTTGCGACATAACTGTGCACAAAGTTAGGTCTAATTAAGACATGGTTTGATAAGTTTAGTGTGGCCCATGAGCCACTGATTTTACCCATACGGACCGAAACTTTGATTGTTAAACAATTCAACACAAAAATGTTAGGAATAATAAAAGTAGTAGTAATGGTTGTTGTAATGCCAAGAATGCATGATGTTTCCATGTTTAAGCAAAGGAAGCACTATACATATATTTGGGTTTGAACAAAAAGAGGAAGGAACTATTATTCTGACTGGGATTCAAACACTCTAGACAAACCAGTCTCAGTCTAAATGTCGTAAAGATTTACGAGTCTTTCCCACAACTCATTCTTTTAAACTGACGGAAACCACTGAGATTAGCTCCACCAAGAAACATGTTTCAACACACTAAAGATGACTTCCTGATCCTGGTTACACTTGCCATTTAAAAAACCTTTAACTGAAAAAAGAAAGCACAACCCTAACATATATACATATAGATAAAATGTGACTACATGCACTATTTTATTTTATACTAGCTGTACCCGGACATGCATTGCTGTAGCTCAAATGGTTAAACGGAAAAGAAGGAATTATGTTTAATTTCACAATGCTTGTGGGTATACACATTTTTTTTGTTTTATTGTCTGTGGGAGAGAACCTGACAATGTGAAAGTTTAAAGGCATTTACTTTTGAATGAGTGATGCCCCATTTTCCTCTCCACTCTACCCGTGCGCCATTCGCTATATGCCAAGCGGCTCACACTGTCCCCTCCAATCTACTCACGCGCCAATCGCTATACGCCAAGTGCCTCGCGTCATCCCACCCACTCTGCCCGCACGCCATTCCCTATACACCTAGTGCCTTGTGTCCTGACCTCCACTCTACCCGTGCAGCAATCGCTACATGCCAAGTGCCTCACGTCCCCCACTCCAGTCGCACACAAATTGCTAAAAGCCAAGCACCTCTAGTCCTCCCTTCCCTGTGCGCCAATAGCTACGTGCCTCGCGTCGTCCTCTCTACTCTACCTGTGTGGCAATCGCTATACGGCAAGCGCCTTGTGTCCTCCCCTCCCCTCTACCCTTGCGCCAGTCACTATAAAGATGATACACACTTACATTATTATTTATATAATCACTTATATTATATTATTTACACTTTAAATAAGTAATTAAAATTAACAATAAAGTATATAAAACATGCTTGATTCAAATGCAACATTTTGCTAAAATATTAAAGCAATCAGTGAAAAACTTCCCGAGATTTATTGTTTTAAAAAAATTATCATTTACATTTCTATTTATATAGAAGACTGCAGTCTTACAAGTGACTGACTGCACTGTGAGTTCGCTCTGGTGATTATATCATGTGTTTAGTAGTATAGCAGAGGATTAATGTCACGGTTGTGTACTTACTGGCTCTTTTCCATCCATGGCCTCCATCCACAGTCGTCTGTTTGATTCAGACAGAGCCTGGAGTGTGATAATGCCATGCCTGAAGAACAAAAGATCAAATTCAAAAATAACATTATCATCTGGTACATCTAATCATAGTATATGAACTTCGTGAGGCAATAAGACACTTGCTGGTTTGAAAGAAAAATAAGTTAGGCAAAGAAAGAACTTATTAGTCAGGTTAAGCTATTTCTTAAAGCACAAAATCACAGCCGTTCAAACAGAATTCATACTTTAGGATCATTATTTAACTCAGGGATTAAAATGACAATCCTGCTTGTGTTATATTGATACATTTCATAATAACTGAAAATCCTAACAGCAATCAACACATCACAAGAGGCACAACAAGTTGAGGGACAGTGTGTAGATAGTACCAAATGACAGTACAATTATTCTGGTATTAAGAGCGATGGAGACAAATTTGACTCTTAAGTGGTTGATGGACAACTCACTCACTGAATTCAGGTATTTATTCTGTCCCATTGAGATCGGGGTATAAAATCAAGCTCATATCAATGGATTCTGTCAAGTTTTAAAGTAATATGTCAAACATTTTAAATAAGGTTTTAAATAAACATTATGGAAAGTCTAGTCTCCTATAAGGCAGTAAATTACATTATATTTGGTCATTTAGCAGAGGCTTTTATCCAAAGCAACTCACAAATATCTCACTTTATAGTTTGGTTCAGAACACAGGCTTACACACGGAATCCCTGGAACAATTAGGGTTAAGGGTTTTGCTCAAGGACCTAGTATTTGAACCCTCAACCTTTGGATTGCTAGCCCAACACCCTAACCACTGAGCTACCTCAACCTGTAAATGCATTATCTTTGTGTTTTTGTCAATGATTTTTTTTTCAAATATCTTTAATAAAATAGACAACATGACCATTAACAGTGAAAGAAACAGAAGTCATATCATATACTCTTCTTCCTTTGGCATTTTATCCTTTATTATTCAGGGGTCGCTACAGCGATAAACTCTCTTATAAGACTGGGCCAAATATTTTACACCAAATGCTCTTCCAGATAAATCTCTCACCCTCTACCATCTACCATGCTTGGGACACACAGATTATGGGGACAATTTAGAGCAGCCGATTCACCTTAAATTCATGTTTTTTTACTGTGTGAGAAAACCCAGATCAGGATTCGAATCCTCATTTCAGGAATCCCCAGTGCTAAGAGGCGAACATGCTAACCAGAAAGCCACCATGACATCTGCATATTGTAAAATACCTCTTAAGTATATAATTTTGTAAAAGAGCATAATGTACATTACTACTTTTAATCAGACAATCGCCAAGTCAATGTTCCACAGTGAACAAATAAAGTCATTCATACAAAGCAGGAGCAGTGTTAAGCAAGACATGTGAGAGCATTTGTAAGATGCACCTGTAGCAAGCAGCATCACACTTAAAACAGCAGAAAACAGGACAAGAACAACATACCGTTGGACTTTATAGAAACATTGAAGAGAACTGAACAGAATCCCTTCACAATTGTTATTTCTTCCATTATAAAAGAGAAGTGGAAGGAAAGTAAAGAAGAAGCTGTGAAATTAAGTTTTTGAGACTTCTAGTGTTAAGAGATAAAACATCACAATGGAAAATTTGCTCTCCTGTGTGCAAATCCTAATGAGCAGAATCTATAAAAACCAACCTTTCTACGACTTCAATATCAAAGCAGAATCGCTTGTCAATGGAGTCCGTCCGTCTCCTGATGCAGGACTTGAGCTTAAACATCTCAGGTGGACTCAGAATCAGGCCATTCTACAGGTACAAACCGCTGGGTTACTTATTAAGCACCGTTGCAGGTATTTAACATGAAATTCCACAACATTTAAATCCATTGCTGTACCTGTTTGCTTCCTGATTTGATCTCAGAACTGCTCATGGTAAACATTTTGGTCTCTTTCTCATACGTGCAGTAGTGTCGACTCCACGTAAATCCGAGAGGGCCTTTAATAAGTTTGTATAGTTTTATGGAATTAGTGCATCTACTATAGTGTGGGTTAAACACTTAAACAATTTAACTTAAAATAAATCTAAATGAAAGATGCAAATTTAGAAAAGCAATGTTAAAAAAATGCATTTACAACAAGAATAATGTAATTTATGAAAAACTTTTGTTTGTTTAAGGTGTAATCTTAAAAGAAGCAATGATTTGTAGAAGTTAGTTAGCTAAAGCTACAACCACAAATAGAATATAAAGATATTATTTATTTAGCGTGTGTAAGTGTTAAAAACGTTTTTTTTAAAACTCTGTTGGTCTTGAACATAGTGAATAAACTTGTTGTCATTTGGACGTAGAGAGTACTCACGCTTTTCTTGCACATAAAGAAAGCCTTCCATGGTCCACTGCCCAGGGGCTTTGAAGTCCTGCTCCGCTGATTTTATCCTCCGCATCAGATTCTCCACTTCCTGTCTGGTGCTTTCAAAGTTATTTCTCGTCTTCACATAGCAAAACAAAACAACATGCATTAAAAATGGCATGGGAGAGTTAGAAAACCCTGGATTAGTCATAATGTCTTGGGAAGCAATTAGGAGGAATTAAATACATTACATGATAGTCAGGACATGTGTATACTCCGGGCCAATAATGACCTGATAAATGGATTATATCCACCAGATTCATGGATTATACTGTTTTGAATAACCCCTATTAGTGTGAATTCCTTCAAATTTTGTCTTATTTTTTTAAATATGAACAATTCCATGAGGAAATGCTCTAAATCCAAATAAATCATTAGTCTCAACAGATCAGAAAGTCTACTTGCACATTTGCCTTTATTTATAAAAACATAATCTGGGTAAACATTAGCAGAAAACTCATTTAGCCCTTAAGACCCACCCTAATCCCTTTGTCAACAAGCACTGTAGTAAATGATACAAGAACGTACTCCCCAAAAAAAACACTCAATACAAACGTGTTTTGTATGTCTGTCCTGTAATGGACCTGCAGCCTGTTCAGGTTGGTCCCCTGCCTTTAGGACACGGCATGTTTTTCCTTTTTAAATGCACAGGTTGATGTTTACGTACATGATATCCATTATATAAAAAATAAAATTGTATATACTTCTAACACTATTTAATCCAAAATCTTCAGCATTATATGCAGCATTCTAAAGCAATAAACCTATTAAGCATTTAAATAATTATAATACTATAATAATAATTTTCTTCCGCTTAATCCTACACACACAGACTATAGGGGCAATTTAGATCAGCCAATTTACCTTCAATCCATGTTTTTGTCCTTTTATTTGATGTATATTAATCATGTTTTGTACAACGTCAGTGCGTTCAGTTGGTTTAATAGTTCCGTAAATGTGGAAAAAAAAAAACTTAAGACAAATTTATGCATTTAAATAAAAACCTTTTTGCTTCATAATTAATATACATGGTTAAATACACATCATAAGAAACCTTACCCCAGCTAAATATGTTT
Source organism: Xyliphius kryptos (assembly GCA_025769995.1). Classification (NCBI taxonomy): domain Eukaryota; kingdom Metazoa; phylum Chordata; class Actinopteri; order Siluriformes; family Aspredinidae; genus Xyliphius; species Xyliphius kryptos. Next base: position 9,117,240 of record JAOUQT010000018.1, read on the forward strand.
TCATTGTACATTATTTACTTAACATTAATTATAATCCATGTCTGACTTGGGCGCTTACATTCTGTAGGTTGAATTGCAGTTGCTGTTTATACGGATCAAATTCGTGCGCCAGCTCATACCCCTCATGGTAGAATGTGAACAATCCTTGAAGAAACGCCAGCAGCTGAGACAGACAAAAAAAAAACATGCATGCTGTAATAATGGCTCTGTAGATGTATGTTTATCCCTACTGTACGTCAAAAGACATTAACATTACATGACTGAAAAAATTTAAATCCGTCTGTGTTTTAGGGTTAAAGCTACATTTAGAGACCTATACGTGAGAAGTGGAAAGGGCCCTTTCCTGTTTTATAATGAATATGTCTCTGGGCTCAAGGTGAATTTCATAACATCAGGATTCTGCAAATTTAGTTCAGAACATTCCAGTGTTCTGTGGAGATGTCTAATGTATGCTAGTCACTAATTGGACACCAATTCCCTCAAATAATACTATAAAAACCTTATAAAAAGTCTACAGACTGTTACAGATGTAAGAGAATTGCATTCCTGGATGAGTGACTCAACAAACATAAAGTTTATATAGTTGGTAAATACGGACACCTAATCTCTAATCAATCTGTACATGGCTGCCCTACATTGTTTATCCTGCCTGGCCGCTCAAAGAGGATGAGTCCCCCACTGAGCCTTGGTCCTCTGAAGGTTTCCTCCTAAACACCCCCCTCAACATAACAGGGATGTCGCTTTGGCTTGCTCATAACCCTGTAAAGCTGCTTTGTGACAATTTGGTTGGTCTTAGCTCTGGAGGTCCACCTTTTGTTTTTACTTTGTGTGTTATTGTAATTTATTACTTTTTATCTAATTTTTTTTATTTGTAATTTTATTCTTTATCTCATCTCAACCATTTTAATTGCTTGTGGTGGCAGTCGTCAAAAGTATTTCACTGCTAGATGTACCACGTATACCTGTGCATGTGACAAAAAAAAATTGTTTAAATTTTTTATTTGATTTGCCCTGGACTGCAAAATACTTTATTTGTAGAGTATTTGCCTGCTTCCATGTATGCACAATTAATTAAAACAAATTGTGTATGTGTGTGTGGGATCATTTAGTTGTATCCAATCCTTGGATACTCTATACGTCAGTTTACAATGATTCTGACCACAGAGTGTACTTGTGAAGGTTTTCACAAGGTAGGTCTTTATGTTATGAGTACTCAGGTACAGGGAGGACATGCAGACTCCACACAGAAATGATCTTTGTTCGTCCCAACTGAGCATTGAACCCGAGACCATTTTTTTGTTGCTGTGAGGCAAATAGAATAGAAATAAAACACTAATATACATATTCTCACCGGCTCAACAAACTCAAATTTTTTTCGCTCCTGCACTTCTTGGATTTTAAAGACATATTCCAAAGAGGCATCACAGAACATCTGTCGCTCTTTATTGATCTGGGCATCCGCCTAAAAAACAGCCAGTTGAAATTATTTAGAAGGTAGAACAGCATATGTATATAACACATGTCACATTGTCATTACCTCCTGTAGAATAGTGTCCTTCTTTTTAGAGGATAAAGTCAGGTGTTTTTCTAGAAGTGTGTAGTATTTTTCAGTTTCCTTGTCAAATTTCTTTTTCCCGTCCTTTAAGAAAATGAGAGAGCGTTACCAGAAACTGGGACATCATCTTCCGTAATTAAATAGATAACGGCCTTATGAAGAAACAAATGATTATATAAGGGCTTCCCCTTGTAAACCAACATCAGGCAAAACTCCCATTAAAATGTTTTGATAATTTCTTTTTGTTTGTTTGATTGAGACAGATATGGATTTTAAGCAGCTATCTAACCAGCAGGTGGCAGACTTGCTCCTGTCAACTGGACTAACCAGACCAGCATGATGTTGATCTATCCATGCTTAAAATAAATCCAGTGCTGACCGGCTAAATCCCTATATTACAATATCCTTTAGTAACTAAACAGCGAATAAGTGAAAAATTATATATAGAAACAAAATTTAAAAATGGACCAAATTAAATAGAAAAAAGGGTCACATGAGTCTTTTGACTGAATAAAGAAAACCAGATTAATCAACACCATCTTATAATACACACTGGTGATGACACCTTTATTCTCAGAAAACAGATTCTGTGTAACATTGTCAGGGAAAAAAATATTCAAGTTTAAACAGAGTGAAATGAAAATTACACTTTTTAATGGGATTTTGTTTGCATTGACCTACTAAACATCTATTATTACGGATTCCGAATTAGAGGTTCAAACACTAAGTGCTTGAAAACCCTATTGTCATTGCTCAGATTTTTCTTCTTCTTATTATTTTTTTGGGTAAAACATGTTGGGCAGCAAAGACAGCAAGTTCTACAGATAGCAAACTTTGATGGCAGGTGCGGCTGGTGTGCATCTTCTCTGATAACAAAAATCAGACCGATTGGCCTATAATTGGCTTTACCGTGTGACAAAACGCCTTTAGGTTTCTAACCTAAAGTTTTCCTAGACTACACGCAATCCTTCCCCCCCCCAGATTCCTAGACGTAAAAGAAACAACTGCAATTTGGACCCATAGGTCATGGCCAGTTTTTTGCTCGTTAGCAAAAATTTTTAAACCTACTTTCGTGAACTAGTCCTAGGTTTTTCAGTTAAACACCATGTGTGTGGTGTCAGAAATGTCTTTAATAATTCTGAAAAAAAAGTTGGACTTTTCCATTCTACAACATACAAAGTAATCCACAAGTCAAAATCCTTATTAATTCTTAACATAAAAAAAAATCGAAAAGTCCAAAACTCAAAAACGCTTTACTCTCTCTTTACATTCTACAACTTCACACAAAACATCCAGCATCAGTCTCTTAATAATTATGCCGGTTGATAGTATGAGCAACAAAATGAAGATAATATTAAAAATTTAATAATATTTGGTCAACAATTAACCATAAGTGTTTTTTTTTTTTAGAAAAGAAACCATGATGCAAGTTTCTATACACAATCTAATAGTTTCAGTGTTTTAATTAATTAATCAATACTACATACTACTATATTGTTAGCATTTAAGCATAAAACCACTGCATTTAATAGCTTTCCGAAGGACTGTGTCCCAAAAGAGGCTTTTATTGGCTTTAAATTTAAGTAAGTTATTACTGCCCAAAATAGAACAATGGAATTAGACATATGCTTATCAATTATTTTTGATAAAGGCAGATGTAAAACACGGCAGAAAAGTTAATTCTATTAGACCTTCTGCTTCAAGTTAAATTAAAAATCACTGTAACAAGAGTACAATGTCCAAATAAAGATTTCTACTTAGTTCAGTTATTTCCTGTTGGCGCAACTTGTGTAAGGATATTTTTAATAATAGTATAGAACAATAGGAGTGCTGAAGATCATGTTGAAACAAATAATAAGGGTGATTATGATAAAGGACCGTAATAAAACACATACTGCGGGAAATTTTTTTAAGGCATATTACTCAGGCAAAAAAACAGGTCATCAGATAAAACAGCAAAACAGGTTGTCTCATGAGAATAGAAAAAAAAGTGAAAAACAGAACAAGTCTTTGCCTCTTTGAATTAGTACGGATACTAAACTGTAGTACATAATCATTTTAAAACTGCAATGTTCCAAAATAATCCTAAATAATGCAAATTAAAATTTGACCGATATTTTTAATAGCTTTTTAAAGAATGAAGCTCACATTCTTTAGATGACAACTAAATTCTAACACAACATGTTTGTTTTTACTCCACGGCAAAAATTTAGACCTTTCCCATGACCCATTCATGAACACTTGACAGACAGCAAACTTGCCAAAAGCCAAAGAATTGCATTTCTGACAAGCTTGATCAAAGCCCACCAAGCCCACAATTTGCTGACTAAACAATGACATCACCCGTTCTAGACATGTATATCTTTTGTTTATAAGGAATACACATAAAGAATTTTGAAGAATAAAGTAAAAAATGTGTTCTTTTTGCAATGTCAGTATAATTATTGCTGTTTACTATGTTAGTGTACACATATAGTGAGATCCTACTTATGTGATGAGTTTATGGCCTCATTTGTCATGTATGCTTTTGTGAAAAGTTGAACAGCCGGACATACGTTTCCTTTGGCCTCTGTGGTCCAAATGTCAAAGCTGAATGAGTTCTAACTCATCTCTAAAGAGCTAAAGCTTCTTGGACTTAGACGCCCAAATAAGGCAGGAAGTCCTCAGCGTCGGATCTTTCAGCAATGAGCTCATCAGGCAGTTCTTGGCTCTGACGAAGACACACTTTCGGACTGGACTCACCAGACTGTGCCTTTATTTCTAACAGTTTAAGCACATTTAACTTTTTCCCCAATCCTTATTTAGTCCAATGGACATCTCAAATACTGAGACTCTGCTTTGTAGAATGTTATCCTTGTTAGGTAAAGTCCAAAATTCTGAAACTTTAAATCAGACAGGTATGAAACGTCTTTGTTATTATTACCTCATAATCAAATGATTACCATAGAAAGTAAACAAGAGCTGTGACAATTAGCGATAAACTATAAATTTAATTAACAAATATTTGTGAATTTCAAAAAAGTACAATTATAAAATTGTTAGGGAGTCGTAATGCTCATATTGCTACATGCAAACTTTATTGTTTTATAGTAACATAACACTTTTATTATGTTTGTGGTAATCCCTAAAGAAAAAAGACAAACCACAAAGTGATACGACCCCTGTAACCCTGTCCTACTTTGGTGTACATTACTGATGTCTAACAGATGTGCAGTAGCATTAGCTTGTGTGTAGTATATTACTAGTAATACTAATACCCATGCTGCACTACGGTGGAGAACATAACAACATGAAAGTTGAAAGACAATATTTTTTGAATAAGTGATGGCTTTGGAGTTTATATATTTCAAATAAACGTATTATAGAGTGAGGTTTGTCGCAATTAAAAATCTGAAATGAATATGTGGAATGAATATAGTGTGAGTTGTGACTGCGGTGTCCACACGGTTGCTTTCTTACATGAATTTATCAGTAGGTTTTCCAAGAACACGATAAGGAATGATGGAGCCATGTTTTGTAGGTACTAAAGGTTCATGTTTTGTAGGTACTCGCCAATACCCCAATCCATCAGAGGTGTAGCGTTCGATGGCGATACCGAACAAACAATTTAATGTAGGAAAGGGAGAACCCAAGGCTCAGGACATGATTGGAAATCACAACGCCAAGTTTCAGCCTTGTAGTTCATCGGGAAACCCCAAATTGACACTGAAGTGTTCTAGCGTTTGATAGCGATATCGAATAAACCATCGAACGTAGGAAGGTAAGAAGTACTTTTCCAAGGACATGATAGGGAATCAAGCCAAATTTCAGCCTTGTAGGTACTCGAGAAGTGGGAGAATTAGTGATGAGTCAGTGAGTAGAAGCTTTGCCTTTTATAGATTTATATTGTAGATAATCTTGAAATACTGATGATTCACTAATGTAGAAGAACAAAACTGTTTTTAGATATATTTAATTACCAAAGAATGTGACTGAGATGATTTTTTGTAAAATTGCACTCAGACCCGGACTGCCAAATGTGGGCATAAAGAGGACTTCAGAATGATGAATAAGCATTACTCTTTCTTATTGGTCTGCATTAATAAGAGATTTACTTAAACCAGATTGATAGTACATGTAACCTAAATGAGGACTGGACTATTGACTTACCTGCTCCCAATAACAGGGAAGCAACAAAATACTTCACAAGCTATTTATTGCAGTTATTAGTACAGGTGGAAAAAGACGCTTTATTAAATCACTTAAAAAGTGAGAAAAACCATGCAGTTTAGCTGCTGGGACTATTTAGCCTGTTTCTGAAAATACATCATAGGATTAAATAATCTAATAAGAGGCAGGAGTCATAAATCCTCCTCTTTTGTCGTTTATGGGTGATACTCTTGTTTGATGTAGGCATGCAGAGAAAATGCAGACTTGTACAGCCAAGTCGAAGCAAATCACTGAAACACATCTTGCCAGGGGTAGATGCTTTGTCCCAGTTGACAGCTAAGACTCTGATAGAGTGTTTTAATCAAAGAAGCATCTTAATAAGCGTCACGTCTGGCAGACAAAAAACGTCAAAACTTGAGGGTGTCCAAACTTTCTATTAAAAGGGCCAAATTTAGTAAGTAAATATGCCGGGCTGCCAATAGTTCCTTCTGACATTTTTCACCACAAAAGTTATATGAAAATGCACACTGTTATAAAAAATTTCACTGTCACAATTACCTTGATTTTTCCAAAGGCAGTGTGTAAGCCCACTCTAAAGACACAATTATTTCATATCTGGAGAGTCAGATAACTACATCCTCTTAAAAAGATCAGTAGTTGTGTCAAGATGCATCAGTGCTTTCATCGCAGGCTAATGAGAAATAATCAAAATCCACACCTCTGTCCCCTAGCTGCGACTAAATATCTGACAATATGTCCTTAATTCTGCCAAGGGAACAGAGGCAGTGTCGCAGCAGGGAGGGTAGAATGTCTTGGGCACTGGGCAGATAAGATAGTTTTCCTATTTTTTTAAATATAATTTCATAGAAAAACATGGTGCGTGGATGCATCAGGGTTTTATATTGCTGAAAATGACATAAGTATGTAATACACAATGTGGGTTGTCTAAGTGAGTGGTTGCTATGCTTCTGTTACCTGCACATTATAACAGGATTCTATGAAGGAAAATAGACTTGAATAATCCACATTCTTTTTTTTTAAGAACAAGACACTTGAACAGCTATAGGATCTAGCACCCTTTATATTCAAGTGGTTCTTGTTTAAGAAATGTGAAACAACCGATGTTGGAAAATTGACATGTAGGATCATAACAAAAAAGAAAACAAAGAACAGTCGCCTGGCAGTTATTTCACTGCTGTATAAATGATAGTTGACACGATAAAAACCTGAAATGGGTTCAAATGAAAAATATATAAATTAAAAACACGTTCTCCACCGTGGAAGTCAGATCCACAGAAAATGTCACTGCTGCTAAATAGTAGTTCCATACACTGTCAGTAATTCATTAATCTGTCAAAGAAAGACAAAGTACAAGTTGGTGTTATAAAATAGCAGTGTGTGTTTATGATTTAGGACCTGATATTTTAGTGTCATTTTGCACGAAATAGAACCATAAATATATAAACATAATCTATAATCTTGTTTTCCACAGTTTGAACTGGGTTCTAAAATAAAGTGGAATAATGGCAACATTTACAAACCTATATTATGGATAATTATACACCTGAAACACTGTGGCAAACTTGTGGTAACTACGTACGATATGAGGTATGTTGTCATAGTTGACATCATACAAATTATCATTGTTGCAATTAATTTAAATGATTAAAGCATTTTTGTTTAACATAAATGCCTAAATATCTGATATTTTTTGTAGTTCATGTTTCTCCAGCAGCCTATAATGCAGGAAATAAATTGCTGAATCATGCAAAATGGGTCTACAATAAACATTGTGGTATTGGTCAGTACATTACTGAGTACAGTGTAGGGTTTTGTCATATCTGCCAAACTTTTGGAGAACTGTGCGCAAATATGCAGTAGTATACAGACAAATGAATGGCACATACTTGTGGTCATACAGTAAATGTATTTGCTTTAAGTTTTCGGGATTAATTTAACCTCAATGTTTAATATACGTAAAGATACAGATGGAGACCTTAATGCTTACAGTGTGGTTTAAATTGTTCATTTATATGGAGTTTTTTAAATTCTTATAGATAAAAAATACTGTATAAAACTTGGAGGTCTCACCGATAGTTCATGTGGGATGTAACCAAGCAATTTTGAAAATGTTGGGAGTTTCTGGTATTTAGTAAAGAATATTAATTCATCCATTTTATGTTGGTGTGAACAGTAATAGAACCAAACGCGTTACAGAAACTATAACGACGTACAGCGTGTGCACATTCCGCCATGGCTGTTTTTCATTTCATTTTTATTTTTTAATATTCTATACAATTCAGGACAAATAGTGGTAAAGCTAATTATAAAACAGGTAGTTCCGGTCCTTACATCTGATTGGCTGAGCCGCTTGTCTAGCTGAGACATTATTTACAATAACCCACAACTCTTCCCATTCATATAAATGGATGATATAAAATATATAGTTTTTTCGAAGTTTTTCATAAACTGCAAATTTGGCCACTAGATGGCAGTATTTGTCCGTTAAAGAAAGGGTTTGACTTGCGGTCAGGGTTCATTTAAAAAAGTCAATGCATTTATGAATCAAACCTTGTTTTTTTTTATTATAGTGTGAAATAACTGTTTTCTAAAAGCAATAAAGCACTAGAGGTTGTGCATTATTGTAAATAAATCACGTTAAAAGGTGTTCGTAGTGCCTAATAATACCTCTTTCCTGTGATTTATTCACAATAATGCCATGCCCTCTCATGCCTTATAGCTTTGTTAATGTATCTGTCAAATGTTTCTGCTAAGAATCAGTGTTCATGATACATGAGTTTGCATGAAACGTAGAAAGAAGAAAGTGAAATGTATCATGTCCGCTTTTGCCAACTTATCAATTAGGAAAGTGATTGGAGACATTTAGAGACTTTTGGAGACCAATATGTTTTTTTGGTTTCTGGCAGTAAGCCCCACTCCACAACACTCTCAGTGCTCAGGAGGGTCCCACATCGCTCCACGTCCAAACTGCAACACATTTGTTAACTTTCCAATAAGAAAACTAGCTATTGGATGTCCTAAAAAGTCCCTAAATGATGTCATCGCCTATTTGCACAATAGTTAGTTTGCACAAATTTGTGTGTTTAAAGAATAAGAAAAAATAAGTTAAAAAAACACCCTAAATATGTTAATGTACGTGAATAAACTTTTTCGTGAACACATTCCAAATCATTTACTGCACTCTAGAGACAAATGTCGGCTGGTGATTCAAACCATGTGAGACAGTGAGCATGGCATAATTTTTCTTGATCCTGCACATCCCCCACCCCCTAGCCTAAGTGTGTTTTCAGTACCAATGTACTTCTCTTCTCTCAGAAGAGAAGTGACAGTTATAGCTGCGAATGAGCCATTTATATGTTATAAATTGAAGGTATAATGTATTGGTTTCCCCAATAATTTGTCAATTTGTCTTCTGCGTTTTATCCACTAATTAAAATTCCACTGTAGGGCACAACATGGACCAGGACGAGGCAATCCCTAATCTAAATGTACCCCATCCCCATACAGGACACAGCAAGGCTTGCATTCCGTTTAAAGTTGGTCAATGTGGCATTTACTGTATCTGGTTATAATTTGCCTGTTCTTTAACAGGTGTTTGCAATTTCCCTCATTCCTGCACTCTCAGCATGGACCAGCATTAAATTATGTACTGGATCATGTTGCAATACATCGAGAAATTACTCTGTGTTGAAACTTGAGAGGATAAATTCACAAAGGGACTCTTGAGAACTTACTTTGGCTGCACCAATTTGCTCCTTGCGAAACTTCTCCAGCGGCGTGATCAAGACGTCATCGGCATTCTGAATCTAATTCGGGCAAGAGATAACAATGTTTATTGGAAAAGCAGATTCCTGTGTAATTCCTTGTTGAAGTGTCCCTGAATGAAGAATGAAGACATAATTTTTAACTTCTTAAAGTTTTGTCTTTGTCTGGGAACATAAACCGTACTGTTTGACCTTGTAGAATCGTTGAGCATGTCATCACATAGCTGGAACTTCGCATTCCTTAAGATTAAGCAATAACAAGGAAAATAATCGGATCATTTTGTGGTCCCTTTTAAACCAAAATTCTAATCCATCTTCAGGAAAAATTCAGAATTGATTCAAAACAGTGAAACGACTCAAGCGAATCCACAGATAGAACACCAGAAATTGTGCTTGGCAGGAATTACAGTGAAATTACACATAAAAATGATCCAGACCAACTGTTATGGGTACTGTAAATAATAAAACTATAATTAGTAACAATTTCAATTGAGCCCCAATTGGAAAAACACACAATTACATACTCAAGTTCCTTTTATATACTTTCCCAGGCACAGAGCAGTGGGCTTCCAGTCTCACTTGAGAATTACCCAAAATAGGTTCCACATGCTAGCCCGTGCTCAGCCCTCCCCCTGCCAACTGACAGTCCATCGCTAGTTCTGATCTGCCTACATCAAAATTAATGGAACCTCAACTTATAATGGACTTGGGCTGACTCCAAGGGACTCCAGATGTTAGGTATGCAGTAAGGAGGGCACTAACGAATTCACTGTTGAGAGATGAATGCTTGACGTCTGCTTCCCGTATGGAGGCTTCTGCAGAGTAACCGAGCCCTAAATAAATATTTTACACCTCCACTGTTTCAGAAAGACCTTAGTCTCTGAAGTTACACTAAACCTGATTTCATTTTGAAATGGTTAACTCCTTTTGGAGTGACAGGTTAGACTTTAAACATGAGGAAATGCATGATTTATACACAGACTGCATGCAGAACCGAAATAACATTATTTTATGAACGACTTAAAAAACATACCATGATAGCTGTGATATCCTTTAAATCATTTTTGCTTTATAATAACTGAGTCTCTGTCAAAATATCTGTAATTTCAAAGACTTGTTCACAAAAAGACTTTACTACAAAAAACAATATTACAGAATTTGGGTCTGCATGATTACCTGGTATCTAAATGATTAATATTAAAGCAGTATTGAGTTTTATCAATAAAACCAAAATGTTAAATGTAACCTTGTGTGTTAACAATGGTTCAGAATAAACATTTTTAAGTGGGAATTGAATAAGTCCAGCTCGATTTCTACCAAAGAAAATAAAACACATATTCACACCTTCAAATAATGTAAAGACCAGACAAAAAGATCTGTGAGTGCTGCATTTATGACTCACAACTTAAAAATCATGTGATTTGGTTTGGAGGTGTTTTTTCAAATCTGAGACAAAAAGCAACATCAATCGCACTTCCCCAGTTCCTAACGGTTCCTGTTTTATATGGGAACAACTGACTATAACGGTTAATAAAAATATCAATTTGAGTTTTTCAATTTTTTTTTTATTCAGTCGGGCTGCAGATGGTTATTCCCCAAACCATAACATTTAAATAAGAATATTCAAATGTGATTACATAAATATGAGATTCAAAATGGATCACATTGCTTCAGATTTCAGGTGCTTCATTGAGTTATATTGCTACAGGTGTAAAAAAAAAATAAAGAACCTAGACTTGCACCCTTTCAACTTTTTGTGAATAATTTAGGAAAGCCCCCTTTTTTAAGTGCACAGATGTTCAAAAACACATTGTGTGAGCTTGTCCTACAAAGTTCTGACCTGAACACCACTGGAAAGCACTAAAATCAAAACTAAGAGCCAGAGACATTTCATCCAATATCTATGCCCGATCTTATAAAGAGCTCTTCTGGCAAAGTAAGCAAAAATGCCCACAAACACCCTAAAACCCTGTAAAAACCCTGAATAGGTAGAAGCTGTTGTAACTGCAACGCTGAAATAGGTTATCTCTATATCTATTAAGGGCAAAGCCATCACTCACAGACTGACTGACTGATCTCTAATTCTCCAACTTCACGAGTACCTAAGGCTGAAATTTAGCATCATGATTCCCATCATTTATTTGGAACAACTAAGTATGTCTCACCATCCTACATTCAAAGGTCTGTTCAATATCGCCATTGAATGCAAGACCCCTCCAGTATCACCTTGGGGTCTTTTCGAGTAACTACAAGGCTAAAACTTGACATTGTGATTTCCTACCATGTCCTTGAAAAAACGGATTCTCACTTTCCTATGCTCAATTGCTCGTTTGGTATCACCATCCAACTCCACACCTCGGATAGACTGGAATCTTCACAAGTACCAACAAAGCTGAAACTTTACTGTCATTCCTCATCATGTCCTTGGAAAACCTACTGTTTAATTCATGTAAGAAAGCCATTACGTGGACACTGTAGTTAATCACACTATATTTATTCCATATATTCATTTCAGATTTTTAATTGCCAAAAACCTCACTCTATAATTACATTTACATTTAGTCATTTAGCAGACGCTTTTATCCAAAGCGACTTACAAATGAGAGAACAACACAAGTCA
>JAOUQT010000018.1:9181992-9195894 GCA_025769995.1 Xyliphius kryptos
ATATACAACTCTCTTGGTTGCTGAGCAAAACCTTCCCTCCGATCATAAAGGTCACCTGGTACAACAATTTGAAACTGATCCTTGGTAATACAACCAAGAAATACGTCTTTCAGCAAGCTGAACCCTGGTTAAACCTGACTGTGAGGGAAACGGATAGCACAGTGGACAGTGGACAGTACTGGTGCTCTTCTTCCAATGCCGTTGGAGTAACACAGATCCCTATTTTGCTGCTGGTAATGAGTAAGTGAGAAGGGATTTTTAAAACAGTTTTGTGTGGCAGGCGCATGGAGAAATGGAATATGCTGGGTGGGGGGAAAGCAGAACCAATGGCAATCGATAATATATTGAGATAATTAACACATCTGTGTGCAACCTGGATAAGCCGGGGCTTACAAGGCATAAAGAGAGAGCTCGCAGAAGGGACAGGAATATTTATTCAGGAACTTCATTCACAGATTTACAAAACACAATACAATTTGCTGGCTGATGTTTCTACCACTGATGGCAAGTTCCCGTCGTTGCTGCATGCTTTCTTCACACAGTATCTCTCCCCCCGAACCTCCGGCAGGTGCTTTCATTTCGCATATTTAGTCTATTACTTTATATTTGATGCCCGCCTCCCCTACCAGCATCCCCTGCCCTGCCACACTTTATATTTATGCACCTGAAACCCCTAGTTATGTATTTAACTGCCTGTCTAATTTAGGATACCCCATGCCTCCAAACGTGACCATCAGCAAGGTAACATACAGCGGGCGCCAGAGGACAGATGTAAAAATCGAATGGTTGACCAAAACAGATGGTGACTTCACTGGGTTCTTTGTTGAACATCAAAAGCTTCCTGTTCTTCAAACCAAAATGGAAATCGTTCCTCAGTGGCAAAGGGTGTCAGAAAACCTGGCACCCAACATGCGCAGTTACCAGATAACCAACCTAGATTCCAGCAGTACATATGCGTTTCGCATAGCAGCACTTAATCGCCGTACTGTTGGATATTTTTCAGAAATCAAATACCCAGGTAAGTATACCAACCCCTGTGAGTCTAGATTAATGCTGTATAAATAAACTAAAGTTACACCATATGTACTGACAGTGTCAATGCCAGTATCCAAACCTTACATCCTGCTCAGTGAGACCTCACCAGTAGAGGGCACATCAGCAATGATGAGCTGTGGTCTGACGGACGGGACAGAACCGGTTTACTACACATTTGAACTGGAGAGCCGCAATGGGACGATTTCTATACTGTCTGAGAACAGTAGTAGTCTGATTAACATCTCAGTGAGCCGGGATCATACAGGTTGGTTAAGATGCATTGCGAGGAATGAGGCGAGTCAGCAGAGCAGCGACCACATCTGGCTGGATGTCATATGTAAGTCACATCTTTATGGATTAAAATTTTAATTTTTTAAACTCTTAATATAAACTACCTCTCATTATTATTAATGTGTGCTTCTGCTTCTCACACTGTTTTCACGCCACCACCCTCCATCACCCTCCCTCTGCCGTACACATACTCCCAACGATAAGAAAGTGCATCAACCAACATCATGTGCTGAAAAGTGTCCATCAGAAACTTCAGAGCAAAACCAGGGCCCTCCCAATGCCAGTCGATCGTTGTGTGAGCAGATGCGCTTCATTATCGTTGGGAGTTTGTGGTGGTGGACTTTAGCGTACCGCTTTGTGCAGGAGTCTTTTGAGCAAGTACATCCTTGCTTTTGCGACCCATGCTGTGCAGTGCATGCAGTGGAGTTTGGTAGGTGCACAGTAAGGTATATTGGACGGCTTTATAAGGAAGGTGGCGCAGATAGTGGAGTGAGGCGACGGAGGGCTGGAGTGTGTCTGCGTGAAAACAGTCTTATAGTAAATGCACACTTTCCTTTTATTATATTCAGATTCTCTTTTCAATTTAATATTGGTTTTTTATGAGAAACAGTTTTTATTTCATATTGCATTAATCTTTGCTCACATTATAACTTTAAAAAAAAATAACAAAATAAAACATCGTCATATAATTTTCCAACAAGATATCTCCATATCTCCACTCCACGACACATTATTTTGAAGGCACCCCCTGGCAAAGCCGAGTATTTGTACATTATACGAGGGATCAGTAATATTAATTTTAACAACTTTTTTCTTTTTAGTTGGTCCAGACGTACCTTATATCGACTTAACACCCAACTTGGTTATGGAACGAGGCTATTATGCCTTGGAGAAAGACTCTGTTTCGCTAATTTGTCAGGCTGCCTCTAATCCCCCCAGTCAGTACGTCTGGTTCTACAACAACACAGAATTCTACACTGGCTCACAGCTTACTATTACCAACATTCTGCGAGGTAACACAGGCAACTATGTCTGTCTGGCTCAAAACACTTACCTCAATGCACGTTCCAAGAAAACTGTCAGTCTCACCGTTTACTGTGAGTGCAATCATCTTTTCAGTTAGTTTACAGTACACTTTTCTTTCATATCATTAAAAAAATTCTTGACCCATAAAGCCTCAAACACCAAACGTCCATTTTTATAGATGCACCAAATGGAGATCCATCTTGTTCCGTTATTCCAGTAAATAACTACACTGACCTGGGCCTTCTCTGTGCATGGAGAGGAGGTTATCCCCCAGCTACTCTACGATGGAGTCCATTTTTAAATAATGAAAAAGAAAGCACCAATAATGTCACCCGGATTCAGCCAGGACCAGAGACCACTAACAACTCTGTGTTCACCTGCAGCGGCTCACATATCGGACTGAGCGCACCCTATAGCTGCAGCACCAAAATATGTAAGTAAGCATTATTTACACTCAGGATATATCATTTTTTATAAGAACACATAGATGCACCCCATTTTTACAATTATCCTGTTAGTCAATTAAATCTTGATTTTAAGAGTGACAGGATTGTTGATGCCAGATAGCTAGATTAGTCTAATGTCATCTATATATAAAGGACTAAGTCAGCCAACCATTGGATACCTACAACTGAACCTCACCCCCTTTTACTCTATCGAACCATGGGATATACACAACAGAGGCCTCCTAACATGGCCAATGCTTCACATGAAACAACAATTCTTTCAATGTTATACAAATTCGTGCATCAGGTAACAAAAAAGCAAACACCTGGTCTCCATAGTGTAATGAAGTTTTCAAAATAATTAGGACACTGTTAGAATCATTTAATCTAACACTAAATCATCAATCATTAAATCTGAAAAACTATGTTCACAGAACAGTATACTTCACTATAAGCAGCCTGTTCCTTTCAGATATGCCATATGGTGAGCCCAAGTGTTTCGCCTATGCCACTCTTAATAATGAGTACCTGATGTTGTCCTGCTCCTGGGAGGGTGGATCTCCTCGGGCGTTGCTATGGTGGTCTTCCAATTCACAGGATTTCCAGGGTACAGCTGAGGAGAACTCCAACATCCTGGTTCTGCGCTCCAGTGCCACCTATAGTGGCAAAGCATTTGTGTGTTATGCCAAACATCCGCTGGCTAAAGAGAACAAGCAGTGTGTTTTACAACTCGGTAAGAAAAGACCCATTTGTTATTATTAGTTTTCTTACTTTTTGTTCCTTGAACTTCTGAACGCATTTCATTTCCAGAGGCACCTGTTCTAATGACTCAGCGCAGTGTGGTTTCAGTCTATGAGGGCAACGATGTGCAGCTAACCTGCATCTTAAGTAAAAACTACCCTGCAGTCACAGAGATCACCTGGTACAATAACTTAAAGCAGAACGTTGAGGCAACATCTGAGAAGTATGTTTTACAGCAAGCAGCAGCTTGGTATAATCTCACAGTGCGAGAAACAGACAGCAAGATGGACAGTGGACAGTACTGGTGCTCTGCTGCTAATGCTGTTGGAGGATCAGAAATCCCTGTCTTACTGCTGGTAATAAGTAAGTGATTTGCAGATAGCTTTTTACCTACACCTGGTTTTGAACCCACACAGATTTGAACCCACAACCTTCAGATTGATGGCGCAACACCCTAACCACTGAGCTACTACACCCTGGAATAGTTTATCAACCTTAATGGTGCTGGATTTACTTTGGAATACATGAAACTACAGATTGTAGAACTTTGGGAAGAAAAGGTTAGAATAAAAAATGTTTAATATGATGGGTGGCACAGTGGCTTAGTGGTTAGCACGTTTGCCTCTCAGAACTGGGGATTCCCGAGTCGAATCTCAATCTGGGTGGAGTTTCAATGTTCTCCCCGTGTCCATGTGGGTTTCTTCCAGGTTATCCGGTTTTCTTCCACAGCCCAAAAACATGTATTCAAGGTAAATTTAATGCTCTAAATTGCACCATATAGTGTGTGTTTGTGTGGGTGGCTGTATGAGTGATCGTGCCCAGTGATAGGTTGGCACCCAAAACGTTTTTCCCCTGGATGGGCATGGGCAATCCCCCACAACCCTCATCAAGCATTTGGTGGAATTTGAAACTAATAGATTTAATGTATTAAATATTAATTATTAGATCGTAATTTAAGCTTATCGAAACGATTAATTCATGGGAAATTAGTTTAAAAAATATTTTAAAAAAAAATCAAATCATCATGAAGGCACCAATTTACACCACTAACACATACTCACTTTTGGAACATTTCATGTTCTATGCCATTAATTCTGCTGAAATTTACAAATACTTCAATGTCCGTGCTTGACTTTGAATCATTTGTTTACTAAAAATGTCCAGCCATCAGTTACCTATGAGCTTCTGACTCTGATTTGAGAATTACAGGCTGGAACAATAAAGTAGCGCCCAATGGAGCGCACAGTAAATGGAACAGCGAATTCATAGTATTTAAAACTTCTAGCGGCACTGCTGTACGCAGAATTCATCCACCACCCAAATAACACATGCGCTTTGATGTCCTGATCATTACATAGAAAGTAAAAGACAAATAATAAAGCATGTTGAGAAGCAACTGAACTAGAGTGTGCAACTATAGCATTACAAATGCATTCAAACTACCATATAAACATTCAAGAATTAGGACAAGTTTGCAATCAAGTAGTACTAATAATAAAGCAATAAGCTATGAGAGGGCGTGCATTATTGTACGTAAATTACACGAAGGAGGTCACGGAGTAAAATTACCTCTTTCCTAAAATTTTATCACAATAATGCACAACCTTGTGCACTTTATTGCTTTTATAAAACAGTTACAAACACACTATAAAAAATTTTTAATTCATAATTCAAATTCATAAATGTGGTCAAATTACGGTTTATAAAAAACATTGGGGAAAATAATGTATAGTCACACATTTATACGAATGTAAAGCGCTCAAAGGTGTGTGTTAATGTTAATAATGTAACGGCTAGACAAACCGGAACAACCCATGTTATAAAGAGCGTTACAGTGTACATATGTATAAATGTTGCATATTTACATAATTCAATTAAATGTCTTGATTCAGGGTACCCAATGCCACCCAATGTGACCATCAGTAAAATAGTATACATCAGCCATCAAAGAACAGATGTTATTGTTGAGTGGCTGCTCCAGAAGGACGGTGATCTCACAGGGTTCTATATTGAGAGTCAGAGGTTCCTTGCATTTGAAGAAAAAGAGGATAATATTCCGACCTGGCAGAAGGTAGCAACAGATTTAGAACCCAGCACCCGAAGCTATCAGATCCCTAATCTGGATCCCAGGGGGAAATATGCATTCCGTGTGACAGCTGTCAATCACCGTACCACTGGACATGCATCAGAGATCAAGACCCCGGGTAAGAACAGCATTATAATTTGCATTTTAATTACAAATTTGTTTATTTGTATTAACAGAATGTATTTATTATTATCTGAATTAATAATAGCATTAAATGTGTGTAAACAATGGTGAAACTAAGTAACAATAACAAATTTTGATTAAGATGATAAAATTATGAATTTGATCCAAAATCCCTTTAAACAGCTTTTAATATAATCTTTGCAATACCAGCGATGGATTGGCACCTTGTCCTGGGTGTATTTGCCCAGCGCTCAAGAAGTTCTTCCCTGAATGGGCATGGGGAACCCCCCCGCAACCCTCATAGAGAATTAAGTGGAAGATGAATGAATCTTTGCACTACTTATTTCCATACTTATTCCCACCTGACTCAGTGAAAATCTTAATCTTTAACCTTATTTTTGTATTTGATGCTAAGATAATGTGATGAAACATTTTGCAAAAAGGTGAATTATTACCCATTCTACATTTAGTTGCCCCACCATTCCAGGCATACCCTGCTGTTATTGGAGCAGCAATTGGTGGGATGCTTTTAGCAACAATAGCTACAGTGCTTCTCTTTATATATGTGCTGCGGAATCGTAACAGCAGCCCACGTGAGTGTCACAGACATTTACTATAGAGATCCTAAAACATTTACAATACATTAATTTGCTTTCTTTATTGAACAGGTCTTCATGACATGCTATTTGGCAGGTAAGATAACCCTTAAAGTATGCTTTATTAAAAATTGAAGGTAAGGGAATTTATTTATTACTTAATTTGCAATATAAAAACAATATACAGTGCTGCTTAAAAGTTTGTAAACTGGTTGAGTAGTTTAGATTTTTCTTTTGTTTTACCATGATTCTCTTATTTTATTATCACTAGTTTTTGTATATGAAGTGTTAGGTGTACGGTCATCAATTTCATTTTGTTTTAGAGGGAATTGTGTGGGTTATGTAAGATCACATAAAACATGGACTCAGATCTTCTGCAAAAGTTAACCACAGCTGCACTGGTCAATTAGGTAAAAGACTCCTTGGGAGTCCTTTACTCCTTTTCATCCTTGGGAAAAATTAATGCACATTGGCTAAAGGGGAGAGGAAACCAACCAAACCACTGTTTTGTGAAAGCATAAAGAACAGATCAACAATGCCGAGAGGAAAAGAGACAGCCGAGGACATCAGGAAGTGGGTGGTGACAGCCCATAAGTCCGTGGAAAGCTACAAGGCCATCTCCAAAAGATTCCAGCTTCATCCATCCACTCTAAGACAAATCATTTACAAATGGAAGGCACTTAGCATTACAGAAACTTTGCCCAGTAGTGGACAGTGTCCAAACTTACATTAAGAAGCACCAGAAAATAATAATGCAGGTAAAGGCCAACCCACCCATCACCTCCAGAGTTGCAAACCTCCCTGTCAGTATCTGGGATAAACATCCATGTATCTACAATCAGGTGAAATATCAATAAACATGGCATTCATGGAAAAATTGCTAGAAGGAACGCTCTGCTCTCAAGTAAGAACAAAGTTGCCCGTTTAAACTTTGCCATAGAGCATTCTGGAAGTCCATTCTCTTGACGTCCAAAATTGAATTATTTAGCCACAATCACAGACGTAATGTTTGAAGAAAAGTCAACACTGCACATTTGGTTGAAGTAATGCCTGCAAGAGGAGGTGCCACAAGCTACTAACTAAAAGAGTTCACATACTTTTGCATTTGGCAGATTTTCAGTTTTGAGAGATAAAATACTTTTGTTGAATAGATAATAAAAATATGTATCTTTTTTCTTTGTGTCCCTTATTTGGAAAGTAGGCTTTACAATTTGAGATTTAGATTTTAATTTAATATGAGTATTATATTTTTTCTTTAAAAAACAATAACCATGTTTGGGTGGTTCACAAACTTTCAAGCAGCACTGTATCCATAGTTGATGGACTTACAATCGTTGTCCATTTTATTAGTTCCACTTCTCATACAAACACACTTTTTAGTTTTCCAATTGCAGAATGTATTCCACCCGTTTATCTATATTAGGAGGGACAAAATCAATTAAGTGAAGACGCCCGGGGGCCAACAGTTTCTTCGGACATTTGTTCATCACAAAAGTTTTATGAAAATACACACTGTTCTAAAACAATTTACATTGTCATAATTACCTTTATCTTCAAATGGCAGTGTAACTGAATATAAGCCACTCAGGTGTGGACTACTCTAAAAAAACAATTATTTCATACCTGGAGTTAGATCACATTGGACAAACTGTACACAATATATAAATTTAAGGTATTTAAAAAAAAAAAAAAAAAAAGCAACTTCTCGGTCACGTTTATGTCGTTATTAACATTCCTCTGCCCCGTAGATGCCTCTGAATATCTAACTATATGTCCTTAATTGTCCATGTCACAGTTGTGTGTGCCTAAGGCAAATAGGCAGTCAGATAGTATAATAATGGGGCTGCCATCACTTCACAAAAGGAGAAATTCGATTCGTAAAGTTTTATGATTTATTTCGGCATAAACAACAACGTGTGAGACTGAAGTTGCACTTATACACCCTTACCACATACATCACTTCCACGAGAGCATGACTCGGACCAGATGGACCACAGTCAGTTATCTACAAGATAAGTGGAAATTATTTAATAGACATTGAATGTAGACACAAGGCGGTGTCCCTAATAAATGGGCTGGTTTGTGTATCTCTGCATAGTATAACTTGAGCAGAATTCATTGGGTTATTTTACAATGCAGAAGCCAGTCCAGAGAAAACATTAACATTATCCCTGAGGAAGAAACTGCTGGAGGAACAGATGTAGAGGGGAGCAAAGGAGAAACAAGTCAAGGTAGCAGAATTCATTTAAATAAAACATGAAGGCCGGTGAGATTATGCTTTCATTTTAATCCTTTTAAATATTTTCCAGTGGCATCTATAGAACTACCAAGTGCTGCTGCATTACCCACAAGCCTTTCCCCTGAGAGGAGGCAGGCAAAGTCAACCTGACCAGCAGTCTCTTGTGCTACAAAGCAAATTTAGTTCATTTACTAAAACACAAAACATTTTAAAAGGTTGCACTTTAAGGTCATTTGCATCCGATTAACAGAATTCATTCATAAATTGAGAGTTTTAAAAAGATAAACCTAAGTCTAATGTTAATCTGGTTTTAAAAGCGCTTATTTCAGCTATTTTATGGAAGTCCGTCTTCTGTTTCATGGTCATGTCCCAATAGACAGAGCGAGGACCATTAATATATTATCGCGGGACCCACACGCAGTCCTCACCTTAGCCCCGTCCAACACATTTAGGATGAGATAGTGACATGATTATGCCAGGCCCCCTAATGCATTATTAATGTATGACCTAACAAATACACTTTTGGATAAATTGGAAAACATTCCCAAAGACAAACTCCAAAATCTTCCCAGAAAAATGAAAAACTCGAAGGACCAACTAGGAATAGGATGTAATTAGAATTTCCTGCATGTCTCCTAACCTTTGCTGATATAATGTATTTAAAGTACTTTATTTAAGATAACTGTGGCCCTAGTAATAAATCCACTATTTCTTCAATTTGTGGGCCTGCTCTGCCTCTTCTATGTTAAGTTACCTCCTTTTGTTTAAAGTGCTTATTCATATCAGTCAGCTCATACTTGACAAAGAAAAGAGGCATCCCTTGTGTTCAGTAAAACCAAACCAAAAACATTCACACACTAGGGAACAAAAGGAATATTTTACTCACTTTTGCATTTTACACAACATAATTTAAACACATTGTTGTTCCCATACCGCCTAAGGTACAAACACATTTATGCAATTTAAATTAAAGATGTTTTTTTAATATTATTCACATTCACACTTTGTTAGTCTGAACAAACGACACCCCATTGAATTGTTTTTTAAGATGATTATATTACTGTGCCAGGGTTACACTCTTGTAATGATGTTACTTAAACTTAACACCCAGAGCACCAGCGATTGTAATGGCTTATGTCAGGCAATGTAATGCATAATGTATTATTTATGACCTAGTTTGAATTTTGTAATGTATTTTAATAAAGGATTTACAAAAGTGTATTAAAGATGTGTTGTGTTTCATGCATTTAAGTAATACATTACTACCAAGAACTATCTAAAGCTTACAACATGTGTAGAATTCTGAGGTCAGAGACCCAGACAGCACATCAATAATCGTGATATTCAAGTTATTTCCGGGTAAAATCTAACCCTTGGACAGAATATAGTTCTTTGTACATTCATATTATTAGGGCAACAAGAGCTTTTTAACATTGTGTTCCAACAAGCCACGTGGAACATAATCAAATGCATTGCTGCGTGACATTTCCTCTGTGAAAGTCCCACCTCATGGAATGCTTCAATGCTCATCCAAACTTTAGTCCTCAATAAAACATGAAGCATCATCATGTCATTCTAAACCCAAATGAGGATCAATAAATTATTTACATCAATTCAGCTCATGAAGATGGGATCAGCTCCCTTACAGCTTCAACTGCTCTGTCTTCACCAACTGGATGCACTGGACATTTGGATTTCATGATACTTTCCTGGTAAATTACCTCCAACTGAGAAAAGACACTGGACATGAAATAAAATTATGTCACCATGATACAAAGACGATCTGACATTTTTTTAACTGTATTTCTACTTCCCTTTCTGCAAGGTAAGAGGTTTCCAATGATGTGTTTATGTTGCGTAAACAGTTAAGATAAGAATTTCTGATTAAATGTTTTTTATCTTTATCAATTTCTATAATTGAAAATCGACTGTTATACACACACTAAATCAATATTAAGATGCATAAAAGCACCTGTTATCTGTTAATTAATGACAAATTGACTTTTTTTTAATTAAAGTGACTCAACATCAGGTTCAAGCCACAGTATTCATATCATAGACCATGCACTCTGAGATGTAATTGAGTTGGCTTGAAAAAGCAAACTTCTTGTTCTTATTTTTATTCTCACACAAATTTTCTAGCCATTTCTCGTTACACATCTTTTAAGATACAATGTCAAAATTTGGCAGTATCATACTACCCATAGTTACTTGAGTTGCTTGTGCTTAATGGAGCATTAAGGCTTAGGGTTTTGTGCCACGCCCCTTTTCCCAGAGCATTTTTTCCCAATAGGAATTAATTGAAAATATCATGGCTTTTCTTTTGAATTCCAAACAACTTTACAGCTCTTCCTTACTTTTTTGTTTTTGAGGCACATGTATAGTTTCCAAGAAAACTTTTTGAACTACTGTTTCACGAACTACTGTTTCTAGTTATGAATGTGGCTTTGTAACTATGTTGTGGATAATTAAGACATTAATTATATCCTCTCACTGGCCATATTAATAGATACATCTAATGGTTTCTAAACTAATTGTCAACTTTATCACTCCCACTTTGTAGTTTTACAATTACAGACTTGTAGTCTATAACAATGATACAAAAAAGATATTATTTGGGTGGTGGATGATTCTCAGCACTGCAGTGACATAAAAATGCACATCACAGGGAAGACAAACAAAACTATTGTTTTGGAAATTATCCACCTATGTAAATAAGAATAATAATTATCGTGGTTAGATATTATATTCACTGCTCATGACACGATAAATGTCGATATTTTGGTCATTTAACAGAAACTACTTACTAATAACACAAACATACCTCAAATACGATACTGTGGGGAAAAAAGTCCTGCTCACATTTTGCAAAAAGGTGTTAAGATTTTAAAGTTTGAAACATCCAGTAGTATTTACACTTCGTCTTTGATCGCAATAATTGGAAGGGCTAACTACGTAGCTTGCTAATTGTTTAAAAAGCTCGCGCGTTTGGCCGCGCATGCGCAGTGAGATCTTCGCCTGCTCATGCGTCATTGGATTGTGATGTCAGCAAACTGTCAGTCGCCAGATTTAGGATTTATGATCATTGATAATGATAATCGAAAACATGTTTTTTAAATGGTACGCGGTCTACACGCACTATCCTAATGATACCAGGTGAAGAACATGTAGACTTCACACAGAAATGTCCTTGTAATTAATTGTGGGGGGGGACTCCTCCTTAAGCTGCCAGGCAGCATCACAGTGTGGGACAGCCATGTACAAATTGTTTATAGATCAGTCCATATGTGTCCATATTTAATAATAGTAAAACTGATAAACTATATGAGTCCATCCTCCAGGACTGCAACGCTGTCATTTCAACATGTTTCTTTTCAACATGTTTCTTTTCATAATTGTCGTAACTGCAGTACCATTGACAAGGAGACTGGGACTTCTCAAGACAGCACCTCTGAAAAACAGACCATAAAAGTTAGAGCTAATAAAGCACTGTCATTATGTGATAAATGTAGTATGATTGACACTTCACATACACACATATACACAGACACATACATATAGACTATACACAGACACATAGATTATACGGTGGCAATTTGGAGCAGTCAACATAACTTAAATCCATGTTTTTGAACTATGAAAGAAAACCGGAGAAAATCTACTCGGACACAGGGAAAGCGCAGGCCAGATAAACCCAGGACGGGTTCCTATCCATCTACTGGCACACACTCACTCATACACACTATATAGATAGGGCAATTTTAAGCAGCCAAATTACCTTGAATCCATGTTTTTGAACTGTGGGATGTATTCGGAGAATGCGAAGGAAACCCAAGCTGACAAGGGGAGAATATGAAAACCCAGATTGTGATTCGAACCTGGATCTCCAGCACTGAGAGGCAGACGTGCTAACCACTAATTGTGCTTCCCAAGTTACACATATTTTATTACTAAAGTACTCAATAACTTTAAGCACATCATATTTAAACAATAATTATGAATTTAGAGGGGGAAAAAATACATTTTGGAAGTCTAAGTCCAAGGAGTTCTTGACCTGATTTGAGAAACCTTCGAACTGTATAAACTGTGAACAAATCAGCATTAAAATTGTAATAAGATTTCTGTCTCTTCCCTTTTATCTCTAAGTCTGTATTCTGGTTCAAGGGCTGGAGATAACAGACCCTGGGCAAGTGGTGTACAGGGAAGCCTGGATCAGTGCAGTAGTGGAGCATGAAGTAACCTTAGAATGTGGTTCTGACATCCCTGACATCTACATCTGGAGCTTCACCAAACCAGGCACTGTCATGAGTCGGGCCCTGTCCTATAACTTTGGAAAAACTGCTAAAGTGCAGCAGCTGGCCACGGATCTGGGTTTCACGGATATCATGAAAAACAATGCATCTCTGTATACAGAAAAAATTCTTCTTCTTTCAGAAGGCTTGTACACCTGCCAGGCTCTATATGATTTTCCTGAAGGAGCCCAGCTTTACTATTACTATGTGCACTTGCGTGTTTTAGGTAACTGGCAGACTGTATAATGTACATGTCATATTGTTCATACACTTACACTTACACTGTTTTCCTTGCTCGCATTATAGTTCCAGTAACCAAACCTTACATTCTACTAAACAACTCCTTGGCAGTTGAGGGCTTGTCATTATTGATGAGCTGCGATCTGGAGAATGGTACTGATCCCATTCACTACACTTGGGAGCAAGAGAATAATAATGGACTGATCACATTAATGACGGAGAGTAACAGCAGTCTGCTTACAATTCCTTTGGTAAATCGTAACCACACCGGCTGGTTTAGGTGCCTGGCCAGGAATGAGGTGAACCAACAGCACAGTGATCGTATCTGGTTAGATGTTTTATGTAAGTACGCTTTAGTGTGATAGTAATTTATAATTGGTTCGATTAACATAACTAAGAAATTGTATTGGAGTTTATTTGAATTCAGGTGAAAGTTTGGAGCGTTGTTATGTATTGCTTATACTATAGGATAAAGGATGGGGCTAGAGCCTATCCTAGCAATTGTTACTGTTACAGTATTGTTTAAAACTATTCCTTTGGGGCAAATGGCTTATGAGCCACAACACAAAGAAGCTAATATTTTGCAATACATAAAAAGTTGGTGGTGCAACCAGTTGCAGCAGCCCCTCTCTCTTTGCCTATGGAGAGAAACGATATTTTGATGCTCCTTTATATCTTAGATATACCGTGGAACTGGCAAGGCATCTTTTATGTCTACATACCAAAACCAATACCAATTTAAGTCTGCTGTTGCAGGGTATTGAATGTGGATGTTGTAAGCGTAATA
>JAOUQT010000018.1:9496365-9518184 GCA_025769995.1 Xyliphius kryptos
TTTGTCCAACAGGCCTTGTTCATTCAGTTTTAAAACTGCCAGGTTAACTGCACTTCTTGAAACGATAAAACATAGTTCGTCAGAGTGAGCAGCACCCAATCAAGAAATCAAGAAAGACGTTACAGAGGTGGATAATTAACTCTACAGCGTTATTCCTTAGCCACGCCCCCTTCTGCATTAAACACAGGAGCATGCTGGATGAACCTCTCTGCTGTCTGAATCCGATTCTGCAAATGAATCTTTCAAGATTCAGATTGAAATTCAATTTCCACCTTTGAGAATGAAGAAACGTCTTAATTCGTCCTTAAAAAAAAAACACAAACACAAAGGGGGGGGGGGGGTGTCTAAGAATGACATCATTGTGAGGCAGGGCCTAAACCAGAATGTTGATCTTTGCCTCAATGCCACGGCTTCAGTTCTAACAGGAACAGCAGAGGAGCAATAATATCAGCGAACTTAAAAAAATCAATATCTCATCTGCACCCCGTCTCTCTCTGCTTTCTCTCCGTTCTCTCTCAGATGTTTTCTCATTAGACAGTATTGCTGTGAGATACACAGAGGCCCTTCGCAGTATTGACTACCTGTTTCTGTCCCCACAGGCTGTTTCCAAATGAACTGAGGATACCGAAAAGTGCTGATTAAGCCTCCACGGTGCCTCACTGTGAGCCTAATGCCAATACATTAACGCCACTGTGTCTCTTATTTTATAAATAAGTAAGTACGGAGGCAGGTACTAAATATGGCACAGTGATGGACGGGATTAGATTAGAGGAAATTGCAGCTCAACCCACATAACGACGCTTTGTTAAGAAACTTCTGCAACTATTTTGTCCCGTCGTAAAGTCACATTTACATAGAACAGTTTAATCAGTGCCTTAAATCACATACATAACTATAGATTTAAGTTTTTATATTTTTAACTGGTAGGCTTTTTTTTTTTTTATACGTGAGCATGTTCGTTTGATCACATGATGCTACATGAATTGCCTTTTTAAAAAATGAGAATTAACCCACGGTTCCTAAATCTTAATTCTTATCCAGAGAGGTTCATCCAGGATGTAACATTTTTTAAGGAGACATATCGAAGATGCAAACAGAGATACGAGGCAAATAAGGAATGCAATGGTGCCCCTTCTGAGCTGAGGAGTCCAAAAAGCAAAATAAAAAACAGGATTAAAGGGAAGGGCTGGGGACACAGAGCTGAGCGAACACCCGCACCCTGCTCTGACATGCCGATCCGGCCTCGCTGCCGCAGCATCACGCGTGGGAGACGTGACAGACAGACGACAGTAGCTCCCGCTCGGCTGACCTGAGGAGCTGCCGTTGCCTGCAAGGGGCTCTCCCCGGCACTCCATTTACTGAGCAGATGGAACGTGGGAGTTTACAGAATGCGTGGCTCTAATGAGGCACATTCGTGGAATGTGTACCAGCGTACAAAAGGAGCAGGCCTTCCTTACTCCTTACAGGAGGGTGGCAAAGAAAGGGTTCCGGGGAAAACAGGTGTGAAACCAGAGTGGGATGGGGACCCAACCTCAAATCCACCATGTTTTTTTTGGGAACCTGATAGGTCCAAACTGCCCCGGGTTTAAACTGCTTAGCCAAATAGGGTCATTTAAAAGTCTTTCCTGGGAATGGAAGACGTCCTGGACCCCTGGATCAACTAAACTAATGCAACTCATAAGAGACCAACATGGACAAGCGCTGGCACCTCCACAGCTGTAACACCAGAGACGAGGCATCCAGCTATCAGCCCAGGAATCCCAGGGATGTCCCTCAAACGGATTCAACCACAAAGCTCTGTTAAAACTACAGTGGATGCAATCGTATACCGCTGCCAGATATCTTAGTAGACACATCAGATACTCTCTTGTCTCCTGAGCAGTTGATTAAATGTCCTTGGATTGGTTGTTTTCCTCTAAGGAAAAAACCCAACATGACAGCAAGTTGGCTCCAGCGGTCCGGAGCCATGAGCAGCTGAACTGTATTACTGCTGCATTAATGTCATGGTTCCACACGTTAAAATCAAACTAACATTTTTTAGGTGACTACTATTCCTGTCACGCCACCTCGCTTACACTGTGCACCTGCAATTTAGGATTTAACTTCCTGTGCTTTCCAGCATATTTAGTGTCAATATTGAAAAGTGACTAAAGTATCAGAGCAGGTCGGGTTTTCGCGGCGCTCTTCATGAAATCATCGACAATCCGTATCAGTTTCAACATTTTTCTAGCAGTTCCATTCTCTTATCAATGACATCTGCATGCAGCTCAGTTACCTGAGTGAAGCTTCTCATGATCATGAGCTATAAAACAAAAGAGCTGTAACGCCACAGAAAAGCCACAGAGAAACGACAGAAACCAAAGGAAAAAGCGCAAAAATG
Organism: Xyliphius kryptos; assembly: GCA_025769995.1. Taxonomy (NCBI): domain Eukaryota; kingdom Metazoa; phylum Chordata; class Actinopteri; order Siluriformes; family Aspredinidae; genus Xyliphius; species Xyliphius kryptos. The sequence goes on from JAOUQT010000018.1 coordinate 9,498,746, forward strand.
CAAGAGAAACGTCAACAAAAAAGATAGAGGTAGGCACGCCAGGGAAGGTGGAATACCATAACAACACATGACATATTGTTATACTACTCCACCCACCTTAACTGTGAGCCCTTGGGCGTAGCCACTCCGTAGCCCTTGGAATCCAGGTTGCCTCCGACCTTCATGGTGTCGCAGGGCTTGCGCTGTTCCGTGTACTCGTTCATGGTGGATTCCAGCAGGAAAGCGTATTTTCCCTTGGATTTCCTCACCCGCGCCACGCCTTCCCCCGTCGTCTTGGTGAAGACGGTGGGTTCGGCGGACTTCATGTAGCTCCACATTTTCTCATAGACGGCGATCTTTGATCTCTGTGAGACAGGGGATGATGATGGCGGCATTAATGTGGCCACCACTTTGGCACATGTGATGGCATATGATACTAAAAGGCTTTGTCAATCACCTTAAAGAACTCCTTGGTGGAACCCGAGTCCAAAGTGCCATACGCGATGTCCGTCTGCTTGGCCAGGTCTTCGGCGCTCTCGATTGGTGACACCATCCTCTCCACGGTGAGGAAAGCAGCCAGGTTGGCCGTGTAGGAGGGGATGATGATGAGGGTAAAGAACCACCACACGCCTCCGACGATGCGACCGGATAGAGACCTGCACAGGAAGGATTCCAAAGAAAAAGGGCAAAGGAAACAAGGCCAACGGTAACAGGGAGTGGGACCAAAAGTGCAGGTGAGGCAGGAAAAGAAATGAGCAAAGGGAAAGAAAGGGAAAAAAAAGCAAAAGGACAAATTATCAGTCAGCACAGTGTGCCAGGTGGAGATTAGGCAATCTATAATAAAGCATGATGAGGCCACATCTTATCACCTCTAAATGGAACTGGAATGAAACATACGGTGGACCTCGTGAGCGAGCCGCCGCCCCCCATGGAAGGAATACTGACCAGTGAACAGTTAGCTTTTCTCTGAGGGTTAAGCCACATTTAACCTCAGAAAATGCAGCCTGCTAAACCGGCGCTCAGAAAGAATCAAGCATTAGATTGTTACAGAACCCACTTGGATACTTCGTCATTTCTATTCCCTGATTGGCTGCCATGGCAACAGATAAGACATCAATGATAGGCGGTGGAAAAACATCACGGAGTTGATGTGTCATTAAAATGCGCTGATGCAAACGCCATTTGATTTTGCATGTATATTAATGTAGAACACTGTGATTTCTATTATTTACAATTCCATGTATGTAAGCTTTTTCTAAATCTTTTTGACTAAAATACCAAAACAAAAAAGCCTCAAGGACCAAGACTACACCAAACCATTTACACACAATGTCAAATTGGGCATACCAGTAACATCAACCAGCACCCAGTTAAAGGAGAGCCCCTACCAATCTGTGAAACCTGCCATTCACCTACTACAATTAAACACATCATGTTAGAATGCTGTGAAGCAAAGACAAGTGCACATGCCTAAAACCATGGAGGAAATATTTACACAAGCACATTCCTAACCTACCTTGCAATTATAAAAATGGAAATATAAAATGAACCAAAGCATAAGATAAAATAAACAGATTGAAATATAAAATCAGAAACCGCCAAATTGACAAAAACAACCAAAGTAAAGCCGACATTAGATGATGCTCCAGGCCAGAAGATGGCGATAATGTTAGGCCTAGACCATTAATATATGTACACCCATTATTACGTTTACATTTACATTTACATTTAGTTATTTATTACGTTGGCTTGGAAAACTTGTTCTTATTTTGAATTTTTTAAAACATTTCAGCTTTTTTTAATCATATTTTTTTTTAATTTCAAATAAATTTAAACCCCTTCTTAATTTATTTATTTATTTAATTTTTTTAGCCATGTGTTCTTTCTAAGCCAACTTCTTGAAGTATGATGATTACAAACTTTCCACTCTAGTCTTGAACTTTCTTATACTAAGAATAGGGGAGAAAGGGGAGAAAGTTTCAGGTGCTGGGCCATCATTAAAGTAATATTTTTAAGTTTAAGTCAAACTAAACTGTAAATAAGGCTGAATATAGATGTAGGGCATGGGACAGGGAGGGCTGCAGGATGGATCAGGCGGAGATTGCAGTTGGCACGACTAATTGATATGACCCTGAGAGACAGAGTCAATTTAATAAGGGATTAAATTGAGTGGACGCGACACCGGTGACTCAAAGCGTGTGCTGCTTCACCGCTCCATCGCCTGGCATTCACAAAGACATGCCATCCAATCACAGACGGAGATCTCCCCGGTGCCTGATGCCACGTTGATCCATCTAAAACGCTACCTTCTCCCCGAGCTGCACACGCACCTGTCAACGCCGGTATCACGCCGAAGTCATTAACTGAGAGCGATAAGCATGTTATTGCTGCTGAAACATTCTGTCTTTGTCAGTACACTGAGTATTTTACACTCACTGTGTGCTCTGCAGTTATTAGACATCAAAATGATGTCAGTCTGTTTCCATGGGTGAAACGCAACGGTTTTGATGTCTGAACAGAGATGCCGCGTATAGACAGTCGGCTCGCAGTCGACTCCCAGGATGCAGCAGTATCATAAAGACTCAATGTACTTTCTCACTTTAAAGAAAAGGCTTTCAAATCAAGAGCCAGCTTTAATCTGTGTCTGGAAAACTAGTCCACTGTGGGTTTGAAATCTGTGTCAGCTTAGAAAGCATCGAGAGAGTGCGAGCGCGTTAGAGAGGGACCTTGAAAAACTGTAGATAAATGAAAAGGTCACCGCCTGTAGCTCCGGTAAGCCTACAGTGCGTTATTTATTCATGTCGTGCTCAGCTGCTGGTCTGATTAAGATTTAATACCTGCAAATCAGTTTCTCCACGCCGTAGCCGCTCGCCATCCGCATCCACATTACTGAGCTCCAAATTCTCCAAAGAGAAACTTTCATTAAGACTGTACAGCCGATTTCAGGACCTTGTTCCAAAGCCTCGGACTTTAAGTGAGAATTTAGTGGAGGCTGAAATTTAATTTGCACAGTTTAGCTCGAATGTATTGTAGCAATGCATCTGTAGATCTTTAGTGTCTTCACAATTTACTTCAGATCCAAAGAATATGGCAGTAATAATGAGCCATCCTGAGGAAGTTCATTGACACGTCAATCGTTCAGTGCCATTTAGGACGTTATTCATAGGGACGTCGTTGGATCATATATGCCGTGTTCTAGCTCAAAGGTCCAGGATTGTGGTAGCTCTGTGGTTACACAGTAGTAAATGATGTAGGTTAGAACTGTATGTCCATTGAAGTTACCAAGGCCCTTGGTTCTAACCATTAACCCCGGGTTTTGACTCCAAACAATTTGGGGTACTTGTAAGATGCATTGGGGCAGGCATTTCCAATACACCGATCTGTGGAAAACTCCACAAGTTTGAGAAATGAAGGCTGTGGGAGACGGGCACACACAGACACACACACAGACACACACACAGACACACACACACATCATTCACAAACCGGTGCACAGCCACACACCCCTGCCACAATTGCATTGCGCTTAAATGTACATTCAAACTGCTTACACTGGTGGTATTTGTTACCATAGCTACCCCTAACTGTAACACTTGGGTTGATGTATTGCTTCAGAAATTATGTCGTTGTTCGACATGGACCCATTTGTTTTGGACAAGTTCAAGTAATTTATTTATATAGCTTTACAGAGTCCAAAGCCTAAACCCCATAAGAGCAATCCAAAGAGACAGTGGCAAGAAAAAACTCCCGAGGAAGAAACCTTGGGAGGACCAAAGCTCAGTGGGGGACTCATCCTCCTTCAGCGGCCAGACAAAAAAATTTAGTCCTGCAAACTGACATTCACATTAAGTCAAGTGCCTCTGCTGGGCAGTTTTGGAACTTGCTACCTGAAGAAAACTATCCAAACAAAAGAAAATGTAACCTAAAATTCCAACCTATTTATGTAAATCAGCCTTTTTCCCCACATGAAGTCCAGATATGGGTCCACCCTCACTGATAGCTTGACAATTGGCATCGGCAGCATGACCGCATACAGTGCAAATCATCAAAGTAATATTTTTTTAGCAGATTGCCTTGTATTGTAATAATACCATCATGTGTACAAAAATGATTAAACATTAAAGCTTTAAAAAAACTAGCTGTCCACAGGAAAAAAGTAGATCTTAGGCCAGAAAAGTGTGGATGCACCTGCTTTGGAAGAAACGGACTGGCGATGCTGAGGCTTGAATGCCATGCAACCATCACTAAGCCACTGGCTCAGAGGAATGATTCCGATGTTACCGTACGACGTGATTGCTGGCGTTCAGTATTAAATGCACTGTGTCAATAAGTCAATATTTATGACGCATCACATAGTTTTGCTAAAAGCAGCCCATTTATTTAGATAGTTATCACCTCCTCTAACCTTCTTGCCGTTCCTCTCCCTCACTGTAAACCCCCCAACCTGATTACTTTTTCTCAGCAGTGTTTATTAATAAATAAAGAGTTCCATGCAAAAGTTTCTTGCACTTGAGTGATTCCAATGACTAATCCCCCTGCTGTCTTCTCATATTTTTGGCATGGGCCACGGCCTGGAGCGAAATGTCCTCAGCTGTGGCGAGATCTCCTTTCAGTCTTACGACTGGCTTGATCAGTGAATCATATCCCCTTATATGGCCTTTTAGCAAACCCCGCTATCATTTACAAGAAAACAAGACGTCTCTAAATGGGGACAATTACTGCCAACAGATTCATGTAGAAGAAAAAGTACCGAAGAGTCAGAACTTGAACTAACATTAGCTGAAGAATCCATTCCACGTGCGCAGCATATATCCACCCAATAGAACACACCCCATTTGGGCTCTATTTGCTTTATTTTTGTCTATTTCCTCCACTTATCATATAGATGGACATTGTAGTTTTACAATTACAGACTATAGTCCATCTGTTCTCTTTGTTTTTGTTAGTCTGCTGTTGGTTCTCTGGTCACTATTGGTCAGAAGCATCACAGAACAGGTATAATTTGAGTGGCATATTGTTTATTGTCAGTTCTGCAGTGACACAGATGCGGTAAGGGAGTTTTACTGCAGCAGTGCAGCTGTAGTTTCATTTAAATACCTTAGTGACACTGCTGGGATAGGAATAATGTATCTGTGGAGGTGACAGCTCAGTGGTTACAGTGTTTGCGGGTTTAAATATCAGCTTCACTTACACTACCAATGTGGGTCCTTGATCAAGTCCCTTAACCCTTGTTGCTGGCCCCAAACAATAAGTTGGGGTACTTGTAAGGTGCTTTGGATGAAGGTGTTTGCTCATTGACCAATTAAATGTAATGCACCAACCACATAATACCTGCAAGGGGGGTGCTACTATTGGGGTCCTAACCATTGGGGTCCTAACCATTAAAGAACAGTATGTACTGTAGTCCACAAACAGATGGACTACAGTCTGTAATTGTAGAACTACAAATTCCATCTTTCTGGTAAGTGGAACTGATAACATGGACAATTAGTGCCAAAAGGAGGTGTGTCCATACTTATGACTCATACTGTATATTCCACCAAATGGATTATTTACCCAAAGTAACATAAGTGGCAGGAGACACTATACGATGTCCATATGTTAACTCCACTACAACCGCAGTTCCTTCTACTCTCTGCTTCGTCTCCTAATAGATGCAGAACTTAATCAGACTCCTGGCATAAACAGAAAGGAAAGAATTCAATCAAACCGAAATTGCTTATCAAGGTATCTCAGGGAGAAGTGAGAGGACTGGGCGATGTGAAAGCATTTTAGTCCCAGCACTTGGATTAGCATAACTGTTTCCATCTTCACTTCCAATTCCAGGTCTCCTTCACCAACTAACTGATAGATGGGCTGTTAATCTGAGTGTTGGAGCTCCTGCCCACGTCCATTACGGTGCCGAATAGGAGCTCGCGCCCGCGTCTGCTGCTTGTTAAAACCCAAGACACTTGCGAAAGTGTGCAGACATTCGGCCAATTATTTTTAGGACAAAGTTGCAGCGTGTGTTTTGCAGTCGTGTAAAACGTCACAGCGTCCAAAATGGACTACTGATGGCAAGTTATCTGTACTGTTGAGCTTTCAGTTATCAGCTGAAGGTTTACTTCACATCCTCAGTATTTATTGTGATGTGGAACTGAGCTGCAGAAGGTTAGCCGGTGATGTTAAGACGTTTTGCTGCAGGTGTCATGACCTTCCCAGTCCACTCCGTCCAATTCTGCTCATTAATGTTGCTCCTCGGATTCTCCACTCTCGGGATGTGGACCTGATTCTTCAGTGGTTTAACCCTTCATGTCATTCCCTCATTTGCTCTCTGTTTTGATACAAAAACCATTTGCTATCCAGTGAGTATCCTGTGTTTATATCTCATCTGTCTTTCGATTTCTAATTTATAGATAATCTTTATCCCACTCCATGTCTCAGGTCTTTGTCATGTTTGTTGTCACCTGTATTTTCAGCCTATTTAACACCGTGTTTACCATCGGTACGCATACTTCTATATGACTCTTCTCATGTAAGAAGAGTTTTTCATTTCCATTTTCCAGGACTAAATGTACAACTTAACCTTCCTCCAAAAAAAAGAGGAAGGTGATACACCACATTTAATTCCACATGAACCACTCTCCTGCGGCTGAAGTTCCACTGAGAACAGAGTGGCTGAAATAATAAATATAAGATAAAATACAGTTCCATGTAACTTAATACCATTTCGCATTTGTCTCTAAATGATAAATAATTCACTGAACACGATCTCTGAAAGCAAAAAGAAATCCCCAGCAGTAGGAATATTCCTATTACACCTTTAACACGGCTGTATAACTGTCAGCGGAGCTTCTGCACCAAATCAGACGAGCCGCATAAAAACTGGGTCACGCCCCGGCGTCCGTTACCGCAGGGTTACCGAGACGACGTTCCTGTTTCGGATCACAGACACACGTACGCAGACTGTAAATACTGAGAACAATGACTGTAAGTTAAGTATCTGTAATATGTACCGGTACCAATCAAAAGTTTGAACAGGCCCCCTCTTTTGGCAATTATTGTCCCTGTAATCAGCTCCACTTACTGTGAAGATGGACTATACAGACCGTAGTCCATCTGTTTGTGAACCATGGTACATACTGTACTCTAACGATCAGGAACCCAGTACAGAGCAGGTATTATTTGCTCAGTGAATTATTCCTATCCCAGCAGGGACAGTGCAGAACTGACATTAAACAATCCATCACCCAAATTATGCCTGTTCTGGGATGGTCCTGACCAAAAGAGAACAGAAAACCAACAGTGGACTAACAACGAGAACAGACGGACTACAGCCACTAATTGTAAAACTACAAAGTCCATCTATAGGGTATGTGGAGGAAATGGACAAGGAAGCAAGAAAGAGGCGTGTCCTAACATTGACTGGCACTGTTTCTGTACACTAATGATTACTTCCATGTCATTCATCCATAAGGGATCAGCTTTATTATGATGAGATATGGGAGAGTATCTTATAATCCTAAATGATTTGTCTTATAACAGATCAAAACCATAAGCCCACTATAGCAACGATTACAGCTGGCTATAGAACACCTGGACTCTATGGTTCTGATGCCTATCTATGTACCTGCTGTGCTGCAGCACGTGTCACTCTTATTAAGCCTCTTTGTTTCCCTTTGTCCTGACATGTGAGTCATATGATACCCGCCGAGGAGCTGAAAAATAAAGTCTATTTTTTCCCAGTTCTTTGTATGTAAAAGGTCTTAAAAAGCTCTATCATGGTCAAGGCACAGTGAGTGAGCGAGCAACACAGGAACCGCTGGCGTCACAGAAAGCCTGAGGTGGACCCAGCGGGTGAGCAAAACGGACACAAACAAATCACAAAACGAGCGACTGGCCACAGCAGCGCAGTGAGGGGCACATTTCCTGTGTGATTTAGGAGCTTTTTGCTGGAACAAATACGTAGACAAGGACAGTGCACAAAATAATGGAAAATAACCCGCAGGACCAGCGTGAGGCGGAAATTGTGCAGAGAGTGATATCAACCTCAAACCTCTTCCACACCAGTCTGAAGTCAGGCTGTGGATACCGCTACTGGTTCCAATTGATGAAATCGTTAACATTTGGTGGATTTATACTTCTGCATGTCCAAAATTATGTAAACACCCAATAAATGGTTTTAACTACAGTACAGGACAACATACTGAGCTCGATGATGCCATCATGGGTTTATTATCTCGGTGACTAATATAATTAAAATGTTATTTTAAGCTTCGTTTGCTTTGGAGCTTTGTTAGTGAGTGGTAGCTCAGTGGTTAGGGTGTTGGATTATCAAATCAAATCAAGGTTTATTTGTCATGTACATGGTCATACACAGTATATCTAGCTGTAAAATGCTTTTGTGACTGCTCCGCCACAGTAAGTTAAAAAACAAATATATATATATATACATAAAAATATAAAAAGTAATAAAAAAAATATAAAAAGTAATTAAAGTAGGAGTGTAAGAATTAGCAATATAATTATGACGGTTAGTCTAAAGTGTCCAAGTGTTTGAAAGTGACAGTTAGTGCAGGGACCGTGCAACATAATGCTACAATCTGAGGGTTCAAATCCAAGCTCCACTGAATTTACCATGAGCAAGACCCTTAGCCCTAATTGCTCCAGGAATTCCGTATCAACCCTGTGTTCTGACCCCAGTCATCAAGTTGGGATAGTTGTAAGGCGCTTTGGATAAAAGCGTCTGCGAGATGACCAAATGTTAGTGTTTGGTGGTGCACACGGCAGAACATTCCGTCACTTCTGACTTGTGCATTGTGTGGAAGAGGTGTTCCGCTGGTCAAAGCAAGTGAAAACATGATGAAGAAATCCACGAAGAGGTACAGAACAGAGATATGAGTGTGTCTAGATGGGGAAAGGACACACACACAATCTCTCTCACACACACTGCAGGATGACAGCAGCCCCCACATCTTCCCTCCCCGCAGACACCATGTTAAATCCATTTTCATTAAGGTAAGTTCTCAACAGAATACTGATTAAGTGCCTCTAGACCCTCGTTCTGCATATTGCTGGCGTTTTTCGGACATTACCATGGTAACTATGGGGCTATTTCAGGTGCCTCGTATTACCATATCAATACCCAATGAAACCTTTTCATGAGCTAACCTCAGGTTAAGAGTCTAATTCCACTTTGCGATTCCCAATTCGTTAAAGAAGCCGACCAAAGGCGATTTGCGGGGCAAAGGGGGAGACGACTAAACACTCACCTGGGGGAGATGTCGCAGCCCTGCTGCATGAAGGCTCCGAGCGAGAACCACAGACTGTTGAAGATACCGAACTCGTTGGGGGGCTGGTCGCTGGGCGCACCGTCGGTGCCCTCCTCGGGCTCCTCGGTGTGCCACTCGTACGGGCTGAAGCGGCTGACCAGGAAGAGCACCACGCTCACGCCGATGTAGGCGAACACGATGCACATCCAGATCTCGTAGGCCAGCGGGTCCAGGAAGGAGAACACGCCCGGCTTGGACTTCTGAGGCTTTTTGATCATGATGGAGATGCCCAAGCTCATGAAGGGCTTCGAAAAGTCGATGACCTCCTCCCGGACCAATGTGATTGTTAATGGGGCCACAGCTATTTCCGCTTTCTGAAATGTGAGGAGACGTTCATAAGTATAATGACAGCATAAGTCAGTATTAATCATTGTAAGGTCATGTGAGGTGTGATGGGGGTGTGGTAGCTTGGTGGGTAGGGTGTTAGGTCACTAATATGAAGGTTAATTGTTCAAATTTCAGGTCCCCAAAGTTATCAATGTGGTTCCTTTGATAGCGTTAGTTATGCCTAAACATAACCCTAGCTCTACACCTAACCATAACCCTAGTTATCAATGTGGGTCCTTTTTATATGGTCAGAGCTATGCCTAAAAATAAACCTAAACCTAACCCTAGCCCTACACCTTGCCTTAAACCTGGCTCTACACCCAGCCCTACACCTAACCATAACCCTAAACTTAACCTTAACCCTAGTTACCAATGTGGGTCCTTTAATATGGTTAAACCAAACCCTAACCGAGCCCTAAACTTCGTTACCAATGTGGTTTTGGACTCTACTCTGATGCTGCCCACTGAGCCTTGGTCCTCCCAAGGTTTCTTCCTAAAATAACATCATTAGAGGGAGTTTTTGCCACTGTCACTTCAGCTTGCTCCTTTGGGGTTTAGGCTTTGGACTGCTGCTTTGTGACGACACACGGTTGTAAAAAGCGCTATATAAATAAATTACTTGAACTTAAAATTACTTGGTTCCTTTGATAGTGTTAGGATTTTGCCTGAACATATCCCCAGCCCTAGCTCTACACCTAACCCTAAACCTAACCATAACCCTAACCATAACCCTTAACCCAGCCCTAACCCTACCCTAGTTTCCAATGTGGGTCCATTGATATGGTTAGAGTTATGCCTAAACCAAACCATAAACCTAAACTTAGTTACCAATGTGGTTACTTTGAGAGGGTTATGCCTAACTCTATTCCTAAACCTGACCCTAGCACTAACCTAACACTAGTTACCAGTGTGGGTCCTTTAATAGGGTTAGAGTTATGCCTAAACATGAACCTAACCCTATTCCTAATCCTAACATGGCTATATAAGAACAGACTCTGTGTTCTGTCCCCAACCAGCTCTGTGTTCTGCTAAAACGACCCAGTGTAATGTAAGGTACTGTAATGTCACCAAAAGCAAACACAACTGAAAAAATGTGCATCAGTTATTTGCATTTCTGCTGGAATGACAGAGGTTGCTGTGGTTACCTTCCTGTTCTACCCTTTGGATTGGACTACAGCTCAGTTCTAGTGCATTAGATCACCCCATATTAAAAACATAAATCACAAGTGTACAATGTAGAATTAAAGAATCCCCCCCCTTTCAGGTTCAGTACAAAGACCCCTGTAAGGTTACAGAAAGAACAGGGATTTAAATTAGACAGAATACCTATGAACATACAGCCAAGATGAACGGAAATGGTATGATCCAGGCATTTTTCTCTTCCGTTTTAATTCACATCATACTTCTGCAGTTTCTCTAATTGGCTAAGGCTTTGCAAGTTAATGCTGGAAAACCTACAGTGATAATCCCAAGGGTTTAATTCTGCAGAGCAGGATGACCCAATCAATTCAGAGAAAGATGCTTACAGGACAGGGCAGAGGAATTGCCCGTAACACTATGGTCCGGGACTAACGCCGATTTTACAATAAATCCAAAAACGCTATTAACGCCAGTGACTTAGCAACACAGCTGATCTTGTTGCTCTTTCAAAACGAAGCCAAAAGAATTCAATCAAAAGCCTGACATGTAAGTTTTAGAAAACCTACAAAGAATCACGTGTGTTTTACTGGGCCGCCCAGCGTCAAAGTCATTAACAAGCAGAAGGTCATCTGAGGTCTCTTATTTTGTAAAATGCGGAGGAGGAGGGAGGGCTTCACTTAAAATTTGGAGAAAAACTGCTGAGGCTTCCACTTTAGACCCTGAGCTGGTCTATAAATAAGGGTTTAATTCAGCAGCTGAACAGGCTGTAGGCTTCTGTGCCACGTCAAATGCCCGCTGACTGTCCTTGGAGTGAATAGTGATAGCCGGAGTGAAGACCTTGTAGTAGAAAGAAATAAAAGTAAATCCTCTCTCTGGTGTTCAGATCCTATATAATTGACACATGGGAGGTCTGAGCTCATGAGCCGAAAGGAAAGAAACTATGGTTTCACAGTCCTGACTGTAGTCATGGGGGTTCGACTGTGGTGTGAATATGTGAATCGCCTAAAATACTGAAAAATGAAGAGCAACCTGACTGGACAGGTTGATTTCACAGAAGTGTGGTTGATTTGGAGTTACAGTATGTTGTTTAAGTGTTCCCTTAATTTTTTTGAGCAGTGTATATTGGTTTGGCCAGATAGTTGCAGTCACCCACCCACCAAATGAAGAGCACGTGCTTGTAACAGAATTACACGATCAGGTGGTGCTATAGCAGTGGTTTAGGTTCTGGACTGCAATCTATGAGTTTATAAATCCCAAGTGTACCAAGGTCCATGGAGCTCATTGCTTCAAAGGTGCTGCATCACGGCTGACCCTGTGCTCTGACCCCAACCATATAACGAAAACCAAAGTCCATTAAAATGCATGTAATGCAGTGGTACGGTAGCTTAGTGGTTAGGGTGTTGGACTATCAATCTAAAGGTTGTTAGTTCAAATCCCAGGTCCATCAAATTACTAATGTGGGTCCTTGAGAAAAGCCCATTTTCCTAATTGCTCCAGGAATGCTGTATCAACCCGGTGTTCTGACCCCAACTATTAAGTGAGATACTTGTAAGTCGCTTTGGATAAAAGCATCCACTAAATGACCAAATGTACATAGATGTAAATATAAACTATATAAGTATAATTTAAAATACCAAAATCACAGTAGTATCACAGTAGTAGCCTCAGGTCTTACCCCGTACACCAGCTCCCCAACCATGCCGTTCCAGATCTTCGTGTCTGGGTCCCGCGCGCCGTACTTCCCGTCCGGCACAATTGAGATCTTGTATTTGATGCCAATGTGCTTGGCGATTTCGGATGCCAGATCCACACAGTATCCCTCATACCTGTCATTACCTTCATACATCTCCCAGTTTTTCTTCATCATCACATACGGGCCTTCCTGGAGAGAGCAAACCACACAACAGGTTCAAACCGGCAAACTGGGAAGAACTTTGGATGCTCCAACAGTAATACAAAAAAAAAAAAAAAAAAAAAAAAAATAATAATTACTACACAAACAATTATCAGTTATTAAGATAGGAACCACGACAGAACGCACAGTTCACAGTGGGTTTTATAAACTCAGAAAACACATTCTATTAACGATTACATCAACCGGAAAAAACTGCATCCTGTACAGATAAGATCAAAATGTACAACAAATACAACAAATAAACAGAATTACAGCAGTTATTATCTTTAACATTAAAGATCTTAGAGTAAAATAAAATGATGATTGTAAATCCACTTTCAACATAAAAACAAAACAAAGAAAATCTAATTTTACTTTTATTTTAATAAACACATCCTTACTGTAATACAAGAAATTCATTTATATACTCATATCAAAATTAACAATAATACAAAGGCTGTAGAAACAGACGAAAGATACAACTGTTCTGAACACTCAGCTGATTATTTATCTTATTATCTAATCAAGCAATCAATCAATCACATGACTTTAGTTTAGCTTCACATCAACCTCCAAAAAAACGTGATGTTAACTGTGGCGTGGATTGGTCCCTCAATCCAAAAAATATGGTTCCAAATGCACCAAATGTAGTTGACCAATCACGTGTAAGCTGTGCGCTGTATGGGCTCATGATGACTGTGACGTAATTGTTGGTGCCAGACAGTAAAATGAATAAAACTGTAATAACAGCACAGTAATTTTACAATTCAGCCTTGGGGCTGATGGGCTTCAACAGCACACCACCACATTACAATGTTTTATATGTAACTGTGATTGTATAAATGGTATTAATATTACGCTCTGAAAATTTTAGCAAAGAAAAATACAAAAACACAAAAATAAAAGACGAAACAAACGCATCAGAACTTTAATGATTTCTTTAAAACTTGCGACCAAACGATAACTAATCATTTAATAAACAATAAATATAGAAAACACACGATTATAAATATTTTGGGAAAATTCAAACACACAGGTGTTTTAGGTTCGATCTTTTCATGACGTTTAGGTATAATTTCTATGTAAGAAGACGATGTAAGGGAATTGTACAGTTCACTAAAGCGATGAGCAGATACTGGGTCAGGTCTCCAGATGGGATTTCTTAACTTGTGAGGACCATTAAAACATTTGGAGGACTGCTTTTCATTGGTTTTGTACTTCTACAAGGACAATGTTGAATCGAATTCAATCAAAATCTGGTTTAGGAGTAAATATATAATGATCCTTACTACAGAATAGCAGGTGTGAGTCTAACCTCTGAGTCTGATGTCACTCTTCTCTGATGTGTGTATAATTAATGGAGACCTAAGCGACCTAGCACTCAGGCCCTGGTTTTGGAGGCGGTTTTACTCACTCTTTATTTATGAGGACAGTGTTACTGTGTAAGTGTTTTTCGTCGATCTGTCCTGCAGCAAGATCCTTCATGAACAATATTCTCCACTACAGCACATCCTACAGCGGCAGAGGGGTCTACGCACCAAACACAATGCCTCGCTGAAGATAAACTGTCTGCCTTTTCATCCCGTCTGCCCCTCTGACCCCTGACGTGCATTATTAATTTCGTCCTGACACAGGTTCATGAAAAGATTGGGCCATTTTTAAACCTCTGGTGCTTCACTGTCAGTAAATAAAACTCCTCCACTGGCCTACATTCAGTATGTAAACAACATCATGCAGCAGGAGTTCAGTTTATCAGGGAAAACAGACCAAAGAGGTTGTGGCGTCGTTCTGTAGTCACAACCATATATGGCACTTGGCGTCTGAACGCCTTCATCAGGTTCTGCTGTGAATAAACATGTTTAGAACTGAACAGAGTTTCTTCTTCCTTCTGTACATCATTTGTAATCTCGTGGTTCAGAGGATCCAGGAGAGTCATCCACACAAAAGGAACTGTCTTAGATTCTGAACAGATTTATTCACCACAGAACCTGATGGAGAAGATATTTGGGAAACCTTAATCATTTTCAGCATTCTTTTTAAACCCAGAGTGGCAGAGGGGTTAACTAAACAGTGTAAATAGTGTCATTACACTTAATATTGTCTTAAAAACACATCTCAAAACCTCTCAAATTTGATAGACATGAAAAGCTTCCTGTTTCCTGTGGAATTAAATATTCATGTGTCCCGGTTATTCAATCACATTCCTTACTGTGTCAGATAAAAGTCCCTGCAGCTTGTTTATGGAGCAGCGTGGCGACGTTGACATCAATAGCTGTCACCCAATGTTTATCCACACTCCAAAACTCACCACATCAAGAAATGCAGGACAATTAAGTTTGGACACACCTCCTGATTTATGCTCCACTTATTGTCCATGTTCTCAGTTCCATTTACCGTGAAGGTGGACCATCTGTTTGTGGACTACAATACATACTGTGTTCTCTAATGGTCAGGACCCCAAAAGTAACACCACAGAGCAGGTATTATTTGGTTGGTGCAGTATTCCTATCCCAGCAGTGTCGCTGAGGGGTATGAATGAAACTACAGCAGCACTGCTGAACCAAAAACTCCTTACCGCATCAGTGTCACTGCAGAACTGACATTAAACAATCCAGCACCAAAATTCTACTTGTTCTGTGATGCTCCTGACCAAATTGTGACCAGAAAACCAACAGGGGACAAAAAAGAGAACAGATGACTACAATCTGTATAGTAAGTGAAGAAAATAGACAATGGAGCAGAACGGGGGCGTGTTCAAACTTTGTAAAGGTACTTATTTAAATTAATAATTAATCTAAGAGAACGTAATAATCTTGAATGTGGTGTGAGGTTTAAACAGCGTATTATGCAGAATCCAGGTCTCATTATGAACATAGAATACATTCCACCTCTCTGTTCCGTTCCCGTTAATTCGTCCCACGCGCGGCCTCCTAATGCACAACATGGTTACAGTACTCTGGGGAGGGGGTCTATCCATCATTCTGGGCTTTGTCTTTGCCAGTGTTTGTCCACGGCTCAGTTTCTCACTCGGTTCATATCAGCTCCGGCGTTATTGCTTTTCGCCCCGGATTGCGCAGTGTCTGTCCGTGCTTTAATATAGGGCTCTTTTCAGGGTGTCAGCTGGTCGCGCGGCTCAGTTTCTTAAAAGTGGGTTCTTCAACACGGGCTGAAAAGAGGAGCAGGTGCTTCAGGTGTGACTCTGCCATTCCGTCTGCATTACCAAATGCTGCATCAACATCTGTTACACAGCGTATGCAATGTTTCCAACACAGGATTTCGGAACATCAGGACATAAGGACATCCCACTGAGCCCGGAACGTACGGAAGATGGGCCGTCTGTCCACCCGTTTGCAGCTGAATATGATGTTTAAAAGTGACTACCTGAATAATCATTCATACAGGACAGTCTGAGTGTAACGCTGTATTCATCTTATTTACACTCAGCTTTCGGCGTCCTGACGAGCACTGAAGGAGCCTGATGTCGGATGGAATCGTATTTAAATTGGTTTAGGTTTTTATTGCAGCCAGGGGCCGACCAGGTTCCAGGAGCCTCGCAGATATATTACAATATTGATTTATCACATTCATATAACCAGGATGCACCAGCACTCAGCTGCATTATCATTACAAAGCCCTCGCCTGTGATTTTGGGCAAAATGTACAACGAGGTGCAGAAAATTTTACATCACCGTGGTATAAATTCCACTAAATGCAAACACCTCCACCTCGAGATAATGAGTGACCAAGCGCGTCACTCATCATCCGACTTCTGAACAAGTTCGAGTTGAAGTAATTTATTCATAGAGTGCTTTTTACAACAGTGCGCGGTCACAAAGTTTTGTTTTTTTAGGAAGAAACTTTGAGATGACCAAGACTCAGTGGGAGACCAATCGTTCTTAAGCGGCCAGACGTTAAAGTTCAGATTGTAAAGTTCT
The DNA here is from genome assembly GCA_025769995.1 of Xyliphius kryptos. Lineage (NCBI taxonomy): Eukaryota > Metazoa > Chordata > Actinopteri > Siluriformes > Aspredinidae > Xyliphius > Xyliphius kryptos. Next base: position 9,515,332 of record JAOUQT010000018.1, read on the forward strand.
GAATAAAGCAGTGACGTTTTGTTCTGCATTTTTACCCATTAACCCTATTGCTGCGGTAACCACTGCTCCTCCAGCAGGCCTCTTCGGTACGTTCAGGCTCAGTGGTACGGTAAAATCACAGCATGTTGTTGGAAACAGAGACGCCTCCTTCTTTCAAATGAATAAACATCAAGCAACAAAACACATACAGCACAGCTGGAGCACCATGAAGGGCAGCCATGACACCTTCTGACACCATGTATGGGGTTCGGCAGATAAAAGCAATGCCATCCTGCAGCGGCACGAATTAGCGTTACTGTGGAGACCGTCAGCGGACAGAACATTGGATGAAACCATGATCCTGTGCAGACACATCCATTCCGCACACCCAGCGTATGAGTACGTATCAGCGAGACCAGATTCCAAATTTGGGGTGAATAACTGCTAGTTTGGGGTGATGATGATGATAATGATTAACACACATCATAAATGTAGAATTAATTGCCAAGGGCATGAGGGCGGTGCCGACCCCCTGCATCTTAACTTATTACAAAGCAGATCGGGTTCGGATGAGCGAGACAGTCAGACATTCGGATGAGAGACAAACAGTTTTACTCGGACAAATTCCACTCGCGTGTCAAGGAAAAGCAAGAGAATCAGCGGAGGCACTCACCATGATGGTCGTCACAATCACTGTCCTGTTCTCCATCCCGGACGTCTCGTTCGGGTGCAGGGCGTGGTCCTGAATCAGCACCAACTTGTCAGCATCGTTCCAGTATCCTATCTACAGATGTAGCATGTGTAATGTTAGTGCTGGACTACAGAACATAATTCTAGAACTACAAAGTCCCTCTATATGATCAGTGGATTTGATATAAGGGACAATGAGAGTAATTTATGTCATGCATTAAGCAAAAATATTTTTTTGATAAGTTAATGAACAAACACGCAGCATAAATCTTATTACAACACCATTTAACCAATAATCATCTCATTAAATATGCAAAAGCCATTTATTCACGTGTCCCAGTGTTAAAAGCAGCGTCTTCTATCTCTGCACATGACTGTGTTTGGAGCATCTGCAGTGTGTAACTAAGCAACATGTCCCTGTGTGTTCACACAGCTGCTCGCTGTGGTGGCACGATTAGGATGCAAAGCATGAGGCCTGATCCCTCTGCAGAGGACTCTCAAAAAGAGCGGGTCCGGCCGAACGTGTTCTTTTCATGTGTAACATTATGCTGATGGCGGGAGGTTCGAGGGCATGAGCCGCGTCGCTCCATCCATTCCGGAGGAGCCTGCAGCAAAGTATCGGTGGTTTGATTGATGCTCACGAAAGACTGCCAGCCAAACCCCTCGATGTGCTCTGCTCCTCCCTTCCCTGCCTCCCTTGATCAGACTCCATCACTCTTCATCACACCTGCCCCGGCAACATGCTCCATAAACCACGGCGTGAGCACAGGACACGGAGCAGACGCGGCACAACGGCTTTATGGTACCTACCGGTGAGCTGGATGAGAATGAGAACATAAAACATGTGGTTATCAGGTGAGGTTTAGTGTTGGGAGAAATAAAACAGGTGGAGGAGGAAAATAAAATGACAAACATGGGGTTTGAGGCGAAAAAGAGATGGTGCAGGTGTTAAATCGCATGGGGTACGGGGATGGAGTACTAGTAACTAGTTTACTTTAGTACTAGTTACATACAGCTTTGCTGCTGATACTTAAGTATATGTTGCTGTTTGGGTAATTTTAGTTGATCCGAAGACGTCCTTTACCACTAGCAGGCGCTGTAGCAGGTTGAGGAAATATGTTGATCAACAGATTCGGTTAATTTTAAGAAAAGAAACGTTGGCTGCTTTGTGTAATGAGAACAAACCATGGGGATGGGGGGGGGGGGGGGTGTGTACCGTGGGTTACAAATAGAACAAAGGGGGAGGAAACTTTAAAAAAAAAAAAAAAAAAAACATTATTCCACATTATCATCATCATGTAAAACATTCAGTCGGTTGTATAAAAGATCCTCGAGAGCGCAGAAGAACCCTAAAGCTGCATCAGAGGAAAACACGAAGAAAGAATCCGGAAGAAAAGCAAAGGGTAGTAAAACGCCCTGGTGGTTTGTTCTTACAGAAACAGCTGCATCAAAAAATACATGGTGCATTAAATACTGACGAGGGTGAACGCCACGGTAACAATGCAGCGCATTCTCTACGTTACACACACAGTTCATGTAGCTACACTCAGACCTCACAGTTTTCAAAGGTTTCTAAGAAATACTGATTCTATCTAAAAATGAAGGTCAGAATCATCTGCATCAGCTGTGATCAGGTTTCCAGCAGGAAAAAAAACTAAGATTAAGACTAAATGTAGTGTGGTGTTGATTCCATCGAGATAATGATCAGGTAACGGGTTAAAACGAGTTACAGGATGAAGTCATTTAACTAAAATCTGAAAAATTACTACAATCTAGAGTGAAAGACTGCAGTGTAAAAGATTATAAAAACAGTCAGAGAATTTACCTTAGAGAGGGAGTGTGTGTGTGATGAATTAAATTAAATTAAATATACAGGTTAAGTATAAAAGATAGTAGTTATTACAGAAGGACAGAGATACTTAAATAAAGCAATAGAGATAATGAAAAATAAATAATAACAAAATAAAAGAAAACATAAATAAGTTAATTAAATAAATAAATAAACAAGAAATAAAGAAAAGAAAAAAAGAAAGGAACGCGCGTGGTAGCTCAGTGGTTAGGATGTTGGACTATCAATCAGAAGGTTGGGAGTTCAAATCCCAGGTCTACTAAAGTTACCATTGTGGGTCCTTGAGCAAGACCCTTAACCCTCATTGCTCCAGGGTGCTGTATCAACCCTGTGTT
>JAOUQT010000018.1:9766440-9781385 GCA_025769995.1 Xyliphius kryptos
GTTGTATGGTGTGGAGACAGTGGCACTGACTAAGCGACAGGAAGCAGAGCTGGAGGTGGCAAAGCTTAAGTTGTTGACGTTTTATTTAGGAGTGTCCAGGATGGACAGGATTAGGAATGAGAACATCAGAGAGACATCACATGTTTCGACATTTTCAGAGGAGGACAGTGGATATATTGGTAGGAGGATGTTGAAAATGGAGCTGCCAGGCAGGAGGCAGAGAGGAAGACCAAAGCGGAGATATATATGTGGTCAATGTAGACATGCAGGTAGTTGGTGAGAAAGCCGAAGATGCAGAGGACAGAGTGAGGTGGAAAAGATTGACTGGCTGTGGCGACCCCTGATAAAAGGGAGAGGCTGAAAGAAGAAGAATATCGAATGTAAATGATTGTATTTTATGTTTTAGTAATTTGATTGCTATTCTGCTTATTATTGAATGTATCTAATTATTTATAGAAACCTTAATAAAAGAATTCTTCAGATTATCAATTATCTGTGACTGTTGCTGTTTTATAAGAAACACTGCAACTTGATTGTTAAAGCACAATATTAAAATAGTTAAATAAAATCAAATTAAATAAACTCAAATAAGATCTAGATTTTTTTATATCATATCTAAAGGTCATTATTTGTGTTTGTCCAATCAAATTGTCCAATCAGTTGTATATTGGATGTTAATGCCCCACTCACAGCGCCTGGATTTGTTGAAAACATGGTTCATTAGTAACCTTTGTAATAAAACACTATTCAGGAGCGATTCAAAGATCAGGGCTTTAGGGATGCAGATCACCCAATAACACCATAATGAATAAATATAGAATAAATAAATAAATAAATAAATAATTTCATGGAAGGACATCAGACTGGGTAACTGTGACTAAAAGATACCACTAAACCTGAGAAAAGCCTCTTAAACTGCAAACATTGTGTAAGCCACAAAGCCATCACTTCATTTACAAAGAATTATGAATCATCATATTAAACTGAAAACATAGTCATTACATACACTCACAGGTCACTTTATTAGGTACAGCTTTCTAGTAAAAGTTTAAACTTTTTGCCTTCAGAACTGCCTTAATTCTTTATTTCACACTTTCATTCTTTAAGTTTTAATTTAAGTTACTGCTGCCCTTCTATCATTTTGAACCAGTCTGCCCATTCTCCCATGACCTCTAACATTAACATGGCATTTGCGTCCACACAACTATCACTCACTGGTTATTTTGTCTTTTTTTGGACTATTCTCTGTAAACCCTGTAGATGGTTGTTCATTAAAATCTAAGTAGATCAGCAGTTTCTGAAATACTTAACTCCAGCCCTTTCTGGCACCAACAACAATAATTTTCACTTAAATCACCTTTCTTTCCAATTCTGATGCTCGGTTTGCGCTTCAACAAACTGTCTTGACAAACTCTACATGACTAAATGCACTGAGTTGTGGCCATGTGATTGGCTGATTTAATATTTGTGTTAACAGGCAATTGAACATGTTTACCTCATTAAGTTGCTGGTGAGTAAAATAAAATATTTATTGTTAAAAATGGCAAACCTGTCACTAACTTATTAACAAATTAATTCACACAAGTGACAGTGAATACATTTCATTTGAAACATATTTATAGAGTTCAAATAAACCAAGTTTGAGTTGTTTTATTGGAGCCACAACACAAAGAACATAGATATTTTAGGCAGAGAGAAATGACATGGATCATACCATCTCCGTGGAAAAGGGGGACTGCAGTATTTTTATCGTTAAAATGTCAAATTAAATGTTCATATGTTTAGCCATATATTTACTATTGTCATACATATAGTCACTTTCGTCACAAAATAAAAGTGCAAAAAGGCTACTTTTAGCCTTATTTTAGGGGTGATGTAATTCAGTTTCAATTTTAGGGGCACAGAAATGGTCTAGACTATTCCCTTTAGAGGGAGGAAAGATTGTTGTTGTTTATAAGTTTTGGACAAGGGTAAATTAAAGAGTTTTGTGATCATATGTCTCACAGTGGGTCACTGATGCTTTAATTTGGCTCAGGGCATGTATATTACAAGTCCAAATACACACACGTGAATTTTATTTTTTTGTGAATTCTCACACTTAACACTGGTGATGAGAAATTCTCTGTACTTGACAAAAATTTCGTTAAACCTTTACTCTAACAGTGGATTATTTAGTAAGCTACTGTCAGGTTTGCAGCACTCTGATATTCTAACTACTTACTACTAAAAAATAATTTACACCAACACACAAAATCAAAGCTTTCAAACTTTTAATGTTTTCACATGTATGGAGAATAACCTCGGATGTACACTGGCGCTTGTTCAGGGAAATTCCACCTCTTATTCTCTTTCTTTATCCCTCCCTTTATTTCTCTGTCTCCTGCCAACATATTTGACCTCATCTCTCCCTCTCTCTCTCTCTCTCTTCATGTTGTTCTCTTTCTCTCTGAGAGTAAAAATGCACACATGATTCAGAGAAATAATTAGATCCAGACTGATCACAGTGGTGCGCCTTTTCTGCATTCAGATTGTTTGAATTAGTGTTATTGCGTTACATTTGGTCTGAATTGTGCCAGAGTGATGTCACATCACGCCATAAAGGTCTCCTGATGACATCACGCAGTGATATCACCCAGACGGGTGTGGTGTTTGAGAGAATCTGAAATTCATACATATGGAGAACAGAGTGAGAGAATTAAAAAGTGTAGCCCCGAATATAGAAAAAAATATATACATTTAAATTAGGTTTTTGTCCTGGAATTTATATGATTTCAAAAACAAATTGCTTAGGCTTCTAAAATACTTTGTTCAAATATTTCTTTGTTTTCATTTAGTTGCATGTCAATCCTGGCATTACATTTTGGTAATGGGAAACTTGTTTAAATACTGAATAACATTAATAATAAAAGAAAAATCTCCAGACGCCTGCTTAAAAGTAAAGACCTTCTTACTATTTAGCCTAATTTTGCCAGTCACTAGATTATTAAGTTAGTCGGTTTTTATTAGGTAAAATGGCAGGTATAGAAGATTTCTAGAAACCGGGGATGTTTAGATCCTGTTGGCACACTGTTCTTAGCTGTTACACAACAGCAGGGAGGTTGACAGCGTCTTTCTGGATCTTCCTTGTAGGTATACTGTTATACAGTAACTAGTATTGGCAGATTCCTGGCTATCACTCTGCACCCAATGTACAATTTTGTAAAAGGTCATAAATACTAATCTCTTTTTCTCTACTCTCTCTATTTCATAACATTTCATAACACCCTACTTTTAATTTAAAATAGGCTTCACCTGAAATTTGGCAGACACTCTTATCCAGAGTGACTTACATTTACTTTGTATATTAAAGGACAGTATTGAATGTATGGTTAAAAGACAGAGTCTTTGACTAAAACACGGGAGGCAGAGCTGGAGGTGGCAGATATGAAGATCATATTATTGGGACACAACATTAGATGATTAAGGTACATAGTTAGAGAGGCCAGGTTAAGATGGTTTAAACATGTGAAAATGAGACAGAGTGAATATATTTGTTGAAAGGTCCTGGAGATGGAGCTGCCAGGCAGGAGCATGAGGGGTAGGCCCAAATATGTGGTTTTAAGATGTGATGAGAGAGGAAATAAAACTAGTAGATGTTAAAAAGAAGATACAGAGGACAGGGTAAGATTGACTCAGTTGATCCTTAAAAGAATAAACTTGGATGTTGGTCAGAATTGGAGTTTTTTATTATTATTAATTATTATTATTTTATTAATGAACCAAGATGAGAATGCATTTCCATTTTGTGCTCTTATCATCTAAGAGTTTTTCCTCTCCAATATTGTCCATGGCTTGCTCATATGGGATAAAACCTAAATTAAAAAGTCTTGTATGGATTTGATGTCATTGTAAAGCAAATAAAAACGGAATAGTGTATACTGGTTTGACCCTGGCTTTTGTTTGATGGGCCACTGTTAAAAATCCATTGTCTTGTATTGTAAGACTACATGTTTTGAACGTGACATCAGAAGGAGTGTCAACTACACCTGTTTAATTACGTCAGATTTAGAGCTTGGAAATACTGAAGCATTAAGGGAACGACACATCACTGACAGGAGAATTGTGAATATTCTTTAAATTCACACAACAACAGCTGAGTATTTCAGTTGGAAATGATTTGAATATATCAGTAGCCTTTAGTAAAAAACAGCAAGTGCCGTTAACAGCACCACAAAAATGTTTTGCCATCATTGCAATTGTGTTAACTTATATGTAGTATTATTTCATCTTAGGCAATGTTAGCATAAGCAGCATGTTGTGTAGTGTACAGTATGTAGAATTAACTAATCTGTGGCATTTCTCTGTGTATTATATATGGTACACAATATCTATCATAAAAATATTAGTATAATACCATTTTCAGAAACATGAATTTCCAGTAAATATTGAGACTAGCAAGCTTTGTATTCTGTACATGTAATGAAGTGGTTAATACTGAAGTCAAATGTGTTTGTGAGCTTGCATTACTTTCTCATGGTCAGTTCTACATTATTTTATTGCAGTAATAAATCATGTCTTCTTTCAGGAATCTGATATATCCAATCTACTTCAGGAATCTTGGAACACAGCAACTGTTCTCCATGATCATGTTGAATAAAGACAACATGGGAAGAGACTAGGAAACATGGAGTCCGTCTGTGATCGAGCGGTGGCATGTCTAGGGTTGTTCCTGCCATGCGCCCTGTGCTGTAAGCAAGGCACTGGCTTAACCATGTCCCTAACTAGATTTGAGGGAGCCCCGGGTGAGGCGACTCTGGAAATATCTGCATGGAATTTGCATGTTCTCCCCGTGTTGGCGCACGTTTACTCCGGGTACTCCAGTTTCCTCCCACATTCTTAAGACATGGATGGTTAATTGGAGAAGCTAAACTGTCCTTTCCTAAGCCTGAAGGGTTGAGGGTTGCATCGGGAACGGCATCCAGCGTAAAACATGTGCCAGATCATAATGCGAGGCACTTCCTAAGCCGACCCCTGGTGACAGGGGAAAAAGCCGAAAAACGAAGACGAAGAGGAAGAAGAATATGCAGTGTGAATAAAAAACAAAGACAAATTCTTTTCAGTGTGTAAAATATAGGAGCCTGCTTTATACGCAATATTGCAAACAGTGCTGTTAAACACACTGAGCTCTGCTTTGTAAAAACTTTCCTGTCTTAATTATTATTATGTGTCTACATTCATAATAGTTACTAATCTAGGAAATCCAGACGACTGGCACACAAACAAACCTTTTGTTTTGAAAGTGACGTGAGATTTTCCAAATTTAAAAACTAATTGCAATTGCAAGTCTGTTTATTGTTAGTAGTCAATAATAGTCTAAAACTGTACATACAGATGAAATTAAGGCACAACGTTCTTTTGTTTCGGAGTGGTAGATTACGTGCAGCATACCACTTAATCCTGGTCAGGGCCATGAGGGCAGAACAGGGCGCAAGGCAGGAAGAACCCTAGACTTGGCCACTCCAAGACCACTCCATATTAGGGCACGCACACACTCACTAATTCACACATTAAGAGCAATTTAGAGACAACAATTAGCCTATTGCATGTCTTTGGACTGTGTGAGGAAAATAGAGCACCCAAATAGAGTCAAATAAAGAAGTCAATAACTCTAGGCAATGTACTACGGTGCTGGCCTAAGACTAAGTATCATTTTGTTTTAAAAGTGGCTTGACTGAATGAACACAGTCTTCTATATTTTTATTATTGATTTGAAAATGAGGAGATTCTCTTTCAAAGCCAATAAAATATGATTCCATGTTACATGTTAACAAATATACAGTACATTGTGCAAACAGTGATACATTCCAGTGAAATACACCCATGGTATACTCAATATCTGCTGGAAATAGAAGCTTATCTAACCTAAATCAAATAGAAAATAAAATTATTGCTTATTTATTTAATTACAAACCCAATTTCACAAAAGTTGGGACAAAGTACAAATTGTAAATAAAAACAAAATGCAATGATGTGTAGATTTCAAAAATTCCATATTTTATTTATAATAGAACATAGACGACATATCAAATGTTTAAACTGAAGACATTTATCTTTAAAAGAGAAAAATTAGGTGATTTTAAATTTCGCCACATCTTGGGGACTGAGGAGACAAGTTGCTTAAGTTGAGGGATAGGAATGTTAAGCCATATTTGTCTAATGTAGGATTCTAGTTGCTCAACTCTCTTAGATCTTTTTTGTCTTATCTTTTGTTTTATGATGCACTAAATGTTTTCTATGGGTAAAAGATCTGGACTGCAGGCTGGTCAGTTCAGTAGCCGGACCCTTCTTCTACGCAGCCATGATGCTGTAATTGATGCAGTATGTGGTTTGGCATTGTTATGTTAAACAATGCAAGGTCTTCCCGCTGTTCCTTTTTTGTACCTTTAACTTTTCCAGTCTCTTATTGCCCCATCCCAATTTTTTTTGAGATGTGTTGCTGTCATGAAATTTCAAATGAGCCAATATTTGGGATGAAATTTTATGTTTTATTGGAAATACAATATCACTTTTTGAGATTTGTAAATTATTTTTATTTTATTTACAGTTTGTTTTTTGTCCCAACTTTTTTTTTATATTTTATATTTTTTGCTTATAGAGAACCTCATACTCATGGAAAAGCATAGGGGTGGCAGCATCATGCTATATCATTCTCTACAGCCAGAAATGGCTTAAGGATTTTTACTAGGAAATATTGTCACAAATGGATACGATTTAGGATCTAATCATGTCATATGTACGTTTTATTCTTTATCCCAAGGAAAATCTCTCTGAGATAATGTGATAAAAAGGAATCATGGATAAAAGCATGAGTACAAAAACACTGTTGCAAAAAAAATTAACTGGTGCCTCAACACCCTGATGGTACCTTCTCTCACACACACCCACTCTCTTAACACTCTTCATCACACATGCTCATTGTCAGCAGTCACCTCTTTGACTGATCCTAAGCTAAAGCCCTCACTTCACTCACTTTTGGCATTACTTGTTTGTGGCCTTTGCTCTGCTTCACAATCTCTTACACCTTCCGGTGTGATCCGATTACCTGGTTGCTAAGGTGCATGTTACTACAACAACAGATCTACATTCCGAGGCAATCAAATTATGACGGCAGATTTAGCGACAATAGAAACTACACACACCAACACACACGCACAGTGTAAGATGTCATAGATAAACTTTCTTTTTTGAGACTGAATGAATTGACATCATTCAGAAAAGCATTACATAATTGTGTTTGTGTGTAAATCAGTGTCAGAAGATACGCACAAAACACACAAACTTACACACACACCTTTCCTACTCCACCCAACAGAGGAAGTTGTGTGTGTAGATCTCTATTTCTCTGTCTCTCTTTATATATTGATTATAAAACTCTATATAATTATAAACCTTTAACAGATATGAAGGTTGAGACTATGAACCTTTAAGTGTATAAACACAGCACAGAAGGATTTTTTATAAAGTTTTACATTTTTACGCTGCAGCTGACTTTATAGGACGGAGCTGATGATGACATCAGTGAAAACTTACATCAGCATGTGGGGCGGAGTCAGAATATGTCACTGAAGATATAAAGACACACTAAAGGCATTTATGCAAGAACAGCAAACAGGAACAACCTCTTTCTCTCACACACGAACACACGAACACACAAACAGTGGGTGTGGAGACTCCAATCTGATTTTCTGTAGGAAGGAAAGGCCAAGTGGAACACTGTGTGACATAAAGAGATTTTATATGATTTACATGCTGTCTAGATTTACATGCTGCTTATGTACATGTCTCACTCTCACATAAACACACACACACAATCACATGACCACATTAATGCAGACACATGTATATACTGTATATGCACACACACAACCACATACATTCAGACTCATATATACACACACTGATAGATACACAGAGACTTTGAATAACACAGCAGGATCAGGGTGATTTTCGTACACACAATTCTGCTTTGATCTACACAACTCTGATAATTCCTCACTGTGTGTATGTGTGTGGTTAACATGTGTGTATGTGTCAGAGAGAATGCAAGCTGAATAAGGCATTTACATTACATTTCTCATCATTCACGTTGCATCACCTGTTGGACCAGATGATGCAATACATTTTACAGACATGAATGAAAGAATATAGGCGTTACTTTGGGGATTGTCTTTTGCACGTGACATTAGACCTGTACCGCACATTTAATTCAATTCAATTCAATTTTATTTATATAGTGCTTTTTTCAATGAAAACGTAGCAAAAATGAAATACGGTATATAAATATGAAATTTATAAGGCTAATTTTCCCCCAGTGAACTCGGTTCCCTGAGAGGACCGCAGAACCTAAGTGACTCAGGTAAACCTGAGCGCAGGACACTCCTGAAAACAGTCCCAGTTGTCAACATAGTCCACACCGACAGTGATCCGGCACCAGGAGTAAAATCCGAAGAGCCTGCTGTATGCCTCAGATCCTCTTTTGTTGGTTAGCAGGGGGCCGGAGACAAAGAATCCGGCATCTGTCTTCTTTTGCATAGTAGCCAGGAGTGTGCGATGAGCAGAGATGTCGTTCGTCCCCACGTGGATAACAACGATGCCAAAGTTATCACACTGCCGAAATTGTTATTCTGCCAAAGTGCCCATGGGAGCCATCGTGTCAAGTTCATAACATGTGCATCTGGAAGACAAGACACATTTTTCACCTTTTGTGCCAGTGATGGTTAGGGCTGGGAGCTCAAACAGATTGGAAATCCGGCTGTGGTAGAGGAGACAAAGCTATCTGCTTTCCAGGACAATGCTGTCCGTCCCAACCCAGAATGGAAATAAAGGCTTTTAAGAGTAATGAAATAACAAAAAAATAAACAAAACACAACAGCAACAAGCTAACAAATAAACATCCAAGCGCTTGACCTATGAGCCGGGCATGCATGCATACTGAAACAGCTACTACTTTAGCATTTGAGCTGCGCATGATGCATCAATTATAATACGTATGCACTGCTTAAGTATGCCATTTTGGACTCAGCCATGTTACACAGCACACACTACACTATACAACCCAGTCCACTATTGCAAACCCACGACAACCCACAGAAACATTACTGTAATGCTGGAAATAGAGTTAAAGATCCACTTCAGTCACGGTACCTCAAACATATTGCATTTCTCTCACACACACAGATGTATAGGAGCATAAAAGAGCCCAAAACCTCGAAATGAGTAGCTTCACATGAATCTATTTATTAAAGGCATGAGGAACATTTTACCCACAATGCCAAACTGCGTTGCTGACATCAGCAAATTTCAGTGCCTTTTTCCCCTCAACACACTTTAAAGCACAGAAGGATAAAAGGGAAAAAAAAGCGAGTGGTTTATTTTTACACATGGCACCATGACACACAGAACAATAATAAACTTGTTTTCTGTAAAGAAATTAAATCTATAAATTAGAGAAAGTGAATCAACATCAACCTCTGTGTCTATGTGTGTGTGTGTGTGTGTGTGAGTGCATGCCTGTGCATATGTGGTTTGTGTGTAGAGCATATGTGTGTGGTGTGTGTCTTATAAGATGTATGACAGAACAAAACCAAAAAAATATAAACTAAGAGAAAGAGATAGGGAGAGAAAACAGACAAAAACACAGAGAAATAACGAGAGAGACGGAGATTATAAGAGAAAGACACAGAGTTAATGAGAGAAAGACAGAGAGATGGTGAGACAGACAGAAAGACTAATAAAGAGAAAAAGACGGCAAGATGATGAGAATGACAGGAAGAGTAATTCTGAGAGAAAGACAGAGATATACTAACAGAATGACGGAGAGATGGGAATAGACAGAGCAACAGAGACAGACAGTGACAAAGTAAAAGATAGACAGAGAGAAAAACAGACAGATCAAGAAAAAAAAGAGAGGTATTGAGAGAACAGAGAGACATAGTAAGCAAGAAATAGAAAAAGACAAAAATAGTGAAAGAGAGACAGAAAGATAGTGACAAAAAGACAGCAGCAAACACAGAGAAGAATTCTGAGAGACGGTGAAAAAAAGGGCAAAGTCCTGAAAAACAGAGAGATAAGAAAAAAACAATTATAGTGAGAGTAAGGCAGAGAGATGGACAGATAGCGAGAGATACAGAGAGGGTTGGAGAGATAAAGACAGGGAAAAAGAGAGAGGTGGAAACGGAAAGTCAAAGAGAGAAAGACAGAGAGACCGAACAAAATAGTCGGACATAACAAGTGCTAGCACAGTGCTGTACACATACTAAAAGAATAAGAAGCTTAACACAAATGAACAGAATTAAACAGAAACACAAATGTCAAATAAATACAAAGTTGTATGAAAACTAAATATGACAAAACAGAACATAGCAACATAAATGAAACAAGTACGAACAATCAACAATAAAGACAATAAATAATAAAACATTTGTACCAGTAAAATAATTCAACTGAATTACCCAGGATATTTCGGTGCTCGCATAGCAAAGACATGCATGCTACATCAACTGGTGTTTCTAAAATGGCCTTTAATATGTGAATATTTGTATCTGTGTGTGCATGTGCCCTATGATGGATTGGCGCCTTGTATATGATAGTTCCTGCCCTTGTGCCAAGAAAGTGTAAGTGAAAGTGATACATTCTGCCACTATGTTTTGCACACAGCGGAATAGATCCTCTGCATTTAACCCATCCGTGCACTGAAACACACAAATACATACAGGTGAAGTGAGCACACGTGCCCTGAGCAATGAGCAGCTATCACAGCGCCCGGGGAGCAACTGGGGTTAGGTGCCTTGCTCAAGGGCACTTCAGCCATGACTTGTCGCTACTTGGAATCGAACCAGGGACCGTTTGCAAGGCCGGTTCCTTAACCACAAGCCTACGACTGCCCAAGACTTGCTGGGTGGGCACAGGTGGCCTGTGAGCCCTTGTGAAATGAAAAACAAAAAAAAGAATAATAATTAATGAATGAACAGTAAGTGCACAGTAAAATATCTTTTAGAGAACAAGACATTTGTCTTAGATTGTGTGTATTAACATTAGATATGCGATAACAATTCCATATAATTGCTTTTTATTTTATTTGTGTAATATGTCTATAAACATAAACCAGGTCTTTAACAATTACAGTCTCGGTCTGTGGTATGATTAAATAAACCTTAAATGAATTTCTTGTTTAATTATTAATTATTTCTTCTTGTTTGAGGAACAAATCTGATTCACAGAATTGCTAGTTAGACAAATGGGTAATAGCTATTTTAATTAGCAAAACAGGCAATAACTATTTAGAAAATAGGTAATAGCTATTTATTTAAACAGATAGTAGCTAGTTAGCACAACAGTTATTAGCTAGTTATCAAAATAGGTACAAGCTAATAAGTGAAGGAGATCATAGATAGTCATAAAAACAGGTAAAAGCCAGTTAGCATAAGAGGTAATACAATCTTAATGTATAGAACATTCTTAGAAATAAATGGGCTAGAATGGTTCTTCCTAGATTAATTCTTGTTTTACCATGAAATGTGCTCAGAAGCATTGCTAGATAGCAAAACAGGTAATAGCTTGTTAGCAAAACAGGTAATAGCTAGTTATCAACACAGGAAATGGCTAATTAGCAAAAGAGAAGATATTAAAACTCAAACGCTTACTGCTTATCATGGTACAATTACAATATGCGTGTATTAACCTAACAATAAATGACAAAATCCTACAATATCCGTAGTGGGTTTTTAGCCACTATAGACACTTTGTGTTAACTGTGGCTAAGTGCACAATTGCAACCTGTAGTTTTCTGGAAAGACTCTTCATTAGATTAGATTTTATGGTACAGTATTTTAAGGTAATTTGGTATTCAGGGGACAGAGGTCAGAGAAGGACACTCATACAATTTTACACCAAATGTGTTCCAAAACATGCCTTTAAAGCTTGCTTTGTGCTTTTTACCATGCTGGCACTTATTTGGGCTTCATAGTTGCAAACTGCAATGCTTCAGTATACAAAGACATTTTATACAATTCAGTATAGCAACTCTGTATTTTTAGGAAGTTGTCGTGTTCAGGTTTCCACATATTTTGGCCATATACTTTATCTCTAGTCATTGCTCAAGTCATAGCCAGCATCCATCTAAATTATTGTTTGATATGAACAACAGATTTATGTCCTTATAAAACATTATTTTCAAAGTCTTTATCTAAAAAATGTGAAGCACACATGTTTCTGTGTTCTTAAAATTTCTTAAAAGAGGAAAAATCTGGGAAAAGTTGAGTGCCTTTGCAGAAACACAAGTCCCATAGTCTAGTTCCCTGACAGCAATTACACTCAGGAAGGGTTGTATATTATGCAGCTAAACTCAGCGCTCAATGAAGAACCAGTTCAGAACTTCAGAGTATCCTTGATTGCTGCAATTATGGTGTAAAAGGCTTATTTTATTTCTGAACTGAAGCTTTAACTTAGACATTCGGGAACAGAAATGTTGCTAATAGTCCTTATTTGTAGCATAAACAGTAATACTACCACATTGTTCGGGTTATTAATAGTATCGACACAAAGTACAAACAAAATAAATTACTTTCATTTATTTCTTTTAATAAACGTGAATGCAGATCTTTGAACCTTATGCAAATGAGACTGAAAAATTCATTGTAATGCTACAGGGTACAAATACATTTATTGGCATTGTAAGCTGAAATGTTCCATTTAGTTATAGTAAATGAAATGCTAGCATTGGTCTTAATTAGGGTGGCACAAATTTCTGTGTTGAGTTTGCATGTTCTCCCTTTGTTCGCACAGGTTTTCTCTGGGTAATCCGCATTCCAAAGACATGCATAATCGGTTAATTGGTGTCTCTAAATTGCCCATGTGTGTGTTCGCCCTCTGATAGATTGGCGCCCTGTTTACAATTATTCCTGCCCTCGCGCCCAAAGTTTCCGGCTGGGCATCGGCTTCCCCATGACCCCAGAACTAGGATTAAGCATGTATAGAAAATGAATGAATGGTCTTAACACTTTATAATTGTTTTAATTATATTCAATCTATCAATAATAAACTTAGCATGGCTTTGCTAATATTTGCTGTGTGAATTGTTGTAAGATTTATAAAATACAGGGAAGTATTAACAAGTATTAACAAAGTATTATGATCAGGTATGTCTAACTTAAAATATGAAAATATCAAACTTCTGAACTAAGAAGGAATCTTCAGGATTCAGGTGTAGAACACATATGCAGGTGTTTTTTTAACAGATGCACAATTCTGTGAACAAATTCAAAACAGGGTCCAGTATCACATCTGTGCAGCCAGTCGTCGCAAAGGACATTGTATGACATTGACATCCAAAAATAGTCATAAAACAGATTTAAGTCAAAGACAGAAAAACAATGCACATGGTACTCACGGGTTTCACTCACGGCTGAGATATGGGGAACATAAATGGAAAGGTAAAACCACTGAAATATCACTGAAATACCGGTTACATTTTCTTTTAGTTGCTTCTAGCAATGGAAATGAGTTAAACTGCACAACAATTTAATTATTAAACGCCTCAGCTGACTCTGACTCTCAATTTACCATGATTTATTTTAGCCATGTTAAAGTTTGAATATGTACTGTATTGTAAAAGTTGTTGTCTACCTCACAGTATAAAGTTAGCGTCTTAGCACAGCTTGGAAATATTATTTTTGTTTGAGTGAACCAGGTAAAATGGAAATTTGATTCAACTGGGACTAGAATCTCAAAGATACTCTGCAACAACTTTTTATTAGGAACTGCTTATAGTTTTGGCATTCTTTGTGAACACAGCTCCAGAATTATAGAATCATCTCATCAAAACATTTAACAAGCACCGTAAATTTGCCTCCAATCTTCATCTGTGTGGATAAACGAGGCTGAAACAGTAAAAATGTGGTTTTAGTTTTATGAAAATCCCAAAAACTTTTGCAGATGTGTTCAGTGTCCCTCTGCAATGTCAGTCTTTGTCATCAGAGAAGAATAAAACATTTTGTTTTAAAACATAGGATTTAGAAAAGTTTTTAGCCCCACAGTTTTGTTCATACCTACTCAGGAACAATATCCATGAAGTCTATCGGTCAGGTTTAGTGCTTATCACAGCTCTTATTTGTCTAGACATTATCTGTAGTCTGTAGATTTAAAAGGAGACGTCTCTAAGCTGTGCAATTAAAAGTTTGGTTTCCCACAGTGTTTTTTTTTAGTCCCACTACATTTCTCCCTGTACATGCTGCCTCTGGGTAAAATTATGAAATTATCAGTTTCCATTGTTATTCGGATGAGACACAGCTGTATGTTTCAGCAAAGCTAGATGACAGACATCATCTTAATAATTGACCAATGGATGCTAAATAAACTTCTTCTTCTTAACTCTGATAAAACACAGGTATCACAGGGAGCTAGAAATGAACTTTCTGATTTTGTTGTGACTCGTTTTTCAGTTACATCCTGTGAAGCTGTAAAAGATCTTGATTATTGACTCCAGTTTGTCATTTCAAGCTTTTATTGTAATGCCTAATGTAATGCCTAATAATTCAGTCAGTCCAGAATGCTGCAGCAAAAGTTCTTACTATAAGTAAAAGATATAATCACATTACCCCTGTCTTATTTACAATTCATTGGCTCCCAATTAAACTCAGCATTGAATATAAACTATTACCATAAGTGATTATTATTTTTTAAGCTATTAATATTTGCTGGTTGCTTGCAGGTTCCAAGAATAATAAAATTTACACAAGGTGGCAGAGCATTCTCTTATAAAGCCCCCAGTTATGTAACAATCTTACAACTGTTTGAGACTTAGACACAGTCTCACTGTTAAAGTTAATGCTCAAGATATACAGGGGTTAGACAATAAAACTGAAACACCTGTCATTTTAGTGTGGGAGGTTTCATGGCTAAATTGGACA
>JAOUQT010000018.1:9837126-9851601 GCA_025769995.1 Xyliphius kryptos
AGTTCATGTGCCCACCCCCAGCCTCAGGTGCACCTCCTCCTCCTCCACCACCACCACCTCCACCACCACCACCACCTTGCCCCGCCTCCTGAGCGGGTTCATTTAACATCTGAATAAACTGCTCCTGGTGACTGCTGATTTGCTGGGGGGGGATTTAAAAAACATTGTAACGTCTTAACAGAATAAAGATATTTTTTACATTAAATCACAAAGCTAAAGGAAGAAATTTCACACACACAACAAATACACATCCTCTGTGAGAATAGTTTAACCTGAGTATTCATGAAACCTTCAAATTTACCTGTGAGAAAGTTCAGAGCAAGGGCACGTGTGTGTGCACGCATGTGTACCTGCAGGAGTTGTGGGTTCTCTCGGCCGATCTGCTGCAGTAGGGCAGGGAGCAGAGATGGATTCTGCTGGATGATCTGTCTCATCTGCAGGAACTGAGGCTGATTTCTCAGAAATTCTAGAGGATTACCTGTGCACACACACATACACATGCACGCACGCACACACAAACAGATGCACATGAACACACACACAGAGCAAGTGTTGAAGCTTTTTGTGTGTATACACACTCAATCCATGTGTGCACACCTCCTCCTGTTCCAAATGTGGGTTGTGTAGTAGCCGTGCTGGTGGGAGAGGAGAGGCCTGTGGGAGCAGGAGTGCCCCCCGTAGGAGCTGTGGGATCAGCTCCCCCAACATTCCCCTCACTCTCAGCTGGGATTCCCTGTAAACAACATGACCATCCATTACCTTCCACATCCAGGATATTAGAGTCCCATCCCAACACCCTCCTTACCGTGAGCAGGTACTCCACAGCCCGATCGGGATTATTAAAGCTGGCACGCAGCGCTGCCACAACCTGTTCCCGCTCATACCCCATCAGCATGATCTCCGTCACCATGTTCTCATACGACTGCCCCGTTACTGGAGAGAGAGAAAATGCGACTGAAGGATGTGAACTGATTAATGGATATTTTAATGAGCAGGTCACAGATCAGGATTACCCAGAGCAGAAGTTGCTTCCTCAAATATGTTAACGTTGGTCAGTCCTGCAGAACTAAAACAGAAAAACTGATATTATTCTGCAGCATTACATTGACGCTGCCCCCTGCAGACCGGACACTGGGGTGACACAGGTACCTGGTAGGTGTAGTTGACTGTGCTTTCTCCTCGGCTGGTTTCTCCTCTGTGACACCGCTTTCTGATGGACTTTCTCCTGCAGTGGCAGAAGCAGGAGGAATCGTAGGAGTTGTAGTGCTGAAGGTGGAAGTGCTGGATGATGCACCAGAAGATGTAGACTGCGCTGCTGCAGGTTTCGGCTACGACACCAGACAGTTTGATTAATTAGAAAGAGCAGACACCCATCTTGCAGTACAATTGGCATACGTTTAATTAATGAGACATGACCGCTAATTCAAGTTAAGACAAGTCATTTATTAAGCACATGTAATATTGGATTATTTAAGGTTAATGTCAACCAAGATCATGACCACTTACCTTTGCTACCATGACAACAACAAAGTTCTTTTCATCTATCTTGTACTCCTTCAGTGCAGTGTCATCACTCAGGATTTTACCTGAAAATAAAACCAAAGCAGGTGATGGTTTAATCCATACATTCTGTTTTTTAAATAAAGCTAAATCATTTATATTAATGTAAACCCCCAACATGCGAGTAGATTGTATTGTGCTGTGGACTTGTACTCTCAATAGAAATATAACCATGCAGTGGGCCGACTTAGTGTACTGTTACAGGCTCCTGTTTTTAAACATCTGTAGGTTCAGCTCTGACCACGGGACAGGAGGCACTTAATATTCAGCACGTTCAGTTATTTAGAGTCAGTGATGTCATGGGTCATGCACAATTTCATTTTTTAGTCTACATGTCCAAATGACCACCCCACCACATACACAAAGAGACACACACACACACATACCTGCGTAGATGAGCTTCTGACCAGCTACAGGAAAACTGTCCTTCCCCTTCTCATTCTCAATTTTCTCTTTTAAAGCCTTCACCTGTAAAATCACCACCACCATGTCACATTCACCATACTGGATACACCACATTTGTAATACTTATATATTTCACTTTTAAACTTTATTGGACATAAACATGCAGTAGCTTAGAACAGCAGAAACCAAGGCAGAGGTTTCACTAAATGGGTTCAGCAGGTGTATCCGTTCCAGGTACACTGTTGCTGAAATTTTCCATTCAAATTTGGATTTGACCGGTTCATGGAAAACTATCACTTACCAGCTTCACAACGGCAGTGTCCCTGCACGGTTGATTAGGGGTTACAAAGAACACATAAAAGGTTTTCAGCACACTAATGAATAAAAATCAACCTTTGGCGACATATTGCTAAAGAAAACCTCACTCACATCGCTGTTGGTATCAATTTAAACAATATGCATTTAAGTACAGCAAAGTCTGCAGAGGGAACGTTTTATCCACAACATTAATAAGCACAGCAAATTCACTAATTCAACCAAGATGGCCTACCTAACCAAGATAGCCTAAGAGAGAGAGATAGATTACATTTAGTTATTTATCAGACTCACTTAAGAGAGAACAGCACAGTCAGTAGTTAAGGAGAAACCAGCTGCACTGTAGTATCCTCAAACCCAATTCTATCTCATCTGGCTGCTTTTTCATAGCAAGTGTTTGTGGAAGAGATGTGTTTTTAAAAGTTGGCAGTGGCGAACCATACAGAGTGAGAATTAGCAGCACAGTGAGGTTGGATCACCAGGCCATATTCATCACTAGATCGCTTTGAAGGAGTGGGAGTGTATTTAAGAATGATGGATTGAAGGGAAGAGGCTAGAGACTGTTCTGTAAATCAGAGACAGTACCTTGTACTGAACGCAGCAGCTAGAGGGGGTCAATGGAGAGAGAGAGAGGGGAGAAATGGAAGGGACACAAGTTCGCTTGGGCTGGCTGAACACAAGTTGCACTGTAGAGTTCTCAATCAGCCGCAGAGGCCTGATTGTGAGTGTGAGTATGCAAATTCCAAACAAAAGTAAATAACTGTAAGCTTTTCATTGAACAAGGTTCCTGGAACTGACCTGGTTATGTTTTAGGAATCACCTTACCCACCTTCATCTTTGATAAAATTTTATAAACTTAATCTCACTTCAGGTGCTTTTTTCATCCCCCCCCCCACCCCCGCGTCTCCTCACACTTGCGCGTTTAAGAGCTCGGGTCTGCTCTGTGCTGTATGTGTGATATTGGGCATGTTCCCCAGCTGTAAGTGGAGTTGCAGACTCAGAGCAGAACCTGTAGGGGACATACTGAGCTGGGTGACTCAGCAGCCAGCGCAGAACACGGTGCAGAAGCCCGAGCAGAAAGTCGGAACACTAAGGCGTCTGTATGGAACCCTGAGCCGCGGGAACGCGTTGATAGCCCGGTAGACGGCCCACAGGCTGAGCGGCTCGGGAGGCTGCTGCCCGGCGCGGCTCTAGGGGAAGCCCGTTAGCTTAGCATGCTCACCTAGCACCCACAACCGTCCAGCAGCGCCCGAGCCGCCTGCACGCGCACACAGAGCAGGACGACGTGGGCCCGGGACCCTGAGGGGACAGCGCAGCCCCGTGCGTGGTGGGCAGGGAGCGCTGTAACACAGAGAGGACACGCTGAGCCACACAGCCGTCAGCTTCAGCGGCTAGCGGCGGCTGATCTCACCGTCTCCTCCGGGTCGATGTGGATTTTAAAGGTGTGCTGCTGCAGGGTCTTCAGAGTGATCTGCATGCTGCCGGTGAGTCGCTTAATGTCGTGTGAAGCGGGTTAAACTGTTTGGTACGGAGACGCGCTGCTCGGTTCCGCTAGCTCATCACAGCCTGTCCGCCGCCATTACAGCGCAGCGACACAACACTGACCACACCGCGCAGGCGCAGACCCCACACCAGCTTACGTAACTACGCAGTCAGGAATGTGGACTACATTTACGTGCCGTGGAACACTGGGAAATGTAGTTCTACACCGTGATGTCGTCATCTGTTACAAAAGTGCGCTATTTTAAAACAACTTTATAAATATGTAAAGGCGGAAATGCTAGAAAATACATATTTAAAGTTTAATTTTACTCTACACACATTCCACACGCAAACTTAATACCAGTTTTGGATAAAAAATATCTGCATGACTAAATGTAAATATACTGCTAAAAACGGGAACACTAAAATAACACATCCTAGAGCCCACTTAATAAAATATTTAAGTTGAAAATCTCGTGGAGGTCTGGTTTTGGAATTATGCTCAAAATCAAAGGCACTTGCCTCTCATTTCTACCTGTTGTCTGTTTCATTTGCACAACAGCAGTGTTGCATCCTAACTGGACAGGTTGGTTTCACATAAGTGTGATAGATGTCTAGTGACATTGTGTCGTTTAAGTGTTCTTTTTAATTTTTGGCCAGTGTATAAATGTAAATATATCAATAGGGGGCAGTGGCGTTTACGAACTGGACACAGTTCTGATAATCTGCCTCAGTCTCCTCAGCGTGAGCCAGAGCCAGAACCATGAGTTGTCATGTTGTATAAGTGCACGTTTTCAATTATTTACATTACATTTATTGCTAAAAAAAAAACCGTCCTCCTTGGAGTCCTTCAGGTTCCAGGGAACTACAAATTCAAACGACCTGGAATAGGGGTTTAACATCAACTCCATTCTCAAAAAAGCACAACAGAGGATTTATTTTAAAGGCTGCCACCAGAGCTAAAGTTTTGCACTGCAGTGATTGAATCTTTGCTCCACAGTTACAATCTGGTTTGGGGCACGAGACTGAAGAAAAGAGATACCTACTGAAGGTAATACACAAAATTATTGGTTTATTCTGCTTTTGTTTTGTTTTAATACATGATCCTACAAAAAAAACCAAAAAAAAAAACCAAAAACAATGCAATAGATGAAGTAGAAGTGTTGCATCATAATGGTACTGTTGTACCATTATGGATTTGTTTTTTGGAATTGAATTTGAATGGCTTTTTTCACAGTATTAGAATGAGGGTAAAAATCATGTAACTGAAAAACCAGCTTTTAGTTAATTCAAATCTCTGAATACAGAAGTTTTTTTCAGGGTTTCCACAGTAAACCTTCATTAAACAAATAACATTAACATCCATTTTTTATGCTGGACTGCAGATAGATGTATGGAGAACCAGGTCACTGAGGAGACACAGAAAGTTCTTGGTATGGACAGCAGTGTGCGCTGATCCTCGTCTCTGATTTCACATGTATAACATCATCTTTAAAAGTGTCGGCCAAAAGACGGGAGCAGAGTTGGAAAATCCCTATAGCTCAGACTTCAGAGAGCCCAAATCCACATAATGCCTCTGATAGAAGCAAGGATCATCCTGTGACCTCATCAGTAGGTCTAATCCACCTTCACATTCTGCATTCACCTGATCCGCCGCTGTTAGAACTTCCAGCTCCTCCTCAGCTCCTGTTCAGCTACAGAAGCAGCATCCATGGGTTTGCTCTCAGCCGGACTTCAGTTTATCCCTCAGGTCCTGGGAAAGGTTCTGAACATTTCAAACATCACCATCATCTGCACCACCATCTTCATCTTTACTACCATCATTAAATTGAATTCTAAGTCCATGTTTAGTTTTTTAAGTATGTTCTCCTCATTAGAATAAAACATTATCTTCAGCTATAAATAATGTGGTGGGGTTTGGTGAAGGACACACGGCGGTCTTCAACGTTATCTGGTAACTTTATTAACAAGTTAAAAAAAACAATGAATTACAATATTTACAGAATATCAGAATTAAAATCAACAACAAACTTCTAGCCACGGGTTTCACAGGAGGAGGAGAGATGGAGGAGCTACGGTAAATACAAACCCCAAACGCAACAAACAAAAAATAAACGAACAGACAAATCTGTAAATCATCTGTACAACGATCCAGTGTGTTTCTGAGGCCGGCCCGAGGTTCGGGCCCCACCATCTTACGGGTTCAGGCTTCAAAAGCAAACGAGGTTCCGTTGTTTACGGAAGAAAAGGTTCATTGGTTCCTATAACCACACGGCGTCTTTTTATTTAAATACCGAGGACATCTTCAAATAATCACATTCTCAAACACCACATAAAAAAGATCAACTACCAACAATGAGAAGAACATCATGTTAGAGTTTACTACACAGACTGTCTGATCAGTGATGGCATCAGTAACGTCATGGCTCGTTCAAATTGTGTGACTGGTCATTAAGAGAATTTCACTGAACTGAATTTTACAATAATGACTTATTTAGTAAGAAAATGCTTTTGATTATGAAAATGAGCTGCATCCCGAATGGCCTCGAACACAATGTGTACTCGACTGGATATAGTACACATTCGTCTATCGGTGGGACAGCGGGCTACATCCCCCCCCCCCCTGAATTGGATTTGCTGCCATACTGTATTAATGGGGCAGTCATAGGCTTAAGGTTAAAGAACCAGCCTTGAGACCAGAAGGTCCCCAGTTCAAATCCCAGTTCCACCAAGTACTACGGCTGAAGTGCCCTAGCGCACCTAACCCTAATTGGCCCACGGTACAGGGCTGCCCATTTAATCACTTCACTGTCACTGCAAGGATGGGTTAATGTGGAGGACACATTCCTTTGTGTGTAAGTACAGCAGGGAGAACAGATCAGATCAGTTCATCACATTAACACACTGTGTTGTGTTGTGTGTTTTAGGTAGCAGGTGATTTTGGAAGCAGCCCTGGTTTACACGGACTGAATGTATTGATTGGTTGGTCCAAACCAATCTTAATACGTAAATGGCCTGTAGCCACTTCGGGCAGAGCCAGGTGGAGGTGCTTTGCTCTGAATGTTGAGATCAGTAACGATCAGCCACACGACGTCTGATCAGCCTCCGTCTGTCGAGTCGAACCAAATAAGATCAACGAACGTCTGAGAGAAATGAGACGCCACTCTGAAGGAATTCAGCTACAGCATTAAAGATTAACACAAGGCTAAAAATGTAAAAATACAGAAACTGCAAGTCAGCGTTCAGGTCAAAGTTCACCGCCCAGTTCCTACAATAAACTGCAAACCTTTTAATCTTTTGGATAAGCGCCCCGATCCCCAGCGCACATCTGAATGTAAACTTAAATCAAACAGGAAGTGACACTTTGACCTCAACTACCTCTTTACAGATTCATCACTATTGGTTACCAATATATTTAAATTAGATCTGTCCTATGGGACCAAATGATGAAGGATCAGTGAGGTCTGGGACAGCTCTGGATGTGGGAACCATCAGAACCCCTGTTTAAAGCAACTCTTTCTGGAACTAGCTCACTTTATTATCAGCAGAGTCTCTAAAGCGGTGAGATTAAGGAACGCTTTGCAACACGCGCACCACACCGACATCGCGTTCTATTAGTCGCCATCCTTTTCCTTTAAGCCCTCTGATTGGTCAGATTCTTGCACTTGTTCCACTTCCAGGGTGGCTGCTGATTGGTTGGTGTCTCTGTCCGTCGTGGCTAATGAGACGATGGAACTGCTCGCTCTGTCGTTGCTGCTAACAGTCCTTAAAAAGCAAAACAAAACAAAAACGGTTTTATTAAAAAGTTTAAAAACTCTTCTCATTCCCAAACATATGTGAATATGTGCTTTTGTGCTTTTGAGTGGTGGCTCAGTGGTTAGGGCATTGGACTATCAATCTTAGGGTTGTGGGTTCAAATCCCGGGTCCACTGAAGTTACCAATAAGGGTCCTTGAGCAAGACCCTTAACCCTCATTGCTCCAGGGTGCTGTGTCAACCCTGTGTTCTGATCCCAACCGAGCTGGGATATTTGAAAGTCGCTTTGGATAAAAGCGTCTGCTAAATAACTAAATGTAAATGTAGGATGGTGAGCTGATGTAAGCTGTTTAACAGTTGCTATAGCAACAGCTATTATTTTGGTGGTGTTTCTCTGAGTGATAAGGTGGAGAACAAACTAAAGTCCCTCTGTTAAACAATGTTTATACTGACACTAAAACCAGGAGGTCTGGTCTTGGTGCTGGTTCTGGGTCAGTGGAACCGACTGCAGATTCACTGTTACTTACATGCCGTGACGGAGAACATGGCGTTCCCATTCCGCGCTCAAAGAGAACGTCCGACCGCAGAACTCACACGGGAACCTTTTATCAGAACTCGCGGACAACGCCATCACTGTTCCAACAGTAAATAAAATGACCTCATTAAAACTGAACATTAATAACATTAATTTAAAAAAGTTCAGTAATGATGTCATCATCACCGCTGTTCTCTGCTTTAGCCCCCATTTCCTGTTTCCTCTTCTCCTGTGTCTCAGTCACTTCCTCCTCCAGTTGCTCAAGTTCCTCCTCTTCCTCCACTTCTTCATCTCTTTCCAGTTCTTCAGTTTGCTCCTCCTCCTCAGTAGCCATTGCTTCTTCTGTCTCCTCCTCGTCTTCCTCACTGTGAGATCTTTCCTTCAAAGCGTCCAGCTGATCGAGATTCACTCGGCCAATCAGCTCGAAGTTACGGATCACCTGATCAAAAACACAACAACAACGCGGTTTACTGAAGTATCAACAATAAGATCCTTCCCCACAGTGGTTTAGTGTGTGTGTGTGTGTGTGTATGAGAGAGCTGACCTTGTGTTCATCACGCAGATGTTCCTCCAGCTGCTGCTGGTGTTTGGTGTCATAGTAACAGAGCTGGCACTCATAAGGTTTGGGTTCTTCATGTTTGCTGATGTGCTGCTGGAGGTTCTCATCGCTGGAACATGTGAATGTGCACTTATGGCAGCGGAATATCAGACCATCCAGGTGACGTGACAGTTTAGAACGAGACACTTCCAGAGGAATCACTCGCTCTTCTTCACACACACACACACACACACACACACACACACACACACACACACACACACACAAGGAGAGAGAATATATAAGTGTAGGATTAAATCGATATGACATCATTGAACATGTCTGAGTACAAGTACAGAGGAGAATATGGTGTGTGTGGGGTGAGTACGAGATATGAGTACAGTGTGTGCGGTGTGAGTACAGGCATGTACATGTTGTGAGTATGAGGTGTGTACAGTACTACAGGACAAATGTTGAAGTACCTCGATGCAGCAGCACGTGGTCTATCATGTGACTTTTGGATTTGGTGTGATAAAGACAGAAGGGACAGCGTAGTTCTCTCGTGACTTCTTCAGATACACCGCCATGTCCTGCTTCTACATGCAGCGTGAACGTGGACCTGCATCACAAAATCACAACCACAGGTCACATGATCACTTTTATACAATCGCAATCATAATCATCATGAGGCCGTAATGGTGTATTACTTGTAGCAGGTAAAAAAGGAACAGTCTTTGCACTTGAAGAGTTTCTTCCCTCCGTGTCGGTCTCTGTAATGTCTCCTCAGACTCTGCATGTACCCGGAACTGAACTCACAGAACTCACAGAACAGGAAACAGTCAGAGCGGGGCAGGGGCAGGGCAGAACCCACAGACTCAGCCCCTACTGAAGGGGCGGAGTCAGGGGAAGCAGATAAGACTGTGGGTGGAGCCTGATTACGAGACGCCAACTGGTAATGACTCAACTGCTGCTGAACGTCCAGTGGCTCCAAATAACTGACCGAGTCTGAAAGAGATGAAAAAATGAGAGGCAAAAAGAGAAAGTTCAGTTCCTCAGAAAACATTTAACAGACTGCACACAGAACCTTCTACATCACAAAAAAGTTACAGGATCTGGTTACAAATATTAGAGTCAGTATTCAAGGATCAAAAACACACAACCAGTAACACACGTGCACACACAGTGATGTTTAAATCTGAATGTACAGAATGTTTAAATCTGGGTTCATGATCCTGGTTCCTCCTGAGATATTCTTCTTTTGGGTGTAGCTGAATAGCACATCCATCTGTATCCACCACCACATTCTGTACTGAACGTTCCACCCGCCGGGACCAAGGTCCAGCTTTTCATGATTATTATTTATTTTACAACATTCAACAATGACGTTCAGACTGATCATACCACAGATGTCGGCGTCACTGCTGATGGCTTCACTATTGGTGGGTGTGTCGATGGGTATGCCCGTGGTCATGCCCGGGTGGATGTGTGTGGAGCGGGGTGTGGTTCCAGCACGGAGGCGGGGGAGGGTCAGGGGTTCGCCATGTTCTCTTAGCACGTGCTCCTTCAGCTGACTGATGGTCATGGTGGAGAACGAGCAGGAGATGCACTTATATGTGTTCTCACCTGCAACAACAACATCATCAACACGTGCATTTGTGTTTATATAACTGTGTGTGTGTGTGTGTGTGTGTGTGTGTGTGTGTGTGTGTGTGTGTGTGTGTGTGTGTGTGTTTGACGGGCTGATACCTGCGTGAGATTTGTGCAGATGACTCTTCAGGCGACTGAGGTAGGCAGATTTAAAAGGACATAGTTTGCAGCGGAAGGGTTTGTGGTGGCCGTGGTGAGACTGAACATGTCGATCCAGACTGCAGTGAAAGAAACCCAGAGTTAAAGATCAGAGCCGCAACTTCTGCATCACTCACACCAACACGCTGACATCAGACAGCACTAGTCTGAAGGACTCATCAGTACGTTCACTTTGATCAATTCTTTAATTCGGTATTGATGTTAAATAATCAGAAGAAATGCAGCTTCATCTGTTATCACACTCATATCATCATCATCACAACACAATAATCAGAGGAGGCATTGATTCACCTTCAGATCAGAACCTCGTCTTACCGCGTTCCAATTTATTAAACAAATCGGATTTAAGTTTTCTAAATCTGTAATGTTTGCTTTCACAGGTAAACTGATGGATGGTACCGACTCGGGGCTCGGTGAATCACTGAAGCCATCTCAGACCTCTGTGATCATTCGTTCTCGGGCGAGCCCAATTGAAGCAAAAAGACTGAAGAAGGACAGTCCCCATTATTAAGCCTGTTACAGGTTTCATACAATATGATAAAGAAATAGAATCTCTGCTGCGGAACAGCCTGAAACAGTGCAATGTCCCTGAAACGATACGAGAGCACGAGATATCTCAGGAACTGAAATGATGAGTTTGCATGTTCTCATTATGTCTGTGTGAATTTCCACCAGAAGCTCTAGTTTACATCCACAGAACAAATACATGGTGGCAACCTGAACACACTTGTTTCGTTCTGGGTGTGAGTTCCTTGGTGGTCTGTGGTGGTGCAGGACATACTTGTGTCTGAAGGCAGATTGGAACTGGCAGTACTGGCAGCTGTACTTGTCCTCTCGGTTGATCAGCGCCGTGGCGGAGTGACTGCGCTCGTGAGATCTCAGTCCTTGCATTGACATGAACACTCGGTCACACGTGCTGCAGCGGTGCTCCGGTCCCCTAGACGACATGTCTCCCTCCATGAGCTCCTCGGCTGAGGGCACCGATCCTCCATCGTCCATGTGTGCCGTTGGCTCATCCATGCCGCCGTTAACCTGTCTGACGTCAGAAACATGTACCTCCTCCTTCTTCTGCAGGAAAACATTTTCTATTGAAATTTCAGATTACATGAATAAAAACGTTTGCTTATTTGTTTTGGTTAAATTTAAAGATTTTCTTCTGCGTGACACTTCATAGTTTGATGAATAAATGACAGTCATACATTTTTAAATGTTAGGAAAATAAATTAAATTTAGGATCCCTACAAACGATGACGGACCCTTAAAAAACCAGCATAAAATTTAAGCATGAGGTCTAAAAGTCTACATCAACAGGAAGTGAATATTAATGATAAACAGATAAACACATGGGGGCGCTGTGACACTCAATCCCAACAATCCATCGTATTTTAGTTCCAAATAGAAATATCTTTGTAATGAAAATGTTTTTTTCAATGACTGCAAATCTGTGTAAATTAGACCAGCGCAGCCCCCCTAACACAGCTACACCTCTCACTGTGGAAAATTTAATGGGGTGCTGTTGCACCTCTACACTCGCGGCTTTATTCTCTCCGTACTGAACGTGCTTCCTCAGGTGGTTGCAGATGGCGCGCAGAGTCGGGTGCATCTCCACACAGAAGTTACATCTGTAACCAATTGGGGTTCTATCAGCAGAGACGGCCATCTGAGGAAAGAACCGGGACATGACACGGGGCAGGACAGGGTTAGTATGAACACCAAACACTGAAGACCTGAGCAGTACACACTCAGCTGAAGAACCCGCTTTGTAGAAAGAGATAAACCCAAACTAACTTTACTTCTGCTTTTTGATCAAACTCCTAAAAACATTTGTTCCACAGAGTCATTTCATCAACACACAGAAAAGAAACACGTCTTTAATAACAAACAACCCAGATACAGAAGGACTTGCAGACAAGTTGGGTTTTAAATTAGATGTTTTTGCTGCACCCCTCTTTTTTGTCTGATTGTCTGATCTGTGGGCATACTACAACGCCTTAAGACATCAAAGCATTAAAAGCTTTAATTATTTCTAATAAAAGCATGATGCCTCTCTGCAGCTCACCTTCGGTTCTGGCTTTGAAACATCGGATTCTTCGGACTTCGGGTAGGACTTCCAAAGACCTCGTGGTGGGATTTTTTTCTCAAACTCTTGGATGTGATTGCTCAGATGGACACTGAGTTCGGGAAGTTCCAGGAATTTGATTTCACAGTGGGTGCACTGGTAAAGTTCCACTCCTTCCTCCAGGGGGCTCTCTATAGTCATGAAGTCCCGCTTCAGCTCTCCGCTGTGACAGTTGTTGTAGTGTGTGACGAGTGAATCGGCAGCGTCAAAGGTCAGCTCAGAGCACGTCATGCATTTTAAAGGCATCCATTCTGCCTCATCCCTGTTCTGTTCCTCCTTCACCTTCACCTCAACAGGTCCAAAGCCCTGCGCGTCGGCCGCTGGGTCTGGGTCCTTGGGGTAAATCACAGTGAAGTAGCGCCCTAGTTTGCTGGTAGACTGTTTTTTGGGGAAGACACCCGGATGACGCTTGACATAGTGTGAGATTATGCTCTTCCTGCTGAACGCCTGGAAGGAGCAGAGGGAGCATTTACGCCGTTCCACAGCTTGGCGGAGTTCTTCACTCATGGCTGATCCTTCCACTTGAGAAACTAAAGGCAGGGTGACTTTGTTGGGCTTATCGGAGTAGGACTTTGAGGCGGCCAGGCAGTGGGTGTAGTAGGCATCAATGTCATGGCGTTTCTGATAGTGGGCTGCCAGACCCTTACGTATGGGATTGGTATAAGAGCAAAGTGCGCACTTGAAGACATTGTTTTTTCCTTCAGGTTGCGCTCGTACGTTATTGTGCTTAATGCGGTAATGTCGAGCGATACCTTTCCTTGTGGAGCAGAAGTACTTGCAAAGTTGGCATTTAAACAAGGTGTGCTTCTCCACCCTCGTATATTCGGCCAGAGCAGCTTCATCAAAGTGACTTGCCTCGGAAGTTTCGGTCACACTGTTCACACTGTACTCAGCCACAGAGTCCTCTTTTCCCACTGGAGTCGGCATCTGTATTTTGCCAAAGATGTCCGATACGGACTGGTTGTGGTATTTCTCGTAGTGGATCTTGAGCTTCTCAAGGGTGCCGTGGGAGTATGGGCACAGCTTGCATCTGTACGCGCCGTACCCTTGCCTTTGGGACTTGGCTCGCTCGTCCGCATCCGTCACCAAATCTTTGACCTCCTCTATGTCGTCGGCAAAGTCTTCAGCTGTGACTTTCACCAGTGGATGCCGTTTTTGGTAATGAGTCAGCACCCCATGAATGCGAGAGTTCACATATGGACAGTGCCTGCACTTGTAAACCGAGCTAGGGTTGATGTCTGCTTCCTGTGCAAAGTCGGCCGCCTTCACCTTCATCCCTGGATGCTTTTTTCCATAATGTGTGAGAAGTCCGTGAAGGCTGTTGTACTCCGACAGACAGACTGTGCACTGGTACGGGTTACTGGATAAAGAAGAGCTATTGGAGAAGGATATCTGAGGGTGATGCTCAGAGACTGCTCGGCCAATCCCCAGGGTGCCCTCATCAGACGGATGGCTGTTGAACAGGTTAGATATGGATGTGTTTCCTTTCCCTATCTGGGGTACCATGTTCTCTGGCGAAGAATTACCTTTGATGATGTCAATAAGAACAGACTCATCATTTTTAATTGCCCAGGGGTGCACGGCTTGGTAGTGGTTGGTGATGTCCCAGACTGAACAAGCCTCGAAAGCACAATCCCGGCACTGGTAATGCTTGATCTCAGAACTGCCCACTTGCCTTGAAGTGGAAGTATCAGGACCAGCCCACAGTTTGCTGGCCATGTAGGCGTAATCGACATTGTGTTCCGGATGTCGTCTTTGGTAATGCATGAGCAGGCCGCTGGGCTCAGCGTGGGAATAAATGCACCACTCGCAGTGATAACCGGCATCCAGAACACTGTCTTGGTAAGCCCAGCGTAAGATGGTCATTGCCGTGGCCTTCACAGTGGGATGATCCTTCTTTAGATGCTTCTTTAGAGCATACACATAAGGAGAGGTATAGATACAATGTCTGCACTTTAAA
>JAOUQT010000018.1:10083720-10098304 GCA_025769995.1 Xyliphius kryptos
TGTTTACGCACTTACTGCAGAAACCAATTTCACATGCAAGCAGCTGCAAGTTACTATGAAGCCTATGCAAATTTCCAGAACATAAATGTACAACAATTGAGAGCATATTGCTAAATCACACATCCCGAATAGCAAATAAAAGAATTCTTTATAACTGTACAAACTGACTCGAAATATCTGGCACAGGTAATCCAAGGCCTTGTCCAGAAATTCATGAGTCTTTTTAACACACTCTCCCATGTCATCAGCCTCTGCTCCATTAAAGGCGTAGTTAGGTTCTGAGAATCCCATGCTGAACCAGGAAAGAAACGAGTTGTTCGCCGACATGTCAGCAGATTGGTCAGAGATCCGCTTTGCTGTTTCTCGGGCCTGAGCGATGACCTGTACCAACCTCAACACCTGTCAGACACAGAATTTTATGTAACACTTGCACAATATTTCACAAGCTATACGTTTTCTATTTGTAGACTATAGCACAGAGATGCTCCCGAATCCGACTGCTTATAAAGTATTGATTAATGTTCTAGTACAGAAATTGTTAATTTAGTGATAATTGATCGAATAAGAACTTTTTTCATTTCACAACTAATAGCAGTGTAATTTCTGATGCAAACCCATAAATGTTAAAGACACTGGGGACAAAACTAAGGCTGAATTACTTCTTTAAATTGCATTCTTTATTTATAAATAAACAAATGACTGCATAAGAATAAATTGACAATATGTATTTAGATGAATTGCCAGCGTATCTGTAGATTAAAGATGTGAGAAACATAAAGGTTGCAGTTTAATTCATACCAGTTTTGTTACACTTACCACTCCACGCAGCTCATTCCCAAACATCTGCTTGTACTGGCAGTCCTGCCCTTCCAGACTGTACACGTGACTCTTAACTTTAAATACAGAATCTGTCCCTACTGGCTGTCGAGCGGACAGGAAGCTGCCACCGTGTGCAGGAGAGAGAAAGACACGTGTCTGCCGGTGGTGGATGACATGCTCAGGTTCAAGAAATAGTTGTTCTCCTAAATGTAGAATAGGTATTAGGGTATTAACTTATACCAAATATGAAACACTCCAACCGATCTGCCACTTAAAGATCTGTTAATATCCAGAATGAAAGCTCAGACTAAACTGAATAAAGTTTTAATAAAAGAAATTGTACTTGTACCGATGTGTCTACTTAATTTTATTGTTCGCACGGCATCAAAAGATCATTTTGTGGCAGATGCAGGATGTGAATTGCCCATATGCACATTCAACAAGTTAACATTAATAACATTAACACCTAATATTTATGGGGTACAGAACTTTTGTTTGTTTTGTAGAGAAGAACAAGTTTCTTCTAAGGAAACATTTTTATTGGTGCTTAAAGTACAGTCCCGATGCTTACCTTTTTGAATCATTTCTGCTAGATTTGGCTGTGAAAAGACTTTGGCAACCCTGAATATCATCACTGCATTTTTGGCATTGACGAAGTCTGTGCGTAGAGCCCGATTAAGGAAACCCTGAAAGAGCTTTGTGTACATCAGAAGATTCTCCTGCACAAAGGGAGCCCTGCAAGAGTAAAACGTTGTTACTCCTTACACTATTGGAGATCAACTAATGCCACTTGAGAATATATTATATATGTATAACATGTACATATGTAAAACATGTTGCTAAACCACAAAGAAAATACTACAGGCTAAAACATGCAGTATTTATCTACTGTGTATCCATGTTAGGTAAAGAAGAATCAAAATTTCAGCACATGTGCAAAGTATTACCACTTCTCATGTACAGATCTGTTCTGAGCATCTGCCTTTGGATTGTTTTTCTCTCCTGCGTACCTCCATGGCTGGATATAGCTTAACCATGTTTCTAACACCTGAAAGCACAAGTCATCATTCAACATAATTAGACAATTAAACAGAACAAAAATATCCGTTTCAAAACTAGCAAATAGTTTGCTAGTGCAGTTGCTGCTGATACACCATCACACGTCTGTGCTCCAACTTAGGTTGCTCATTTACCCATAGTCGGCAAATTTTGCCTTCTGATGTGCAGTGGACACGTTAATGCAACTTATGAATGCCATATGTGATGGGAACACCGACTAGGGCATTTTATCTGCGATCATATGCAACTTGCTAGGTGTTCCTAATAAAATGTATAATTTAGTGTAATTCTGCATGAGTAAATAACTACACAAGCAATTCAGCTCGTCGTGTCCTTAGTTTATTTAAATTAACCTTCATACACCCAATGTATTGTGTTTGAATCAAATGTTTTACATTTAGAAAAAGGAATACCGCTCTGAATGAGGCATCAAGAGGCCAATGACCAAAACAGTGCTGCAGGAAGACGTAAAGCTTCTGCTGAACAAATCTCTGCACCACCACCCTGTGGGATGAAGAAATGAGAATACAGAATTAATTTCAATCAATTTGTTTGACCCATTACCATAGAACTAAGATTAACAAATAAAAATCTTCAGTTTAACCCAAAATATCTGATTACATTATTCAGTAAAAATTAACTCCACAACAAAAACTGCTACATCTGATTATTAGTTGACCTCCATCATTTTTTCCTCAGTTAGAATTCTGAAGTCCACATTTCTTCTGGGTGTTACTTATTTTTACAACATGACTTTGAATGAATTTGTTAGGAAGATTATTTATTGTGTCCAAATAAATTGGCCTACACGTGTGGAGTATAGGATCCCATAGGAAATATTGATCCCTAAATTAAATAAAAAATCAAGATTTTTGAACACATCAGTTGGGGGTGTACTCATTTATGCTGGGCACAGTACTTTAGGTTAAAATTTCAACATTACATTAGAATTCCTGCTCAGAAAGTCTGGAGAGTTTTCCTAAACTTTGTGTTAAGTATATTCAGTAAAGTATGGAAGCTCGTACCATAAACATTAACCTCCATTGATAAATAAAATTATAGTAGTATTTACTTTTTCTCAAGCATACAGATGCATTAGCTGGTCAAAGCTAGAAAACAGACTGCACAACATACTGTGATACATGATTAATGTATCATCTCACTGATTGAAACAAGTTCATTGGCTTGAGTACTAGACTAGGACAAACAAAAGAATAACCCTTAAGGAACACCAAACTCTGATTTCCCAATTTAGAGTCACAGTCGTACATTCAGGAAACAATCCACAAGAGCAGCTGTTTCTGAAACACCATCACTACATGTCTGGGCTCCAACTCAAGTTGCTCCATCTACCGATAGCGGGCAAACGTTGCCTTCTGATGTGCAGTGGATAGGTTAACACAACTTATGTATTGTTTAGTGTAATTCTGCATTAGTAAATACAGTGAATTACTAATTTGTTGTGTGTCAGCGCGGTGTTGCTGTGTTTTTGGATGCTGGTTGTGAAGTTCACCTCTTGAACTCCTCGAGAGGGCTGGCGTGCGAGTGTGTGGAGGGGGAGGATGTGGCTTGCTCCTGCTTTAGACTGTTGGAGAAAGCATGTAGATGTTTGACGAGTAGACGCACCAGCAGAACGTGTTCCTCTGTAGGGCTGAAGGGTTCCTTGTCGGTTCCACCAGCATACACAAACACAATGTCAGCTCATAATAATATATTAAAAATAAATTAATAAATAAATAAAACTGAGCAAAAAGTCAATTTCACTATAGTAAAAAATAATGACGGTGCAAAAGATAACCACCTTTGCTTGGATTTGTT
Source organism: Xyliphius kryptos (assembly GCA_025769995.1). Taxonomy (NCBI): domain Eukaryota; kingdom Metazoa; phylum Chordata; class Actinopteri; order Siluriformes; family Aspredinidae; genus Xyliphius; species Xyliphius kryptos. The sequence continues at coordinate 10,087,417 of JAOUQT010000018.1, forward strand.
TAATAGGTAAAAAAAAAAAACAGTACAGTACAAATCCAAAAAAAGTGTCTTTTGTACATAGAAGAAACACTGAACACGAACGACAAACACGTGTTAAACACCACACACACACTCTTCAAAGAGAGAAATAAGCTAAAAGTAAACTCTTGTTCTTTTCTTCTGTGTGACTCCTTTTAAAGATTTCTCACCGAACACCTACACAACCATATAAACCAATAAACACTTGACTTCCTCTGGTCTATTAGAACGCTAACCATTCTTGCCAGGACCCCTGCGCTTATCTACACACTTAAGAGGTTTTTCCACTGCACATACCAAAATAAGCGCAAGTGTAAAATGGCAGCCAGCACAACTCTGACTCGAGGTGTTTTGAATGCTGAAAATCAAGAGAATTTGTTTTGCCTGTACGACTCGACAGCATGTGCTCACAGTTAATAAGAGACGATTGGCAGACAAGTGAAGGTAAAAATGACATATTAATGTTAGTTACAATACAACTACCCCTAAAATAATATAAAATGCCACTATATTACCCTAATATGAAGATATTTTGATTTTTGTTTTTCTTTCTTGCCCTCCACATGACCCGAATTTCACTGGTACTGCTGGTTAGTGCAGTGGAAAAATTCCCTACCTCCAGGAAGCCCGAATGAAAAGGTAAAAGTACTTGGTATGTGTGGAGTGTCTCAGAGCCTGGTGGGGCCGGGGACTGGCACAGCATGCTGGACATATTGAGGCGGTACTGCAGCAACGCCAGCTGAAGGACCCATCACAAAGTGAGGAGGAGGAACACACAACGGAGGGGAGGGGGGGGGGAGAGAAGAGAGGTAAGGAGGAGGAAGTTGAAAATGATAATAGAAAGGAAAAGGGAAAGAGTGCCATCCAAGAAAAGGAATAATAAGAACTGAAATGAGTGTTAACACAAAAATGGAAAAGAACAGAGAAAAAAAAAACAACATTGACCACAATGTTACAAAAATGAGCAAGATGCAGGTTTCCTTCTCACCGCAATGTCAACGGTTGTACTAATAGATGCTTGAATAAATTATAACTTACGGCTACAAATTTAGCAAGTTTCTGCCGTTAGTAAAAATAAGGCGTGTTTAATATTAAAAACGCCTATAATGAAAGAAAAGAAAGCACTGCATCTTGATATTTTTAATGATTGATGATGAAGGCATGACAATATGTATTTATTTCTACTATTAAACAACCAATGGATTAGGAACAACTAGCAGCTTATATGATCACTGATAAAGTGCCCCTAATTGATGGTCACAGTCTGCTCTCATATACAAGGTGTTTAGATCAGTCACTGCAAAAAAAACTGCATTTTACTGAGGACAGAGAGCTAGAGTCTAGCGATATGATGCCATTTTATACAATGGAACATTGGCACAAAGCAGCTTTTCAAAAATTAAATCCAAGATATAATCATGAAGTTTACATGTGGTATGTTCTCAAACCAGTATCATAGGTGTACAAAGATTAAAGATCAAACATCTGGCACAAAATAACACACCAAGCATGTGCAACTGATGTCACAGCAATGATGGCCCAATGGGACGGCTCACCTACTAGTACAGCAGTGCACAAGCGGAATAAATTTTAATCATGACTTTAGACATAATTAATCAGAAAGGTTTGTTTTTAGCCAGTGAGTCCTAATCCGTTTGGTGTTTTTTTTTTTTTTAAGCAATTTTATAGAAAAGTAAATAATTATAGATCTGTGGTATGAAATAAAAGGCATATGAAGGTGTAGAGTGCTTTGGGCTGACTGGAGGCATGCTAATTTTGGCAAACTCTGACTTCCACAGCAGACCTACAAACATGCTCTAGTAGCCACCATAGCAGCTCTGAATCCAGATAGGCAAAAAGCTTACAGCCATAAGACAGCGAAGACACCAAGGACAACATGCCTACAAATTTGAAAAGATGCTATACAATCAGAACCACATGCCATATATTTTACTTACTTTAGCTATATAATCTATAGTTCTGCCCTGTCCACAGAAAAGAATCTGCCTAACCTACGCGCAAGATGAAAATGTGAAATAGCTAAATAAAACCGCATTAAAACCACTTAGAGACTTGTAGAAACAGGCTAAGAGCTGACTGCAGTACACTGTGGGTGAGGGACTCACAGCGAAACAACCCCCCCCTCACATAAAGCACAGCTGCAGGGTGAAGGTGCTCATCCGGTCAGCCATGCAGTGAAGACAGAGAAGCAAAGAGGAGATCCATGCCTTTTCAACTTACCTTTACCTGAGGAGACTGCAGCTTCTGGTACACCTCCAGAGAGTAGTGATGGAGCCACATCTCCACAAACACCTGCAGAACCAAACAGGAACCTTGCCTATAAGGGACTTTCCATTGAAGTACACAGGAGCACCTTTAAATTCCCTTAAAGAACTGTGTTTCCGGAATAAGCTTAGAAGTCACATGACCTGTAGGTTCAGGTCCCGGTTCTGTGGCTTTCACTCCAAACTTAGCAAACCACGTTTCTAAACTCTCTTTTAGCACAAAGTCATTGCAATGCTGGAATATGTTTGGGTCTCTTAGCTCCAGTATTTTCCTGAATGCGTGCTTCCACAACTGAAGTTTTAAAAATAAACCCACATAATGGCATGATGATAAATATAAAAATATTTAATTATTGAAATTTAAGTGACGAATAAAACAATAGTGAGAATCATGATACTTTGGGTCAGGGCAAACCAGGCTCTAAAAGTATGCTTATAAAAAGGGGAAAAAATAAAATATGCTATTTGCAAGTCACATTTGTGACTGAACAGATCTCACCGAAACGAGATTAAACCTTTGAGTTACCTGTAGAAGTGTTTCAGATCTCCAGATCTCTTGAGCAGCAGGGTCAGCGGTGACTGAGGGCTGATGGGATATATGACGCTTCAGTAGGCTGCTGCACTGGACGCCATAGCCAAAATAAGTCATGGGAGACCTGGGGTAAAGTGAAATTAAAGCTTTGATTTTTTTTCCTTTGTCCTCCCCCCCTTTATTTTGTTTATTTAAAAATAAACACTTTAACCTAGAACAGGGGTGGGCAAATGCAAACATTTGAATTATTTGATTTCTAGAGACTTTAATATTTATTATTTGTCACCTACGCATTTAAATAACAAGACTGGCTTGTATTATGCATCATTTCCTAATTTTATGTTATACATTATATTCATTAGCCTTAAAGAAATCTCCAGCATTTCTCGAATGATTAATTATAAACATAATTAAAAATGAATGCAAAATCAAAACGTATTACGATACATAATGCATAATTTATATGAAAGCATATTACCGTGGAGCTGGAGAGGCCACAGAGATCCTGGGATCAGAGAAAGGAGATGGAGGCACGTTTCCCTCAGTCGGCAGGAAGTGCTTGAGGTATGCATCAACAAGCACATAGTAAGCGCTATCTGAGCAGCTGCCATGTAGTCCAGGAGGATAGTTCTGTAATGATTTTGAGGGTTTTTGAGAATTCATGAAAGATGGTTAAACATCAGACCTTTCAGACCTATAACATGATGTAGCCACCAACAGGAATCATGTTTTGGAGAAAGAAATAAGTATTTAGAGTGACGCTGCTGTGGCTGTACTAAAAATTAACCAAACCTGCACACACCTAAAATTAAATTAGATCTACCTTATTTAAGGTATAACTCATTTCTTTCGAGGCATACTACAAAATATAATAAATATCATAATGAACAAGTGTAAAAATATGGCCTCCCGGGTATGTTACCTAAAACCGGATTTTTTATCTTTTCAAACTTTATAAAACTATAATGTGAACAATTATCAATAAACTGCCAATAAATCCACAGCAGCCTTAAAGGAGCTGCAAGGATGTCCACTAACAAACAATATCTTTTCGCATCTGGTCTATAGACATAAAACAATATCTCTTCATATATGAACTATTAGGCGTAAAAAAAAAAACTTTGACTCCGTTATCCCTGACCGGCCCCATTAGAAAAAAAAAAAAAAAAAAAAGAATTAAAAAAATAATCACACTGGTCCCTGACCCTATGTTTTAAATATACTGTAGATGACATGACTTCTTAGAGCCAATAAGACGACACAGACAGAAAACATTATATTTCATGTGATCTTTTCAAGTACCATCTGTTATTTTATCTGTTGTTCATCCCCTACTGACCATTAAGACTTCTGGCTCCCACAGACCGGTTAAACTCTCCTAATCAACTCAGTACCGCATTAAAAACACCTGTCTTTATTTGTCAGAAGTATAAAAGACACCTGTCCACAGAATCAATCAATTATATTCCAACATGGGTAAGAGCTGTCCAAGGACGTCAGGGACAGGACTGTAGACCTCATTTTAGCACAAGGCTAAAATACAAAACCATGTTGGAGAAACTGAAGAAACACAAAATGACCAAGAACAACTTTGGTCCACGCAATATCTCACCTTTCGGAGCGTCCCTGATCATGAAAAATTTAAGAGATCAGCCAAGAACTGGGAGGAACATGTTAACAATGTCAATGCAGCTGGGACCACATTCACAAAGAAAACCATTGGTAACACATTACGCAGCAATAAATTATGATTCTGCTGTGTCCCCCTGCTCAAGATGGCACATGTGCAGGCCTTTGATGTTTTCCAATGAACACCTGAATAATTCAGAGAGTGCTCTGGAGGAAGGAAAATGCTATGACCCCAAGAACACATCCTCACCATCAAACATGGAGGTGAAAACATTATGCTTTGGGGGTATTTCTCTGCTAAGGGTACAGGACAAATTCATCGCAGCAACATAAGGATGGATGGGGCCATGTACCATAAAATGCTGAGTGATAACCTTCTTCCCTCTGCCAGGAAACTGAAAATGAGTTGTGGATGGGTCTTTCAATATAACAATGACCAAAAACATATAGCCAAGGCAACAAAGGAGTGCCTCAAGAAAAAGCATATAAAAGGTCATGGAGTGGTCCAACAAGTTCAATCTACAGTAACCATGCGAGAGTATGAACTGAGTTCAAACTGCACTGCAGTAATCAACACTGAATATTTTAGCAGAATTCTAAAGACATGGTACAATAACAAAAATATTTTGGCACAAAATGTGCAGGCATTTTATAGACTTTTGACGACAAATACATTTTACCAGTCAAAGCTCAGCTCTAAACCTCATCGAAAAACAACTTTTATAATCACACTCACAAATGATAATAGTGATAGTGGCATCAGTGGCATCAGTGGCAATAGCGGCTGAACAGTATAAAAAAGGAAGGTCAAAATAATAAAGATCTGATGCATTCTTGAGAAATAATACCTTACCCATAAAAAAAAATGATAAACATACCTTTGGTGCAATGAGACTGGAGGCAAAGTTAAACATGTAGTATTCAAAAGCATCTGCAAAAGATTTGGAAAAAGCCCCAGAATGAAATCAGAAATAATGCTGCAGTAGAATAAAAAAATCTCATATTTGAATTTTAAAGACATACTGAGTGTGATGAAGCCAGACATGGGAAATTGAAGCTTATTCTGAAACAGGGGACAGTCTGGCAGAACTCCCTCATGAATAGATGTCTTCACTGGACCCTGCAGAAAACAAACAGATAAACAACTAGTATACAGCTGTTCTGATGCAGAGACTGCTGAAATGCATAGTGAAATGTTAGACCTACTGGTAAATAACTGATGGGGACCTCATACTTGTAATCTTCTGCTTGCAGCTTGTACACTAGTTTCATCATGGGGCCACTGTAGGACACACATTACAACATGTCATCAAAGGCAGACAGCAGTGAACTAATTATAACAATAAAAAATATTGACAAAAATGTGAGTATTTGATTCAAATGAATATTATTTAGAATGACAATGCCCTGGGCACTGGCAATAATGCATGGTTTGACCAGGTTGGTTTGAAAGAACTTAAGTGGCCTACCATCATCGGGCACTTTTGTAATAAACTGGAATGCTGACTGTCTTCAAGTGTGCACCAGCCCTTCACATTCAACATTAGTTTATGACCTCATTAATGCTCTTACGACTGAATATAAAGATAACCATACTTGATAAAAAGCCTTCTTATAATAATCAAGAATATTATATTCAGCAAGGGAAACTAAATCTAAATGAGATGTTAAACATGCACTGTACAGATGCTGGTCATAAAATTTGAATTAGAATATCAAAAAAGTTAATTTATTTCTGTAATTCCATTCAAAAACTTGTATACTATACACATTCATTACACACAGACTGATATATTTCAAGTGTTTATTTCTTTTGATTTAATGATTATAACCGACAATTAATTAAAAATCCAAATTCAGTATCTCAGAAAATTAGAATATTACTTTAAACCAATACAAAAAAAGGATGTTTAGAAATGCTGGCCAACTGAAAAATATAAACATGAAACATATCAGCATATACAGCACTCAATACTTAGTTGGGGCTCCTTTTGCCCCAATTACTGCAGCACTGTGGCGTAATATGGAGTCATTCAGTCTTTGGCACTGCTCAGCCAAGGTTGCCCCGATAGTGGACCTCAGCTGTACTGCATTGTTGGTTCTGGCGTATCACATCTTCCTCTTCACAATACCCCATAGATTGTCTATAGTGTTTAGGCCAGGTGAGTTTGCTGGACAATTAACAGGGATACCATGGTTCTAAAACCAGGTACATGTAGCTTTGGCACTGTGTGCAGTTGCCAAGTCCTGTTGAGAAATGAAATCAGCATCTCCCAAAAGTTGGTTAGCAGCATAAAGCATGAGGTTTGCTAAAACTTCCTGGTAGATGGCTGCATTGACCTTTGACCTCAGAAAACACCATGGACAAACAGACACTGGGACCTCGATTTTTTCAAAGAAAATGCAAAATTTACTTTCATCAGAGAACTTAACTTTAGACAACTCAGCAGCAGTTCAATGCTTTTCTGACGCTGTCTTTTGATCAAGAGTGGCTTGGCACAAGAAATGCGACAGCTGAAACCCATGTCTTGAATATGTCCATGCACAGTGATTCTTGAAGCACTGACTCAAGCTGCACACAGTGCCAAAGCTACAAGTACGCATTTCTAAAATTCTAAGATACTGAATTTGAGTTTTTTTTTATTAGTTGTCAGTTATAATCATCAAATGAAAAGAAACAAACACCTGAAATATATCAGTCTCCGAGAAACAAATGTGCATCATATACAAGTTTCACTTCTTGAATGGAATTATGGAAATAAAATCAACTTTTTCATGATATTCTAATTTAATGACCAGCACCTGTATGCGAGAGTAGTAAGTCTCCAGAAACCTTTGCCTGCAAATATAAAATGTTTGCTAGAATATTGAACACAAACAGCAAAAAAAGAAGCATTTAAAACTAACCATGGGTCAAGAAATTCAAGGACAATGTTGTACTCATTCATGCGAGCATGCAGAAACCGAAGGTTCCAGCCCATAATGGCACCATCCAGGCTGCCAAAGATTCCCTCAACCAGCCAGGGGAAGACCAGGTAAAGCTCCTAAAATCACATTAGTAACACAAAACTATTGAATTTCTATTTCTTATATCAGTTTTGACATTTTAATTGGTGAGAATTCTCATATTAGTATGGTTCAACACATCCTGATAATCAGTTAATAATCACACTAATAGATCAACCGGAATAAAATACATCCATGTATAAACCTCAATTGAATAAGAATAATCTGAATGTGGTCATTCCGAATACATTTTATTCCGATTGAAGAATGTCGGTAATCCTTTAAATAATCCCTTAAACAGAAGAATAGTAGTCATGTGAGCATCTGTATATGATTACATTCCTAAACAGATGGGAAGTTGGAACAGTGTGTAAAACATAAATAAAAATGGGAAATGCTAATTTGCAAATCCTTTGAACTCATATTTAACTGAATACACTACAAAGAAAATATTTAAATGTTCAAACGTTTTATTTTTTGCAAATATTTTGTCATTTTCAAATTAATGCCTGCATTAAAAACCGATATCATTCTATAACGGATATTACCACATGGACTCAGGAATATTTTAGTAAACCATCCATCAACAAGTGCAAGTTAAAACTCTACCATATAAAGCCCCGGCTTCTCTGGGCCAGAGCTCGTCTGAGAAGGACTGACGCAAAGTGGAAAAGTGTCCTGTGGTCTAAAGAGTGCAAAAAATTAGATTTTGTAAATCATGGATGTCGTGTCCACTGGGCCAAAGTACTGTCTGAATTTTTATCAGCGCAAAGTTCAAAAGCCAGCATCTCTGATGGTATGGGGGGTGCGTTAGAGACCAAGGCATGGGTAACTTGCACATCTGTGAAGGCACCATTAATGCTCAAAAGGTATATACAGGTTTTGGAGCAACAGAAGAAAAAGATATGCTGCCAGCCAATCAACGTCTTTTTCAGGGCTGTCCCTGCTTATTTTAGCAAGACTTTGAAAGTTTGAGCATTATGAAGCACAAATTATAACAACGAAGACCATGGTCTAGTGAGCTTCAAAGCTTTAAAAATTAGTGTCCTCAGTTCCCAAACTCTTACTGAGTGTTGTAAAGGTGTTGTAACAGTGGTAAACATGCCCCTGTCCCAACTATTTTGGAATGTGTTGCAGACATCCAATTAATAAGTGAATATTTGCAAAAAAAAATAAGTTTACCTGTTTGAACATGACGTATCTTGTCTAGAGTATTCAATATAAAGTGGGTTTTAAAAATATTTTAAAAACATCATATGTTTAATTAAGTTTTATACAACGTCCCAAATTCACTGGAATTAGGGTTTTACATTCTGCGCATGTGCAAATGTCATAAACGCATATAATCTCCAACATGGTGGGAGTGAATAACCTGTAAGCAGAGGAGACTTTATTTTACGCTTCAAATTTTTTAAGTACTTGAACATAATCAGCAGGATTATCCTATAAAAATCCTCTCTGACTGAAATCACAGGAAGCTTATTGTCATGGTAACGTGTACATTAAATGTTAATGTTCATAATGCAATCCATAACATGGGAACGCTCTCTCAAAGCCATCATTTGTTTACTATTTATGGAAAGAGTCATCAGTATCAGTGTAAGCTAGAGATAAAGCTGTAACATTTACATCTCTGTGTTGAAATTAGTATTTTATAAATCATTTAAGTATCATCATTAATCAGTGCTCATATTTCTCATCAGCTCAATAGATAAAAACATCTCAATATTTTTTCCGTTTTGTTCCAAACCCCACATGACAGGTGCTCCGGTTTCCTCCCACAGTCTAAAAACATACAGCAGGCTATTTGGTGTGGCTAAATTGCCCTTACATCTCACACAAAATTTGGAAGCTCACACAACTTATCCCAATCCAACAGAGCACGTCTGTACAGCCAAAAGTCCATGGCATGCCAGGTAAGACATGTAATCGAGGGAAACTTGAATATGACACAATTTAGATGAACAATTTTAACAATTAAATATTTCCTCCGCACAGAAAGCTGCATGCAGTACCTTTGCAGGATAGTCATCTATCACCTTCACCATTTCCTGACACCGATGAAGTAGTGGCTTGGTGCTCCAATCTGCTTTAAGATTTGCCTGTTCCAAATAAAACAGACCCAGAAATAGCTTTACAGGACACTCGTTTATTTATAGTTCGAGATTATATGTCAGACCTTATTGCTGAACAGTAGTAATCATCATCATATTGTCAGCTAAATTCAAAACTTCTATCTTTTAATAATAATGAAACCAAAAGTTGCTAAAATACACAAAACCTATGATCAGCTCAGCAGTGTATAGGTACTCCCTAAAGGAATTTTTAAGGAAAAATATTCAATAATCTTGAATTCAATACCCTGAAAATTGTACTTGATTGTGATTGCTGATGATGAGTGTTAAACCAAGTAGGCGTGTTGCACTGTGAAATCACCTAACATTATTGTCACTGCCAACCTGCAGATCAGCCCTAGTCAGACTAATCCGAGGTGGATGGAATAAGTGAAACTACTCCTTATATGTTTGAAAGGAGAGATGTATAACATGTATAGGCTCAGTATGTTAACATGCGTGGTCATAATGCAAAATGTGTTTAAAAATTCAAACTTTTATCACATGTTCTAGATGCAAACACCTGAAAATGTCGGTATTAGGGAAAACGACCAAGTCTTTTGATGATTTTCTACAGTTTGACATCATCTTACCAGCAGATAACTGGGCTGTTGTAAGGCAGCGGGGGCAGCCATCAATACTGATTCTGCAGATACACACTTCTGTCTCCACCTGATGTAAACCTGAAGTCAACAGAGTAACTGATGTTTGATTAGCCAGCTAACAAACTTTATCATCAGTCCTAAAGTTTACCAAAGAAATAACATGACATGTCTTTACCCATCTTGTTACAAGCTAAGTGATGATATACTCTGTTATAAACGGTTAAATTAGCTGAAGCTAGTCTTGCTAAATCAGAAAACACCAACATAATTACAGTTGGCTAACAGTTCACAACTTCTCGAAATCTCTTCATAAACTCCTACTCGGTTTATTTTATAATAATGACGTATAAAAGGTAAAAATTATATATGTTTACCTTTAATTAAAAAAATAATTTAAAATCAAAATGGAATTCCAAAATACCGCGTTCGCTTCCACGGCGTTTTTGAAGAGAGGGTGAAACACAGCGTCACTTCCGCTAAAAGCCCCGCTAACTTCCGGTCAACAAAATAACGATACTATTTTTCATATTTTATCATATTGCTATTTTTTTACATGTTAGTTTTATATTTCAATTTTATTTATATAAAAGTAATTATATAAAAGTGCATATTTTTTACTATGATTATATTTTTATATCTATGATTAAATATGGATTTATATTTATATTTACATACATTTATATATTTTTTTAGGTAGAT
>JAOUQT010000018.1:10120368-10132282 GCA_025769995.1 Xyliphius kryptos
TATATACACGATACTGCCAAAAGTATTTGCTCACCTGACTTGACTCGCATATTCAAATGCGTGACCATGGAAACCCATTATATGAATCTCTCTGTGCACTGTTCTTGAGTTAATCTGAAGGCCACATGATGTTTGGAAGTCTGTAGTGATCGACTTTGAAGAAAGTTGGCGACTTTTCGCAATATACGCACCAGCATCCGCTGACCCCGCACGATCAGTTTACGTGGCCTACCACTTCGTGGCTATGTTGCTGTCATTCCCAAAAACTTCCATTTTCTTATAATACAGCTGGCCGTGTAATATTTAGGAGCAAGGAAATTTTATGATTGGATTTGATGGACAGGTATCTTCCAATCACAGTTCCACAGTGGAATTTACTTAGCTCTTGCAAATGACCCATTCTTTGACAAAAATTTGTAAAAATCTGCATTTATAGGTACTTGATTTTAATCAATTAATTTGGAAGGGCGAGCAAATACTTTTGGCACTATAGTGTGTGTGTGTGTGTGTGTGTGTGTGTATATATGTATGTGTATATATATATATACACATACATATATACACACGACCGTTGAGATACCTGCAGAGTGCCCAGGGAGCAAATGGGGCTTAGATCCCGCTTCAGCTATACAGTGACTTAATGGTACCAGAAACCGAAGCGCAAGGCTGGTTGCTTAACCACAAATATACGGCTGCTCTTTGACTCTGAGTGACTTGTGCCAGCAGCTCCAATGCAGTGGTGTACCGACTTGTATAAAACACCTTTTATTAAATTGCTCAGTCATAGCGATTACTTTTTATGGAATATTCATTTAATTTAATGTCCCTACAGACTGTGCTATGCCAACATCAGAGAGATAATGTTTATAATAATGTATTTTTATATGGCTGATATATGTCACACTAGCAAAAAATAGAATACTAGAAGGAAGCTGTGGCTAATATATGCTAATGTATACTTCTGTCTCCCAGTACACTCAAGTTACATACAAGCATCATTTAAAAACTACTAAGTTGTTATATAACTTTATAAATATATAAAGGTCAAAACAACCATTTATATACACACACGCACTTGGCATATCTCAGTATGTTCACTACACCAGTGATTTGAGTTTGTGGCTGGTGAGGCATTGACGCTTTATGAGTCGGATTTAAAACATTTCAGAACTCCGTAGCTTCATCTGGGGTTGCATGGTGGAGAAGTCTGAGTGTTCTATCAGTCTGTGAGCAATACTTTCAGGAGCTATGCTCCTAGTAGGGTCACACTTGACGGTAAGGTTGAATAGGAGGTTTCAGACAAAGAGCGATCACAACTCCACTCATGGGGACCAGAACTAAGGGCTGCAGCCCATCAGCCTATTATTTTCATGATAAAGTGTATGCAAGGACTGCAGGGCTCACCAAAGATTGGGAGATCCAGCCACTCTATTTATCCCTCGGAGAACTAATGGGTAATGACTCATCTGTGCAGCTAACCATTGCGAGGGGATGAAGGCGTATGAAATGACACAGAGTAGCTTAAATTCACCATGTAATTGTCTGCTTGCATATTAAAAAGTGGATATGTTTCATATCTCATATTATCTTTTTTTTATACACACACACTCCCTGCACAAAAGTATAACATAGTATACTTAGAAAATGGCTACACAGCATTTTGAAGTAGGCTTGCTTTATTTTAACCTCAGACATACAGGGGTTAAACCAGACATAAACCAAATATAGCATTCCAGGTAAAGAACCTTATACCAACTGTGAAATATGAAGTTTGAAATGTAATGGTTTGGGGGTAATTTGTTTTGGCGGGACATGGCCAGCTCACTATCAAAGAATCCACCATGAATTCTACTATGTATCAGAGGGTGCTTGAGGAACATGTGAGTACCAGCTGTAAAAAAAACTATACTATAAATCTAAAGCGGAACCTGACTCTCCAACATGAAAATGACCCAAAACATAAGAGTAAATACACCAAGGACTAGCTTTAAATTAATAAACAGAGAGTCCTGGGATGGCCGAGTCAATGCCAAGATCTTAATCCCAAACTCTTCTTCATTTATAATACACATTTAGTCAATATATTTTGTTTAAAGAGTACAAAAACTTGGTGAATTGTGTCACAGATAATGTTCTCTAGAAATATTCCTGAACCCATTTTGTGATTTCTAATACAGAAGCATGCCTGTATGTGATGCAGAAGATTACGGGCACCCAGTATGGCTTTCTGCCCTTGACCCTTACGCGCACACATTCATTCAGGTTCTCTGAATCTTTTGATGATTTTATGCATTTTAGATGATGATATGTTCAAACACTTTGGAGGTTTACACTCCTTTCGAATATTGCTCCACTATTTGTTGGAGCAGAATTAGGGGACTGGTGATCCTCTTCCCATCTTTACTTCTGAGAGCCGCTGCCATGCCAAGATGCTCTTTTTATACCCAGTCATGTTAATGACCTATTGCCATTTGGTTCTAAAGCTGTTCCTTTTTTGTACCTTTAACATTTTCAGCCACTTATTGCCGCATCCCAGCTTTTTTGTTGTCACAAAATTACAAATGAGCCAATATTTGGCATGAAATTTTAAAATGTCTCACTTTCAACATTTCCTTTGTTCTACTGTGAATACAATATCAGTTTGAGATTTATTGCATTCTGTTTTTATTTACAGTTTGTACATTGTTCCAACTTTTTTGGAATCGGGTTTGTAATATCATTTAACATGAACAAAGATAATAAGTTAAGATTTATATCAGAATATGTCATGAGCCATTATTGCAATGTGCACAGATATTGTGCTGTATAGATTGTACTAGCTTGGAGTAAAACAATAGACAAAATAAATGGACAAATAATTCTTTAAAGATGCTTAAAAAGCCAGTTTTGTTTAATGTTTCATTAAAATTTTAAGTTATTGTTTGTGATTAACCTGGCAGCACTTGCTAAATTATAGAGACAGGTTATAGAGTTCAGTTTCCTTCAATACAAATGGACAACCATATAAAAAGCACAGGGCTGATGTATAACAAGTTCCATTAGAGAGTGACACACTTATACACACTCAATGTGTGTTAACGTTCCTCTCTTTCATGATGTATGTTTAATATGCTGTTCGTGAATGGGGCCAGCATCTCTGAGTATGAGGGAAGTGGAATTGAGTTTTCTTCCTCACCCTAATGGTTAGAGTAATGAGGCGGGGCATTACCTCAGAGTGAGAGACGATGGATAAACGCAGCCCGAGGTGTTCACACATTACTTACGATATGCTACTAATCCTTCATCCCCTAGCTGCTCGACAGAGTGTACAATATAGTGTATAATTAACCACCGTATGGCATTAGTGGACCGGCAGAAATCACCTCATGATGCAATATGAAGAAAAGATCAGAATGTGATTTTGATGTAGAAGTGATTTTCCTATGGGGTCAAATATGTAATATTGAGTTTGTAATTGTAATCAAGTTTGTTCTCTCCTGAGATGAAACAGAAAAGGAACTGTTTGACCAAAATGTATGGAGGAAAATGCTGCCAAGCTGCCTCTGCTGGGTCCTTAAACAAGGCTCTTAACCCTCACCAGCTCAGTTGTATGAAGAGATAAATGTTGCTTCTCCTAAATGCCATAATTGTAATGTAAATGTAGGCGATTAACACCAAACGAACTGTGACGCAACTTCTGGAATTTTCTGATGCAAAGAGAACTTTTTCATATCTGAAAATAAATGCTATCATAAATAAAAAGGATAATATAGAACTACTAAAGCAAAACCTCAAGTCATCAGAGAGAAAATTCAACCCAAGTTGCTGGTGGGTCTTTCAACAGGACCATGATCTTCAGCATACCTCCATTAGAAAAAGTGGAGGAGAAGACAACATTTCAAAGCCAGACCTGAATAACATGCACCTAAATAGTGTGTCTTAGCACAAACCCGACTGAGTTACAGTAGTTCTGTCGAAAATTCAAGTTTTAGCAATTACTTATAAAATGTATTTTAATTTATTTAACATCATCTTCAGCATCAGTGGCCATTTATTGACAGGAACAGTGTCATACTCGTACACAAGTTTCTCATCTTATACACAGTTATATTTCTATACACAAATCAACAATTTAATATTTCCAATTAACCTAACGTTCATATTTTTGGCCAGTGGGAGGAAACTAGAGTAAACCCATGCTAACACAGGGAGAAAACTCCACCTGGAAATTTCTCAGGTTGCCCCACCAGGGATCGAACACGGGTCCTCTTGCTGTTAGTCCACAGCACTATCTACTGCACCACTGTGCTTCCATATAAAATGTATATAAAGTTATACATAAATAACTGTTATACGCCCTTGATTTATCACAGCAAGTGTATGGTGACATAAAATGAGTTGAAAAACGAACTTGACCTAACTAATGCACTCAATGCTGAGTGAAGCACAGATGCCCACTACAATACTCCAACATCTAGAGGAAAGACTTCCCCGAAGAGTATAGTTTTTTGGGGCAGCATAATGGAGACTAAAATTGTGTCTGCATATTCCTACCAATATAGGCCCATATGTCCAGAGCTGGTTTTTCCAGGGACGCCGTTAGCCTGCCAACAACATATTAAAACAGGGTGATATGGGATCTTCCTCTTGAAATGTGACAGAATGTGAATGCATCATTAAAAAAAAATACTGTATGTTCTAATACAATACAGATAAATACAGATTTGTAGAAAGCTTGCAGAAATTTTTATAGGGTGTTGTATGACCGGGATACACGAACATCACATGATTAGCATTGATCCGAGCCTCTTCAGTTATGTGTAAATAGTGAGATATTGCACTTCTGTGTGGAGTTTGACTGTTCTCCTCATGTATGTGTAGGTTACCTCTGGGTGCACAGGTTTCCTCCCACAGTCCAAAGATGCAACTCATGTTGACAGTGCTATTATTTCTACTTCAGGGGTTTATTAGTGTATCATAAGTGGCACGGAGTCTGAATACAGATAATAACCAGAGTCAGTAGATCAGCTTTCTGAGTTTTGAGCTTCTGTGCAGAAACTAGTGCTATGGCCACTGGGAAATGGCGTTTTCCTGATGATGGGGGATCCAGAGGAAGCAGGTGGGAGAGGAAATTGCCTTTGTAAGATAAGCTTTATCTGTCAGCTATAATATACAGAGAAATGGAGAAAGAAACACTGGCACAGTTTCATTTCTATTCATAATTAGCTGGGCTGTAAGTTAGCTGCATCCTCAATCCTATAGTCATTCAGTCTGAGAGAGAGGTGAGATGCATTGATGATCCAATCAGGGAGAATGTGCTCTGGAAAACAACAAAGATGCCGTAAAGGTCACTTGACGTGTCTAACAAAGCTAACGCTAGCTGATAAAAACATATCTTTAGTCCCATAATTATATAATAAGCACTTTTTTGTTGTTAATGTTTGTCCTGCCTTATAAATGCTTCAGTTTAGATTTTATTTGGGTTTTAGTATTATATACTCTCTGAGCTAAAACACAGCTGGATAGACATACAGACAGAATTGCAGATTCATAGACAAAGCCAATTAGAGACAGACATTGACAGGGAGAGTCAGTGTTTGTACTGTATGTCTATATCTGTCTTCCTGACTGGGAGGGGAGAAAGAGCTGAGACAATTACCCTAGTATTAATTAACATATTCACAACATGCCTTGGACCCAATTGCTATAACTATGAGTAATATTAGCCATTTGGAAAATTTTAGAATAAGAAACAGTGGCGGAAGTAATGCATACATCAAATTGCAAAATCTTCAAGTGTAGGAGTTCTTGGACATTGCTAATGCTGATCAGGATGTTTTGAAACCAAAACATCTTGAGTTTCACAACATCTCCACATTTACATTTACATTTGCAGTATTTAGCAGGCGCCCTTGTTCAGAGCTACTTACAAAAGTGCTTTAAAATAATATCAGTAAACATAATCTATTCGGAATATTCAGGAAACCAAACAAGAATATCCTCAAGTCTTTTCCCCCTTAAGTAGGAAAAATTGGTGTAGTTGAGGTAAGTGCAGAATAAGTGGGTCTTCAAACCGCGTTTGAAGATAGCTACCGACTCTTCCTTTCGAACATTAAGAGGAAGTTCATTCCACCGTTTAGGAGCCAGAATGGAAATGAGTCTTGAAACATACCTTCCTCGTCCCTTGAGAGATGGGGCACCAGTTGAGCAGTGCTAAACGACCGGAGTGCGTGAGGTGCAGTGCGGGGTGTAATAAGTGCTTTAATGTAGGAGGGTGCAGGACCACTCTTGGCTTTCTAAGCGAGCATCAGTGTTTTAAATCTGATTTGAGCAGCTACAGGGAGCCAGCAGAGCAGTGGTGTAGTGCGTGTGAACTCATGAACATTGAATACAAGTCTTGCAGCCGAGTTCTGGATCAGCTGCAAGGGTCGGATAGCACTAGGAGGTACCCCACTGAAAGGGAGTTTCATCAGTCCAGTAGTGTTGTCAAAAAAATCGATATATCGTTACTTAACGATACTGAAAATTCTGAAATGGTACAATACTCGCTTTCTTCAGGTTGATTCTTTTCATATTAAATGCACTTTTTTTGGTCTGTCCTTTGTGCTTTTGTAATGCACGAAGTGGTGTGTAACATGTAACTAGAAGCTAACATGAAAGCAGTGTGTTCGGAGACCATCTTAATAAACAAGGAAAGCAGCAGAAGTGCTGCGTGGTAATACTTCGGACTGGAAGCAGATACAGACGTAGACGTAAAGTGGACAGAATTGAGTCGATGTGTAATTGCTGATTTAGAAGCATTTGTTTTTATTACTAATTTGTTCCATTATAAATAATACTGAAACATTCAATAAAGTGTCTGATCATATATTGTCAGTATGTTTATTATCATATCTTTGATTAAAAGACGTAAATGCTAACAACAGCTAAGATAACTGGTGTTGCATTAAAGCATCCAACAGCTGAATGCACACAGTGTTCATTAAAATATATAGAATATATATAAAATAATTCTCTGTGAAGAGGCGAGTGAACACTAGCCTTAAATTTATTGTGGATTTATAATACACAAACTCTTACTGTGTGACCTGTAACTGTTTTGTAATGGTGATTACATTGGTGACAATAATCATTTTTTGTTAGAAGACAATATATTTTTCAATTTATATTTAAACATTGTTTAGATTTTAATATCCCTGTATATATCATATAATATTCCTGTTAGAAAAGTGTAAACTGTTAAATCGTGCACTATTGTATAACTGTATTGTAAAGCTTTTTAATAAATCACAGGAAGGGGATAATTAGATACAATTCCTAATTCAAATACAAGTTATTATTTGCACATTTTGCCTATTTAAGATGCTTTATATGGGAGTAGGGTGGGGGTGTGGCCAGAACGGCATGTAGCGGTTTAATGTTTAGTGTTATATATTTTATTTTGTGTGTTTATATGTATTTATTACTGAATAATGATATCATTTATTAGTTGATTTATGTGTAGTGTGCTATCTTAATGAACAGGATTAGGGAGGTTTTAGCGGGTTTAGCATAACAGTGTTAGTTGCGGAGCTTATTTGAACTTATTCTCAATGAATAAAAGTGCAATTCTGCACGCTGTTTCTCTGTGTGTTTGCTAGTGTTTTTTTTATGTTAAATAAAAGTAATTTTGGCTTCAAAAGGAAAATAAACCATGTATACGACTTTGGTATCGAAATAGTATCGAAATTCTAATATCTTTGGAAGTATTGTATTGAAGTTGTATTTAACACTACAGTCTAGTATCAAGATGGCCAGGGACTCAACCAAGATCTGCATGCCCTCTGTGGAAAGAAATTGATGAATACTTTTGATATTATAAGGAAAGAATCAACATGATCGAGGGACATTGGCAATGTGGGAGGAAAAGGAGAATTGGTTTTCCATAGTCACTCTCAGGTTGCATGTCTCTAGCAGCATTAGCAATTAATTAGCAAGATCATTTTTAGATTTGGTTATGATATTATACTGGTATTGGTACTTGCATTGGCATGTTTTGGTACTTGTATGTTTTTGGCATGTATTCATATGTAAGTGCTTGCAGAGTAAAAAGTGGTATTGATACATCCTTACTGTATGACCAGACATGGGTTAATGGAAAATTACCCCCAACACTGTGCACATGCTAAACTGATGCAGTTCACCATATAAACATCTTCCAATACAATTAGGCTTTTTCTTTCCATATTTATAAAGGAAAATATTGCCAGATAAATCAGTGCATCACTAGCTTACTGCTAGTGAGATGCTAGGTGGAGCATAAACTGTATGTTTTTGAGCACTTAGATGAATATACGTCTGTATGAGCATTTGGGGACAGGTATAAAAAGCAGTGAAACACTAATTTAGTGCATTTGGGCCCTTGACACAGAGCAGGAAGTTATCAAAAAGCAAGTTTGTGTGTTTATATTTATTTTATAGGTGTCTAGCAGGAAGCTGTAAAAGGCATCTGGCAGCTGTTCTGCATTATGATGAAGGTGATTATAGCCTGTACAGCGGCATAGTCAGAGATCAGTGAGACTGAGACAGTCCGCTCTTGTAATCACTCTTAATAGGCTTGTTGTTTGTGTGGTAATCATGCCAGGCCCCGCTTCTTGCTCACAGGGGAGACACTGATTTTCTTTGTGAGGTTCTGTCTTAACAAAACAGGTCTTTGTGTGTGTCATGTTAACAATATGATATAGTGCATATACACTCACCTGCCACTTTATGTGGAAAACCATGCATTGCTCTCATAAGACTATATTGCATTCATTTTGCTGGGTGTTAAAGTGTTTGTTAAGATTCTGGGCCATGTTGACATGATTTGCATCAAATAATTGCTGCAGACATGTCAACTGCACAATCACGCTTCAAATCTAACACATTTCAGAGCTGCTTTATTGGATTCAGTTCTAGTCACTGGACGGGCAGTGCAGTACACACAGATCATTGTCACTGAAACAATATAAAATGATTTCTGCTTTGTGACATACTACATTATCATGGCAGCCATATCAAAATAAGATGGGTAAATTATGGCCATAAGCATATACATTTGGTTAGTAACAATATTTATATAGACATTATAATTAAAATATGCGTAATTAACAATAAGGGTCAGAAAATATTCCTAAAAATATTCTGAACTGTTATGGGTTTACTATGGAAGACGAAATGCATGAACTGGATAATTTTAGGGAAAGTAAATGGCCTGTATGGGCAACGGAAAAGCTAAAAGAAAATTATTAAATGTCTTAACAGTGGCAAAGGTGAGAGCGCTAAACATGGAGTGTTAGCCTTCTAGACTATGGCAGCTGTAATCTGCATGCAAGCAGCTCACCTTAAAAAGCACCTGTGTTTAGGGAGTGCTCAGAGCAGCAGGTTTACTAGGAGCAGCGCTTAGGATAACACTCCCATAGCAAGTGCTCGGAGCAGCCGGCTTCCTAGGAGTAGCGCATTTTGAAGCACTTGAGCTGTACTGAAAATTAAGTGAGAGAGAGAGAGAGGAGTAAAATTGAGGGCCAAAATCTACCACTTTTGCTGCCTCAGATTACCTTTAGTCAAAGACCCTACCGCCTTTCTGCTGTCTGGTGCAGCGAACCTGTGTCCCTTATAATGTAGCAACGGTGTGACATCGGGGCTACATCACAACTGCATTTCACCTGATTGCACCTGATTGGTGCTTTGGCACCAGGGATATGTAGTTTTTATGCCGCCTTTCTCTACTGCTGCTTTCACATAGAGTTCTTCCTACTCTCCTAGGCGGCCGGCGGCCATATGTGATCCCTTGTGAAATATTTACACAATCTAAGTTGGGTCAGTGGGTTTTATACATTTTGCAGGTGGCAGGAGAAATGAACATTTATCATGGCTGGTTACTGTATGTTTTTCTAATCTCCACAGTCAAGATTGTGTGCCCAGTGTAGTCTCACACTGTAAAATAAAAATAACATCTATCCACTTTGCTTGTTAAGTTTGCACTGGAATTATGAGGTTATTATGGCAAACATGTAATGTAAGTGTATATTTCCCGTTTAGCACAAACTTTGTATATTACCTTTACTCTTGTAATACCTATTCTTTTAGTAACACTAAAAATAGGAACATCACACATTTGTTAAGATTTGAACCTCTTGCTCCATGTCCTTGGGACATTTTCAGTGATTTGTACATCCTGTTCCACACTTATATTTTACTTGTAGTGTGAGAGTCCACTGGACACTTAGAAAGTGATATTTTTTCAGATGGACTTGAAGTTAATCATAAATCCATTCATTCATTTTTTTAACCCTTGTATTATGTTGAAAAAAAAAAATACATTGATTATGTTGCTGGTCATTTTGACCCATATATTTAACACAGTCAAAAATGAACCAAAACCAATAAGAACTTTATTTTAAATGATACAAACATTTGGAAAAAAACAAGGAGATATATAATTTCAACTCTATATTAAATAACTCAATTTTAATTTAAGAATACACAAAATTACTGATTTACATTTTTTTCTCTTCACGAACGCTTTTTTTTTTGAGTTTTCAATGTTCAACATTTTCAGTGTTTCCCACATGATAGACAGAACGTGACTGTGTGTTTTCTGCAGATGTATTTTTTACACCTCACACAGAAGGTACTTGTTTTACTGTCATCTCGGAAGGGGCAGATTTGACATCTTTTGCGTTTCTTTGCACCTATATCCAAAGGATTCATTATTGGTTGGTCAGATGCCCCGCCCTGGACTTTTGCGATGATAGCTGCAGCTGCTGTGGATTGAGCTTCTGAATCTTGGGAGTGACGAGTGCTTTGCCTAGTTCTTCCAGGAAAAGTCGACACTGGTACAATTTGCTGGCATTCCACTTCTGCTTGATCTCAATTCACAGCACATAGGCATTGTAAGCAGATACGTCCATAATGTTGGGCCAACGGGCAGTTTTGCGCTAGCAGCTATATGTTGCTATGGCTTTGTCAAGATTGTCAACTCCTCCTATGGTGGAGTTGTAATCCTGGATCATTTGTGGCTTCATGTCCTCTCTTGTGCTCAGAGATGCATATTTGTACATTGTGCTCATCACAAGAACGTTCTTATTTCTCTTTGGGCAATAAGAAACAAGTGTTGTTTTCTCTGTAAAAAATGCAGATGTCTTCCTTGCATCTTCAGAATCTTACTGGGAAGTATTGGCTTATTTTTTCTGACTGTTCCCAACATAGTCAGCTTTCTCTTCTGAAGTTCACCTGCAAGACGGTAGGATGTAAAGAAGTTGTCACACGTTATGTTATGACCTTGCATCCCTTCAGTCATCTCCAATACCACACGCATTCCCTGATTCATCAATGCCGAAGATGGTGTTAAGCAATTAATAAACCAACAAACAAATTACTCTTAAAGCATTGCAGGGTTTTTGCAAGATTTCTTACATTTTCTCACACATTTTCTAAAAAACAATAGATCCTCTTGTAAAAATACCTTAAAATGTATTTTGTGGATATTGTGGAATTTAATTGTCACATGTGCAGCTATATATGCAATATAGAGAGAAGTTTATTGTCCATATGGCCTTGTGGAAGAAGCTCCTCCTGAGCCTCGAATTAATTTTGCTAAAGATCTGCACTACCTGGAATAGATGTTTTGTAGTCCAGGCAGAAAGGTCCTGCTGCTGCACTCAGCACTTCTGAGCACTCTGTGAAAAGGTTTATTGTACTTCGAGCTGCATTTACCATTACAGCTAATAATTCTACCAGAAAGAACATATCCGATTGTAGTGTTGAAAAGGGTTTTATGCCCTTCTGCTCTTTCCCAGCAATGCTATGCACTACAAGTTGGCTGTGAGGTAGAGGAGAATTCTGGAGCTA
Source organism: Xyliphius kryptos (assembly GCA_025769995.1). Taxonomy (NCBI): domain Eukaryota; kingdom Metazoa; phylum Chordata; class Actinopteri; order Siluriformes; family Aspredinidae; genus Xyliphius; species Xyliphius kryptos. The sequence goes on from JAOUQT010000018.1 coordinate 10,132,219, forward strand.
GACGAAGTGGTAGAGAGAATTCCCAGAGAGGAGAGAGTAGTGATTGGTGCAGATTTTAATGGCC
>JAOUQT010000018.1:10193673-10207634 GCA_025769995.1 Xyliphius kryptos
GTCTAAAATCAGGTGTTTTAGTTTCATTGTCTAACCCCTGTATCTGTCATTTTATATAAAAATGTTGTCAGGCTCTAGCGAGAGAATAATAAGAATTAAAAGAAACTGATGTTGTTCTTTCTCACAAAGTCAAAGAACCTATTACAATACAAGTTCATTAAAACATAAGTACTGTTCTTGGGCCAAAGACATCTAGAAATAATCTTTCTGATTTTGTATTAACTCCGGATGGTAGTTCAGTCACTCTCTGTAATTCAGTAAAATATTGTGTTGTCATTATTGACCCCAGTCTCTCATTTGAAGCTCATGTAGACAACATTACCAGGACACACTTCTTTCGTCTTAGTGTGTTTCTTAGCTTAGTAATGTTTCTAACACTCCATATGCTGAAATACTAATTCATACCTTTGTTATCCCCAGAATGGATTATTGTAATGGCGTATTGTCTGGATGCTCTGGCAGGTGTTTACGAAAGGTTCAGTTAGTACAAAGTGCTGCAGCAACAGATATGATCATATCCTCCTATCTTAATTACACTTCAATGGCTTCCAATTAAATTCCGAATACACTATAAAGTTTTACTACTCATATATAAAGCTCTAAATGGTCTCGCAACACAATATCTAAGTGACCTACTAATATTTCATGATCCAAACTCTCCAGGTTATGGGCTTCAGACACAGTATCAATATTTAAATATAGACTAAAGACATACATTATATTTCCAAAAGTATTCACTCACCTGCCTTTACTCACATATGAGCTAATCTATAGGGTTCAATATGATGTCGGCCCACCCTTCGCAGCTACAACAGCTTCAACTCTTCTGAGAAGGCTGCCCACACAGTTTAGAAGTGTGTTTATGGGAATTTTTGACCATTATTCCAGAAGCACATTTGTGAGTTCACACTATGATGTTGGATGAAAAGGCCTGCCTCTTAGTCTCGGCTCTAATTCATCCCAAAGATGTTCGATCGGTTTAAGATCAGGACTGTGTGCAGGCCAGCTCCAAACTGTTCCCACATAGTTGGGTGAATATAAAGCACTCATACACCTGTGGCCATGGAAGTGATTGAAACACCTGACTCTGATAATTTATATGGGTGAGCAAATACTTTTGGAAATATAGTGTATTTCTTTAGCCAAGTAATCTGCTTAAAGCTCTGGTTCCTCTTAGGTAAAGGCGAAGATCTTGAGGGTTACGGGCAATAGAGTATTGGTAAACTGAGTTATTTGGATGTCCTTATGTTTCAGGGAGCCATTATTTCTGTTTTTACTTCTTGGATCTCATTTTAAACTATGCTGCTTTTTCTAGTCTTAGTAGAATTTTAATCTAACACATGCCACAGTTCCTAAATTACACGTGTAAATGATGCATAATTGTCTTTCTCTGTTATTTCTCTTTTTCTGCTAAGGTACACATGCTACTACTGAGAGAGTGCCGAGCCATCCTCGTCTCCGACACCCGCCTGATCTACCCTGTTAGTAAATTCTATCACAGACTCTTTTCAGGTTGTTAATCTGCTATAAACAAATGAGGATGGGTTTCCCTTCTCAATCTGGTTCCTCTCAAAGTTTCTTTCTCTTATCATCTCATGGAGTATTTCCTTACCACTGTTGCCGTCTGGCTTGCTTGTTGGGTAAAATTAATATTTATATGTTGTATATCATTTTTGTGAAGCTGCATTGTGACAGTGTTCCATTGTAAAAAGCGCTATATAAATAAAACGGAATATAATTTAATTTAATTATTAAAATAAAAACATGGCTATTTAGTTCATTTCCCAGCAGGCTCAGACTTTTCCCACACATACAGAGACTGCTAACATTCATCCTCACAGGGACTTCTCTAAAAGTGGCTTCATTTTCTCCTTTGTCTCACTTGGTATTTCTGATTCTAGTTTGCTGTTTGGGGGCTCCAAAGGGAATCACACAAGCCCTCTGGCTTTGTCGGATGGTGTGGATGACATTTACGCTTGTCTGTCAGCACGGATGATTCTTTTGTCAGTGTTCCAGGTCTCTTAGGAGTCACTATGTCCCTCTGCAAGACATTTTTACCATTTCAAATAATAGAAAAATGTTCACGAGTAGTCCCTCATGACAATCTCAAAAGGACACAAGAATCTAGTATGATGCTGTAGAATGTTCACCTGATTTTGGGGCTACCACACTCAGCATTACAGAACCTATTAATAGCACATATGAATGCAGATATTCTGCGTTTTAAATATTGTATAACCTACTGGGTTGGAAAGCTATAATTTTATTCTGGCAGTTTGTGGCACCAGGACATGATAAAAAAAATGACAGCACGGGAGATGAACCCGGAAGAGAGCAGACAGGTAAGGGATCTCACTTGTCTCTACTTAAAGGTTAATTGGTTTGTGTGTGTCTGTGTGTGCGCAATGGAATAGAGAAAAAAAGAAAATATGGTGTGGAGAAGAGAAAGAGATCAGACCCTGTTCAGGAATCAGTTCAGAAAACTGAAATTTAACTTAGCTATTAATATATTTACAGATCCCGGGTTCAAGCACCGGTTAGGGCGGCGCGGAAAATTTCTTTGTGGAGTTTGTATGTTCTTCCCGTGTTTGTGCAGGTTTTCTTTGGTTTCTTCCCGTATTCTAAAGACATACATAATTGTGTGTGTGCCCTGTCTAGGGTTGTTCCTGCCCTCGCGCCCAGAGTTGCCGGGAGGGCACCAGCTTTCCCCATGACCCTAAGACTAGGATTGAGCAGGCATAGAGAATGAATGAATGAATGAATGAACTAAATGAGCACTGGTTCTTTAGGAATTTTTAACAGCTGCTTTCCCATAAACGCTGTTTTGAATAATAGATTCACTTCACAGTTAGGGTGAGGAAAGTCAGGTAGTGCTAGACAGAGTTGGTGCGATAAGAAGAGAGGTCATGTAGACCTCAAGGAGACTGTTATCTCACTTGTTTACTAACTGTATTTTTTTAGTAAAATGTTTGTTTATGGGGTGTGTTAATAAAAAATTACAAAACAAATACATTTTGTACTTAATACATATTACGGTGTTAAAGCTTAAAGCCCATAAGCATGCATTTCTGTGTCTACAAACATGTGAAAGGATGGGTTGCCCTCAGAAGTTCAATGAATTCTAGATTGATACCATGATAGAATGCCACCTGTGCAACAAGCACAATGGTGAAATTTCCTCACTTCTAAATATTCCATAGTCAACTGTTAGTGGCACTCTAACAAACTGTAAGTGATTGGAAGTGACATACTGTGGTCTTTGCAAAATGACAGACCAGTGTCAGCAGATGCTTAAGAGCAGATGTCAAGATCAATAGAGTACCAAAAGTGACTTAATCCTAACAGCATGAGTTTCTTTATGACTATGGTAATTAAATTGTAACAAATATCAGGTAATGATAATTATCTTGCACCTTCTCTGAGAGACTATATAAATGCACTAGTAATGAATTTTAATGTGTACGGACCTATACCTGACAATAAAGATTACCTTTTGAAAAGACAATTTGAAAAATGTTGTAACTAATAACACAGGACTGCTCCATTAGTGGTGCAAATCATTGGTAAAGCATAGGTAAACTTCTAGTAAGCATGTTTTTTGTTTTCTGGGGACTACCAGGGCTTAATACAAAATGCCGTCCTTGAAATGTGCCCAGGCATCCGAGAACACAGTCTCTAGTGTCATTGTGCACAAAATTATGGAACTTAAATTAGGTTTTAAAGTAGGCATCTGAATCAGTTAATCGGGCCATCCGTTTCCGGATAGTAAACACTAATGGAACCTCCATAAATAGTAAAAATACAAGACAGGATAGTCCTAAACTTGGCTGGAGATTCTGACCATTGATTATTCTCATTTGACTTGAAGGTGTGTTGCAGCATCTACTCTCATTGCTCTAATGGGAAATTTCCGAAGGTGAGGATGCAATGCAACAACCCTCCACTTTCATGTCGCTTTGATGTGGAGCTGGCATGGATAAGGACAGCCCTGGCAATGCCTCCCTTGCCAGCCCAGAATTCATAACCCTGCTTTAATTTACTTTATTTACAAATTAACACATTAAAATCTGGACAGTTTTTCCCCAGGAGTAGTAAATTGGATATGAATAAACTAAGGACATGCACAAGACAATGTTATTCGTGACCATCACAATGCACACAGCTCACCTTCATCATGCCCTTATTCGATAGGGTGTCTTCTCATGCCATGTTTTTAATTAGACTTTGATTAATAACTGTCATAAATGAATACAGCCTGGGGTTATCTGTAGTGTGAATACTAAATGAATACTGTCAGGTCTGCCTGCAGTGTACTAGGCATCACCACTTCTGTGGTCAGTGTCATTGGTAGGTTGCACTGGACACACTTTAGTCCTGCAGCCTGGCAAACACCTGCTCCAGCACCACTTCTTGATAACAAATTTAATGTGCAGGTTATCTTCTAGCAGCCACCTTGGGCCAGCATTGCACATGAAATGGGCAATGGGAAAGGGTCAGAGGTCTTCTGAATACCCAGACGACTGTACTTTAAATACTTCACCAGATTAGCAACTGGCAGGTGCTAAGCAATGAGCTGCGCCTCCCCTGACAGAAGTAGCAATTCAATGAATTGCTTCCAGCACCAAACACCTCCGCTTAAGTGCTCAAAGAGCTGGAGAAATGCATCTAATCATTCTGTGGCCTCAGCTTTTTAACGGAGAGCAGACAGGCAGTGGAGCCAGGTCTTCTACCTCCCGCTATAGGAGTGCCATTCTATGTACTTATGCCGAATGACGAGTTCTTATACTTGAGTGTGCTGCATAGCAGCAAGAGACTTAACAAGGTTTCCCAGCATGCACTCCATTACCATGCTTGAGCCAAGTTTTCAGCAAAATAAATCCTGGACACAGGTTCAGTTAGATTTTAGTTCATAGCACCTTAGGTCTATTCTAAGCTTACTCTCAATCTTGCTCAAACATAAACATACAAAGTTGCTTTCTGCATTGCACGCTCTCTGTATTCCTCATAAAGCTAACATTGTAAATATCAATTATCTGCTAACATGATTATATTTTTTACCACCAAGAGCTGGACAAAGATTCATTCTCCTTGATCATGCTACAGCTTTGTGAGCCTTAATACAACATCATGACTGCCTGCGCATCATTCATGATGATAGCTCAAGGTCACCTTCCTGATCATCTATCAACTCAAGATGATGAAATTTTAGCTCTAAATAATGCCAGAACTCTACACCTGTACCTTACAGGATGTAGATATAATATATACACAGATGCAAGGTAGGTTTTTCTTTGCTGTACATGATCTTTAAAGTATTTGGTTAAAATGTGCCGTTTTATCATAGCCCATCAAACATGACTTGTTTGTGGCGGACTGTTTTTGGCGTAGTTTACAGATTAAGGCTTATTTTTCCCTGGCAATGCTAAAACTATAGATAATTCTCAGTCTGACACATCATCTAAAGCTGCATTCCATCTCTGATCTGTATTCACCTTAGCCATTAAAACCTTATACCCTTATGTTAAGTCACCCACACAGCATATCCTGTTGCCCTTGATGCACATGTACTCTAATAATCCTGAATTAGAGCTGTGGCACTAGATGGCAACAGACACAAGAACTGATGTTGTGAGTGCATGGACAAAATGCAGGGAAGGAATGTAGTTTTTGAGGGATTGCTGCCATATTTGGCCCAACAAATTCATATTCTAATACGAGTAGGTGCTCTAGGTATAATCCACACATTTAAAACATGGTGCAACCCTAATTACATTGTACTGTAAAAGGCAACATGCTTTACCAATTAAGAAGAAGCATAATCTTAGTCCATTAAAGAATTTCAGGTGTTTATAACTAGTGTCATTTACAGGTACACTTGATTTTAACACATTTTATTACAATGGGGATTCATATAATATAAACAGCAGAGGTTACCAAACCTTTTGAAACTGAGAGCTACTTCTTGGATACCGGGTTTTTCCGCTCGTAGTCCGCTGCCCAGTGGTAGCCTGCGTTAAATGTTCTGAAATGTCTTTCAACATTGTGCCGCTTTGCTGTTGCCATAGTCGACCCGCAAATGAGGCACACACAGGAATCTTTTACAGAGGTAAAAAGAACTTTTCCTCCCAATAACTGGGAAAATTATGTTTTCTATATTTTTATTTTGCCATGTTGTCAGGCATAAATCATCTCCTCACCTTTATTGCGCCTGTTAGCTGGTCTCCATGGCAGCGAGCTCTAATCTAATATGATCTAATCTAACATTTTTTAAAGTTTTTTTTTAAATAGTGTAACTTTCAAATTCACACCAATGCAAGTGTGAATTTAAAAAAAGGATAGAACAAAAAAATTAGATGCAACTCACTTCTAAGTGGCGCTATGGTGAGTTATTTTTAGAACAGGCCATGTTGGTGACCGCTGATATAGTGCAATAATATCTGGTCTAAACCTGTTTGAGGTCTATCACATTTTTTATATATTGCAGGATACTTCCATGTATTTTGTGTAGGTGTGGCGTTTCTCCATCAATAAATGTTGCATTTATAGAATTACTCATCATCAATCATCAGTGAAGGCAACTTTTGATTTTGATTACTTTATTGATCTCCGGAGGGAAATTATTCTCTGCATTTAACACCATGCCGAAGGCCCTTATCTACAGTACATGACAATAAGATGAAATTGTGTGTTCTGTATTTTTGCATTTTTAGAAACTACAATTTAGAAACAGACTTATATAGACTGTATTTTGGGCCAGTAGGTGGAGATGTAACTACTCAAAAATAAAAACTACAGAATAACACTGATCTGTGTACCAGTGATGTGTGCACAGCACAGAGAACTTTAACCTTCATAGTGATGAATTTCATGTTACAGAGTAAAAGATAGCATTTGCTTATTTAGTGCCAATTTAAAAAAATGACTCTTATCTAGACATGGTTTTGCATCAGCCAATGTAGGCTACGGTGTTAGTAAATACAGTAACGTATCTTAGCATAATTGCACCTGGGTCTAACCTTCGAAATAGTTCCAAATGGTGTTCTTTATTTTTAAATAACAGTAAAGCAGGTTTTTATAAATTTTTATATCAATTCAGCCGATCATGTGATATTTTCTAGTAAGCACATGTCTCAACTTGTGCATTATTGGCACATGCAATGGATTTCTTTTTCCAGCACAATGTTTACAAATATGAAATAGTCATGTATATAATATGCATAAATATAATGCATAATTGTGCAAATTAGTGGTTTGTGCTATAATTACAAAAATGTGATGCAAAGCAATTTTAAGAAATGTATTTCTTTTTAAAGAAATTAAAATTTAAATAAATGTAACTTTGGTTTAACTTTGGTGTAAAGTAGGAGTGTCATTACTTTTTGTTTAGATATATAAGAAGAACAAGCAGTCATTCATTCATTCACGACCACTTAATCCACAAGGGGGTCATGTGCCAGCCAGTGCCCACCCGGAAACTCTGGACACAGGAACATTTGCACACTTTAAAAGGGGAAACTGGAATACCCAAAGGAAAATCCACACAGAAATTTGCCAGGTTGCACCACCCAGGAATTGAACCCGGGTCCTTCTTGCTTTGAGGTGACAACACTACCCCCCTAATTCAATTAATTAAAATTCAAACCGATTCCAAAAAAGTTTAGACAAAGTACAAACTGTAAATAAAAATGTAATGCAATAATTTACAAATGTCAAAAATGAATGTTGTATTCACAGTAGAACATAGACAACACATCAAATGTAGAAAGTGAGACATTTTGAAATTTCATGCCAAATATTGGCTCAACACATTGACAGCAACACATCTCAAAAAAGATGGAATGGGGCAATAAGAGGCTAAAAACATTAAACAAAAAAGGAACTGCTGGAGGACCAATTGGCAATAGGTCATTAACATGACTGGGTATAAAAAGAGGATCTTGAAGTGGCAGCGGCTCTCAGAAGTAAAGATGGGGAAAGGATCTAATCCCCCTAATTCCCCTAGGGTTTAAATACTAAACTAGCAAACCTGCAGTCCAGATAGAAAACATTTGGTGCATCATAAAATGGAAGATACAATAACAAAGACCTAAGACAGTTGAGCAACTAGAATCCTATATTAGACAAGAATGGATTAACATTCCTATCACGCAACTTGAGCAACTTGTCTCCTCAGAACCCAGATGTTTATGGACTGTTTTAAAGAGAAAGGGGGATGTCTCACAGTGGTACACATGGCCTTGTCCCATGTGTTGTTGTCACAAAATTTAAAATCACCTAATTATTCTCTTTAAATTACACATTTTCTCAGTTTACATGTTTGATATGTTATCTATGTTTTAATCTGAATAAAATATGGAGTTTTACTTTCACATCATTGCATTCCATTTCTATTTACAACTACTACTTTGTCCCAATTTTTGGGTTTGTAGCTCATTATACACTATACTGTTATTTTTAAAATGTATATCTTCTTACATGAGCCTAAATTATTTTTTTATAAAACTAGAAACTTTTACTGGGATGGATGGAACAAAGACAGCTTGCTATATATCATATAGTGTAGAAGCACATATTTGACAGCTCGTAAGTCTCTATCAAACAGATCAGAAGGCAGCGGGGGAATTGCTTTTCATCTGCTGAGGTTTTTGAAACAAAAAGGCCTTTGCTCTTTCAAATCTGTGTGATGGCCATGCAGTGGACCAGAGAATGATGCCAAATAGAGAATGTTAATGTGTGGCGAAACAGATATCCCGCTGGACTGTGTTGCACCAAGCTGCACTAGAAGGCCAACTCCACAGAGAAAAAACACTAAACACTCCATGACACACTTCATCACAGCCTGCCACGTTGTTAGCTTGTTATGATTTTCTTGCTTTTCCTCAAAATACTTTATTATTTATTTTTTAAGAAAATAAATTCTTTCCACAAAAGCAGTGGACCAAGTTTTCTAATGATCAAATTTTCACAAACAGGTAATTGATGTGGCTATGACTGATGTCTATTTCCCCTGAGATGCTATGGATCATAGACGACAGAAGGTCAGTGTTATATGCTCAATAAAATTTTATTTATATTGTGCTTTTTACTATGGAAAGTAATTAAATTCAGGATATAACCATTAAGTTTATATAAATTACCCCATACAGCAAGCTAGAGTGGAACAAGAAACATATCGAGATTATAAGAGGAGAAACCAAGGGAGCATCCTCATTTAGGTGATAACAGAAAAAATACATGATATGAATAATATGTAAATGTGTATGTAGTAGTGAGGGTGTGTACATCCCTATCATGAACCGGTTATTTCACATGATTTGTGCTACCACAGGTAGTTGACCATCATGGCGGATCAGGCATGTGTGTGAAACGATGTCAGGATCAGCACTCTCAGAAGTAGCAATATTAGTTTAAAAAGAAAAGTAGAAACCATCATGAAAAACATGGATTTTCAGAAAACTTAGCGCTGCTAGTGCATTTAAAAGAGGCCATAATAACTGGCACAATGGTAAAAATGTTCCTACTGCAAGAATGTCTGAAAATAAACCACGCATCGGATCCATGAGCTCTAGCCGTAAGACACCACATGATTACCCTCTGAAATGTCACCTTCAGCTTCTGTTGGGAAATAAATTGACTTCTGTTTACATATTTATGCTTCTCAGGTGGAATTAGATGTAAATTCTCGAATGAACATTCATCCAAATGAATTTACATTTTGTTAACTGAGAAAACAAAACAGTTCTAGATATATTTGGCAGCATGGCTACAGAAATTCCCTCATTCTACGATACATCACTATCCAACTGATTGGTACACTACTCCACTCCAAGAAACAACACAAACATTAAAAATGTGTCCATATCAGGCCATAATTTCATAACATCATCCAACTTTGGAATCATCTGCAGATGCAGTAAAGACACAGTTTGTATGCTAATTTTTAATTTTAAGTGACTTGAATGGAAGTCTTGCATAAAAAAGGAAATTCAAGGCTTTACTTACTTCAGGATTTCTGTCGGAATCTGCAAGATATTACTATTTAATATGTTTTTAATGACATTTTAGTTTCATTCATTTATTTTCTTCAGCCGAATCCACAAGGGGTCACTGCACCAGCTAGTGCCCACCCGGCAACTTTGGCCTCAAGGGCAGGACCAACCTTAGACAGGGCACATAAACACATAGTTAAACACATTCCCCACACTATGGGCCACTTTAGAGACACGAAATAACCTAGCACGCATGTCTTTGGCATGCAGGAGGAAACCCAGTTCACTGACATTTCAATTTCAGTTGTTTATCATAAAAATACATTGACACAACCAGCCTCCCAGACTCGGACATGGACGTGTGGTTGTCTACGTTTTGTGGTTTAATGTCCGGCATTGCTAATTGCAGAATTAGGTTTGTTCTTGAAGTATGGTGCAAGTCAAAGTTTATATTGTACCTGAAACTATTCATAAATGCCTTCATTAGGTGCATTCTTTAATTAAAAGCTATTTTTAAATGTTTAATGTTAGTTGGAATAAAATGTAATGCATCGTAATACCAATTAAGGCCATATTGTTTTTTTTTTTGTTTTTTTTTTTGCAAAATCCATTTAATGACTTAGATTTTTTAATTTCCCACAAAAGTAGTATACCAAATAAGGCGGATAGGAGGTCCCATAAATGCAGCATGCCAGAAAATGTCTTTTAAATCATGCAGGTAATTTGCAACTTTTATCATCCTTTATTGCACAGAGCCTCCTTAGGTGCCGCAAAGCTCTCCTGTGTAGTTAAGTATGCACTTATGCTATTTGTCTTAAAATTTTAGATAATATCTAAGCACACTTCTGAGATTTGACTAGCTGTTAATTTATATGTGAGTGTTATATTGCATGTTTATGTTTTACATGTTTTATTTTTTCTTACTACCTGTCAGCCACTGACTGTTTGATAGGAAAATTATTGCCTTTGCTATACATTTGTATATGAAAAGAAACTAATTATGGAGAGCGGTAGGTGTGCGTTTGAAATTGCTTTTTTTATTGGAACAGAACAGATCCTGTCAATAATTATTCCTAAGCTCCTCCTGGAGGCTAGAGCAATGCCCATGGGGTTGTTGGATTTTCTAAAAGACTAAGAGCATGCTGGCATCAGAAATAACATTTTGGAGTAATCACATAATGGCTCCATATATCAGGAAATAAAGTTTGCTTGAACTTTTAGTACTTTTGTTAACTTAAAAAATCTTTCAAGTGCAATGTGTAAAGACATAATGACAAAATGTCTTTAGCGAGACAATTTGTCATTATATTCTAGCTAGTTAGAATTGTGTCATCAGGCTTCCTCACGAAGGTTTTTCAACAAGTTATTCTGATGTGTATCTGTTGTTGTTGAGATTGTCCTAACTCATTGTATGTATGGAGGTGGGTGATTCTGGGATGCCAGATACCACTGTTCATTGTTTCTGATGTCATTATTAACTACTGACAAAATGTTTAAAGATTACTCAAAATTACCAGAACTGTGACACTATGCTTGTGTCAAGAACATTCACCAGCTCCAGAAACAATCCACCAGCTCCAACAATCAATATAATCAACCTCCTCTCCTTTTTCTTCTTCTTCTTCCGGCCTCACCCTTTTATCAGGGGTCGACACAGCGTGTTAGTCTTTTCCACCTCCTTCTGTCCCCTGCATCTTTTGCTTTCACACTCACTACCTGCATGTCTACATTCACCACATCCACATATCTCCTAGTTGGTCTTCCTCTCTGCCTCCTACCTGGCAGCTACATTTCTAACATCCTCCTACCAATATATCCACTGTCCCTCCTCTACACATGTCCAAACCATCTCAATCGGCCCTAACTTTGTCTCCCAATTTTCCAACCTGTGCTGTCCCTCTGATGTTCTCATTCCTAATCCTGTCCATCCTGGCCACATGTCCATCCTAACGAGAACCTCAATAGCTTCAGCTCTGCTTCTTATCTCTTAGTCAGTGCCACTGGTCTCACTACTCTCTTATAAACCTTTCTTTTCACTTTTGCTGAAACCCTTTTGTCACACATCACTCATGACATTTTTCTTCATCCACTTCATCCTCCCTGTTCTCTCTTCTTTACCTCTTTTCCACACTCCCGTTTCGTTGGACACGTGATCCTATCTCAACTCCTGCACCTGTGACCACTTCTCCCTGTAGCTTGACTGTTCTACCTGTATCTCTCTGATTCATACACATGTATTCTGTCTTACTACAGTTGACATTCATTCCCCTCCTTTCCAGAGCATACCTCCACCTCTCCAAGCTTATTACTCATTACAGTTATCACCTGCAGTCACTTTATACATAACCCATAATTATTAATAACTCAGGGCTCTACACTGTTGAACTCCTTAGGATGAAACACAGACATTGCACTCGACACCACACTTTTTCACATTATCCATTTGCACACTTTAACTTTTAGTTTAGTTATTTAGATTAATATTTTATTGTACTTTAACGTGGATAAATAAAGGGATCTATCTATCTGTCTGTCTGTCTGTCTGTCTGTCTGTCTGCTTGTCTATCTATTTTGTGACTCTTTAACTTTGCTATAACTTTGCACATTACCCTTGTTCTTAAAAATCTGTACAAGTACACTTTCCCTCCAGTCCTCAGGCATCATTTCACTCTCAAAAATCTCATTGAATAATCTAGACAAAAACTCTACTCCCATCTCTCCTACAAATTTTTATACCTGTAGCGGTACGTAATCATGTCCGACTGCTTTTCTCTTCATTCTGTTCAAAGCTTTCCTTACTTCATCCTTGCCATCTTTGCTACCTCCTGTTCCACATTTTCTATGCCTACCACTTTTCTTTCCCTGACTCTTTATTCATTAATACTGCTTCCATCTTTCCCTCACCCTCTTCTCACCTGTCAGTAGATTTTCATTTCTATCCGTGATCTCCCTGACATGTTGAACATCCTTTGTCTCTGTCTCACCAACCGATACAACTCCTTCTCTCCTTCCTTACTGTCTAACCGCTCGTACAACTCATCATAGGCCTTTTGCTTGGCCTTTGTTACCTCCCTCTTTGTGCTACGCTGCATTGCTTTATACTCTGCTTACTCTAATCAGTCCTCTCCCTGTCCTATTTCTTCTTTGCTAACCTCTTTCTCTGAATTACCTCCTGCATTTGCTTGTCCCACCACCAAGTTTCCTTGCTGTCTTTTACCTGTCCAGATGACAAACCAAGTACCTTTCTGCATGTCTGTCTAATCACTGTTGCTGCTGCTACCCAGTCATCTGGAAGCTCTTTGCTACCACCCAAAGACTTTTTCAACTCATTTGTGAACTCAGCTTTCACCATTTGGTCCTCTTCTCTAAATTTGCCCTCATTCTCCTCCTAACCAACAGAGTCATCCTGCAAACCTCCATCCGATGTTGTCTAGCTACACTATCGATTGCCACTAAATCACAGTCTATAATCTCTTTTGAGAAACCTTGTCTACACAGGATGTAGTCTACCTGTGTCCTCCTGCCTCCACGTTTGTATGTCAGTCTGTGCTCCTCCTTCTTATATGTTTACTACAGCCATTTCCATCCTTTTTGCAAAATCAACCACCATCTGTCCTTCTAGGTTCCTATCCTTAACACTAAACCTGCCCATTTGTTTCCTTTACCAACATGCCCATTGAAATCTGCACCAATCACCACTCTCTCCCCTCTCTGAAAATGCTCGCTAAGACTTCATCTAGGTCCCTCCAGAATCTAATTTGTGGTGCATAGCCACTGATAACATTCACCAATTTACCTTCAATTTCTAACTTCAAACTTCACACTTTTTTCACCTCAACAACATTCTTTGCATAGTCCTTCTTCAGGACCACCCAACTCTATTTCTCTTCCTATCCACACCATGATAGAACAGTTTAAAACCTGCACCAATGTTTTACTCTGCTTCTACTTTGTCTCCTGCACACACAACAT
>JAOUQT010000018.1:10301811-10315221 GCA_025769995.1 Xyliphius kryptos
GCACGGATGGGTTAAATGCAGAGGGCCAATTCCGCTGTGTGCAGACACAGTGGCAGAATGTATCACTTTCACTTTCACTAATATCTACATTAAAAATCTTTTTTTCAGTTGGTCTGAGATAATTATTTTGGGTTTTTATTGGCTGTAAGCCATAATCATCAACATTAACAGACATAAACACTAGATATATATCACTGTGTTTGTAATGAATCCATAAGTCAGCTGTGGCTAAATAGATAGGGTAGAGGGCTGGGGACCAAGAGATCACCGGTTGTATTTCCAATCTAGTTATGGATGAAGTGCCATTAAGCAAGGCACCCAAACCCCAACTGCTCCCTGTGTGCCTCTAATTCTAATTTATGATATGCACCTGTAGTATATTATTTTAATGCCTGTTGTTAAACGTCCTCATTCACAAAGATACCACTGAAATATTTGTCTGCTACCTGCAGGGTTGTTGTCCTGTGCTGCAGGGCTCTGCTGTCTGGACTGGCTGCTGCTGCTGCTGCTGCTGCTCTTCTTCAGGTCCTCAGCATCGCTGTAGCGTCGGATCCAATAGTTCAGCTCTTCGCGGTCAGCTTCTTGACATCGTCTGAGCACAGTGAGTGAGCGCCGCGTCTTCTCAACCATGTCCATAATGCAGTTAAGCAGCTGCAAGAAACACACAAACACATAGGCAGATACAATCAAACCCATGACTGCATGCACATAACAATTAATATGGATGATGTAATATGATAATGTGAATGAAAGTCACACCAAAATAATCCATTTACACTAGTCTAGTAGTTTTGCAGACCACATTTCAAGAAGTTGTATAACTTCTTTAACTAATTACTTATAGTATAAAGAAAACATTTTCTCATGTTTTTACTGGCAACATGTATTATATTTATGTATTATATTGAAAAACAAATGTGACAGCTGCAACACACTCCAAAATATTAAATGAGGCAAACATGTTTTGAAAAGTTTACACAATCCTGTTCCCCATCTAATGGTTTCATTGGTAACAGTTAAGGTCATCGTGATTAAGTATAAAACAAACACCCAGTAAGTCGCTGTGTAAGGATAAGAGTGTTTGCTAAATACCATAAATGCACAGTGGCTTAGTGCTTGTTAGAATTCTGTGATGTTATTTTAGTGCATCAGTTCTCACAGTGTTTTGCATATACTGTATTTAAAGATAGTGGTGATGTAGAGGATTACATTTCAAGATAATCATCAAGATGATGACGTTCCCCAGCAACTCCAGGTCTATTAAAGCAGGACTATATCAGACCATAACAGTTTTGATCTTCAGCAGCTAACAGCAGTTCATGTAAAGAATGGGCAAAAAATCTATTGTAAAAAAAAATTAATTCTTAAGTAGAAATTTTATTAAGAATAATAAAAAAAAACGTGATGTGACATTGTCCCAGTGTGTTGCAGAAATCAATGTATAAATTTGATTAAATTTAACAAACATGATTAAAGATTGCCAATGAAAACATCTATTATTTGCCCTTATATTAACAAAGTAGACATTTCAGTTGTCCATATATTTTTAGATAGTGTCCAAATATTTCGAGAAACAGATATTAGAAATGATCCATTAGTTTTACTGTTTAGCAGGTGAAAATAACACAGTCAGGTATGAGATTAAAAATGATTTACAGCTTGACTCTTCTTCAGATAATTGTATGCAAGGAAGCATTATCTCTTTTATAATTGTTATAAATATCTGTTTTAAAATAATTGTAACGTGAAACATGGTTTTTTTCTTAATAACAATACATTCTAGAGTGTTTTATTTCTTTTATACCACAGACGTTTGTCAATGCAAAACAATTTATATTCATTAACAAACATCATGCACATATTATCTACTTATATACTCTAGATATATTTATATGGAAAAATAATCTTATTTAATCTCATATTTATATTTATAAACTGTATATCATTTCTGTAAAGCTGCTTTGTGACAATGCTCAGTTGTAAAAAGCGCTATATAAATAAAACTGTTTTGAATATGTGAATCGAATATGCAGTAGATATATTGCATATTTGACATACTTTGTATAATTATATACATCTACACAATATCTTTTCTTTGACCAAATGTTTATATTTACACTGAACACACTTGTCTTGACCAGATTTGTTTATGCCATTTCAAGGACCCCACAGTATAAGTGCCAGCATTTGAATGTGCATTTGTACAGTGGCACAGAGAATTAGCCACTGAACCACCACTTTGTTAAGATTTAGAGATAACCAGTTTGCTCAGGTTTAAACTGGAGTCAATCATCTGTAAATGTCAGGACCTACATAACTTACTAGGTGGCATTTATTGCACTGGTTTATAAAGACAACCACTCAAGCACACCTATTCACACACTTCACACTGAGGAGAAGGTCCTAATTCTGTCTCTCATTTAGGATCTAACACCAAACGTCTAATTGCCACCAGCTGCTTTCTTACATGCTTACCCCATATTTCACATATTTATATCAACCTGCTCCTACCATCAACTTTGATTTGGATACAACTGTTACACAGAGGGACAATGTCAACAACACACTTTGAAACCTATGTTTGCGTTTATTCGTGACAGTTATCATTCCTTAGATGAATTAAGTTAAAAACCTTGAGTAGCATAATATGCCTTCTGCCATTTAGGTTTTACACATCCATACTTTTTAGTTGTCAGTCAAAAGTACGATATGTATGTATTTATGTAAATATTTACCAGGGACAGTCAGTAAGAAGGGGTTTTTCAATCCGATACATACACCCAAGCCTTTTCCAGTCACAACTTGATTTTATTATGTACACAAAGTAAAAGAACGCACCAGTTTCTGTGACTAGTGCTAAATGCAACATGGATTACAAAGTGTTTTACTTACATTCTTATCTTTGCTAGACGCTAATGTGGATTCTGACTTTTATAATGAATCAATTTGCAGTTACCAGTTTCTCTGACCATATAAACACAATTTTTTGCAAAGATAATGGCCACTAGTTTGTTGGTCACTAGTCATTGTTTAGGAACATTAAGCCATGTTATGCTTTTAATTTTTAAACTTTACATTTTTAATATATAAAAGAACATTTCAAGCAATTTGATTTTACATTTACATTAATGGCATTTGGCAGAACGGCTTACATTTATCACTTAATGCAGCTGAACACTTGAGGAGAAAGGGCCTTACCTAGAGACCCAACAGCCGTTGGCTGTGGTCGAGATTTAAACTCATGACCATCCGGTTTAATATTTTGCAAAGTTAAGTTAAGAAAAAAAAACATTTTTTAAACAGAAAATGCAGTTGGCTGGATTACCAACATACATGAACATACAGGGCATACAGCATACAGGAACTAAAGCTGCATAAACAACTGTAGCATGGTTAAGGAATAACATAAAAGCAGAATTCCAATAACATTGCACGTCGAAAACACACATGCTTTTTTTTAATTTTTTTTTTCTAGAATTGATACAACTTAAAACACATTTGATATAATAGGAAGACACTGACTAGGGGGCAACCAAATAGAAAAAATCTCAAAGGTACAATAAAGTAATTTTTTTATAAAATATGGCATCAGCGTAAAGTATTAACATGTATACAATTTGTCTACAATACCTTGTTCAGCATATAAGGGGCAGCACAGCGCAATGGGTAGTTGCCTCACTGAAAGGAGGTTCCAACCCGGACAATTTCTGTGTGGAGTTACATGATATCATGTGGGTTCTCCCCACAGTCATGCATGTCCACGAAGACATGTATGTTAGGTTAATCAGAGATGCCAAATAGCCCATGACTTGTGTACTGTGTACAATCTTGTGTACAGTGTTGTCATCATGAGATACAAACTGACATTAAACTATAACAATTAGTATATAAAAATTCTATTCAGAATCATGGCGGTAAATATTTCAACTGCAAGTTTAAATAAACATACTCTTTTGCAAATATAGACTAATTTCAAATCACACACAATGACATTACGCAGTTTCCCTGAGCCTGTTTATGTTGTGATGTAAAAGTCCAAGAACACAGTTACTCATTTTTCTTGCTTTTTTGTCAGCCTGAGTACGAAAACAGAGAGTACTGACTCCACTCCATGCTGCTGTGTGGATACCCTGAGGGATAGACGCTGTGATCAGATATCATGTGATGTGGATTTGGATAAGAGTAGGTGTGGCTTGAGTATTGCCCTGCTAAAGCTCCACTCCAGTGGCCCACAGGATGCTCCATGTTATAATGACCATAAAGAGGGTGAGCATTGAGGCCCGGCCTGGTTTTTGAGCATCCGTCAACATTTGTGGCTGTGGAGATGTCCAGCATTTTACTCTGAGAAGGACCCAGGCTCACTGAAGGCAAACGTATTGAGTGCTCCTCCTCAGGAACAGTGGCCATGTCTGTAGAGCTGGAGTCATAACTTTGGCAGTCAGGTTTGGCATCTATACAGGAGGGTGAAGGCATCCTCTCAAACTCCTGAATTCTGCAAGAATATCATGAGCAAGAATACATAATTAAAAAACACTTTCATAAAACATAATTCAGACACACAAAGCCAAGCCATTGATCAAATACATTTTGGCAAGACAAATTGTCCAGTGTATGTACTTAGTAATGAATCTTGGATATCAGAAATCATACCTATGTTGTTGGTAACTGACTTGTCCTGGAACAAGCTGCTCTGAGTTTGTGTAATCCATGGCTCCCTCACTGTGTAGGCTGGGGTCCTGCTCTCCTCTCCATGGGGACATGTGCTCATCCTGGACCATCTGCACTTCTTTGGAAATAATCAGGTTTTCTGAATCCTCTCTTTGGGGGTCATATGGAAGCCTTGGCACATCTGTAAGGGACAAATGTCATATAGATTTACACCCGGTAAGATTTACCCAAAATTATATATCTATGTCAAGTTTATCTTTACTGTAAATTAAAAATCGGTATACAATGCATTTACCTTACATGACTACTGTGTGGCCGAGCATTAACTTTACTGAATGTATTTATATTTGTTAATTAATGTCTCTAAAGTGGCCCTCAGTTGTGTTAATGTATGTGTAACTTTGTGTATGCGACCTATGATGTTGTTTCTATAATGTTATCTATAACATATAATGTTTGTTCCTGCGCCTGTGCCTAGAGTTGCTGGGTGGGCACCAGCTGGCCTGTGACCCCGTGTAGATTAAGTGGTTGAAAATTAATTAATTATTATATACTGTAAATATATTCTCCAACAAGCACCTTCGAAACATTTGAACTCTGACTCATTTTCTGTGGTCTTTAGCTTCTTAGGTGATCTCTCTGAACACAGCTGACTTTTCTGAACTCTGTGCCTGCAACAGAATAATAACGCAATTAAATATATGCCTTTTTAATTTTACAAGTAAAAACGTTTATTCAACCTCATCGCACCTTTTGCCATGTGTTCCTTCTTCTCTAAAGCCCTTTGCAAAAGGGTTGTGGTCTATCTTCAATTTGGTGATCTTTGAGAAAGAAAGAAATAAACAAGGATATAGAAATTTCAAATATAAAAGCGTTCAAATACACAAATAAGGATCATGTTCATGGTTCTGTGTATCATTGATAGAACTGACCTTGGTGTTCTGGTAGACCGTGACTGCGGTGAAGGTGGTTTCAGGGAATGTAAAGGTCTGGAAGACACTCCATCGCACGCTGTAAAGGTCATCAGACTGCACCATGTGAAATCGGGGTTGGTATCGATGCATTGAATGCAGGATGATCTTCAGAAAACAGAGGTAAAAAATAGACTTACAACATGAAGCAAATCTGAACAGCAAAACAAAATGTATACCTTCATACAATATTCTTACATGGCCTCTCTGGTCCAGTGGGTTGTTGGTGAGCTTCAGCTTAAGAAAGGAAATGGGCTGCTTCATCCAGTGGCTACCCAAAGCAGGAGAATCTGCATGTACATATGTTCTACACGGCGGCTGTGGCTCTGCCTTACCTGCCACTTCCCACTGCTCATTATTCCACTGCAGGGATCAATAAGATCAAATTTAGAAAAATAAAATATTACAAGTATTATTCAAATAAAAGTATTATTTTATACATAAAAATAGTATTCTATATTTTAAGTAATAACATATAGCTGCAGAGAACACACACATGCAGTTAAGTGAGCTGATTGTACATAGGACTTGATTGCTCTAGTGGAAGACATAAGCAGGGGAGTAATGGTGATTTGGAATTGTCTGGACCCCTAACTGAGGAAAGAAAAACAGGAAGTGATAATAGCCTTTGATATTCACACTTTGCAGTCCTTGGCCCACTAAAGGACAACCGTCTGCACTCACAAATGTTTTTGGGGCATGGGGGTTTTTCTGTCTTTTTTTGTTCCTGTTTTAAATATCTTGATTGAAATCTTGTTTTCTTACTTTTTAATCTTTGATTTAACTATTTGAGCTTACCTTGTACCTGAACTTGTCCACCGGCACCATGTCCACCATGATAACATATTTGGCATAAGGTACAAGACCAGATACACTTACGTTACAGTATGGAAACATCCTCCTAAATTACAAATGAAATACAAATATTGTGTTAAGAAAATTTTTTTAAAGCTTTAACTGAAATCTTTGATTATTTAGCATCTGTAAGCGTTTATTTAGTTTATCTAAGTGGTTTTGTTCGAATTTTCATTTATTACCTGCCAGATTTAGTGATGACCATTTCAGTTCCGATGTCATGAAAGGATTTCCAGAGTTCGGAATATTCCAGTTTCATCCTCATGTTGCCCTGTTGGTAAGACTCTGGTCAATGAAACACAACGGGTTATGCAGATTATGTAGATGTATGCCTCAGGTTTGTAATTTGTTATAAACAAATGTTATGCACATACACTTTATTATATACTAATTGTCTATAATAATTAAAATATATCAACAAACCCTTCCAAAAGCCTTACCTGCAATTTGCTCCATTTTAAAGATTTTTAGTCCTGTTTCAGTGAAGAGGCTGCACCGACTATTATAATATGTGCATGTGATCTTGATACTCAGCTGCAGGCCTCCATAAATTCCAGGGGAAAAACTGTAAAAAAACAACGGTTAAAGTCTGCTCTGGACCTTAGCTCAGGTAAACCATAACAAAATGCCTAAGGCTTGACTCAACCTTGAGTTTAAAGGCATCGACCCAGTGGGTGGGGCCTCACAGGGTCTGTGTGTCAGAGTGTGTGTGGACAAAAAAGTGAGAGGGTCTATTAGCATACTTTGAAGTCGTCTATTAGCACTGGTGTGTGTGTGTGGTTGTATAGGGTTAGAGTAGCTGAAGGGGGTGAAGCTAGAGAAAAAAAAGCAGACTGATGAGGACACTATCATGTAGCTGAGAGAAAATCGGCTGGTGATGTGCTCACACACCTCATGTTGCAGTCAGTCCTAAGTCTGTTAAATATTGATATAATAAATAGAATTAAATTATAATTTTGCCTCCTAAATATTCCCATCAATCGTTACAACAGGAAGCTCCGCTTTACTATAAACTTAAAGCCGAAGATGGGTAAAATATTAATAATAATAATAATAATTGATACTTTATTGATCCCCGTAGGGAAATTCTTTCTCTTTTAACCCATCCAGGGCTGAACACCTTGAGCAGTGTGCTGCCCCCACTGAGACGCACGGGGAGCAGTTGGGGATTAGGTGCCTTGCTCAACGGCACTTCAGCCATGACTTGCCTAAAATGGGATTCGAACCAGCGATCTCTTGGTCACCAGCCCTTTAACCTATCCATTAATCCACAGCTGACCCCATACATTCTGCTATAAATTCCAATAAGTAAATAAATTATGTTTATTATAATTATATGTTTTAATATAAATGTATCATATCTTGTTTTAATTATTATTTTACTATTCTACAAAATAAACTAAAGAACTGAATTTTAAATGAAAAATACACTCAGGATAAATTTAGTTCATATTTTGATATAGGATTATGATAAATACATCATGATATTTATTGTAATTAATACAACCTAAATAAATTCTCTCTCTCTGTACTGAAATTTAAAATGTACTCATTTTTTTTAAATAACTGCACATATATATCATATTTTGTCAGGGCAGTTGAAGAATTTTACTAAAGAACATAAAGTATCAATTTGAAAAGACACAAATGCATTAGGTGAAATTTTTATAGGTATGTATAGTTATATAGATAGGTATTTTGGATATTTTGATATTACTTTATTATCAGTATGTTATTTGTAATATTGCAGGACATGACAATTGCATTTATCTTCCAACATAAATCTTGGGTCTTGTTTTTAATCCTTCGTCTCCTTTCTGAATGCCTTTGTTGTTTCCTCTCTCGTGTAATTCTTCCCCATAACCCACAGTTGTATCTCCTTGTCAGCAGATCAACCCCTGTTTGTGTTTGTGTATTGAGCCCTGTCTAGCCTTGACAATGAGGAGATGGGTCTTTTAATCCCATCAGCATATGGAGCCACTGCAGCACATGCTTCTTTAGCTCTCATGAGACGACCAATTAGCAGCCAGTTAATGTAAGAGGTGGTGGTATGCGGTGGAAGTCTCCAGGAAGCTCAGTCCAGCTTGATGTCCCAGGGGGACAGGGTTGGGGTCTGGAGTGTTCTGTCTGAGGCTTATACACATGCTAAGTGCTCAGAGGGTGCAGAGATAGAGGAACATTCACACATATTCAGCACATCCTCCGATCTATTCAGCCGTAAGGCAGACAAAATCAGTGCTATCAGTTTTCATGCATCCTTTTCTGCTGAAAAAACATGAACTATACTGAAATGCACACAGATGTCACAGATGCTGCAGAAGAGTGCAAATGAATATAATAACAAATAAACCGAAGATATTTATTCCATAAAAAGTGTAACATTAATATTGGGTAAAATTTTTACATAATCCTTATCAGATACGTGGAATGTTACCAGGTAACAGAAGCATACAGATAACTGTTTAAGTGATCAATAAAATATACAACTTATAAAAATAATGTGCTGTAAATGACATATCATCATCATAAACGCCCTCAAACATTAGCCAAGGGCTAATTCTTATTAGATAATCAGATAATTTCTTGATGCTGAAAGTGCTACAGGAACTGTTTTATCTTTGTGGCTTTGTCACACTTTAAAATGCTTTATTGTATTTATTATATTTCCATAAACTATCAGGCACACACAAACTGTCAGGCACACTGTGGGAGGAGATTCAATACTATGTGCCAAACTAGTGGCTATACATAATACTAATAAACGTTGAGATTATCTCTTTCTCTCGTTCAGTTCAGTGTAGTAGTTGTATTAGTTTTATTAGTTGTAGTAGTAGTAGTAGTAGTAAATACAGTAGAAACTCACTGGAAAACAAACATCTCTTTGTGTTTGTTACTCACTGTCCCTCTATTTATAACAGGCAGACACATATTGATCTGTATTGGTACATACCGACTCTCCTTCATTTCTCCTAACAGGAAATGCAGTGTGTGTTGGCAAGAGGGAGAAATGTGGATTTATACATTGAAACTGAGTGTAGTATGTTTGTATCTGTGTGTATGTATCTGTTACACTCAGTGAGAACGTGCAGCTGTGTCTCTACATCTTTGGTGTTACACTGTCTGCACTCTCAGTTCTTTAGGAAGCCATGATTTCTGATAGTTAAAGTGATAGTGTGCGCTGAGTTATGCATTGTCAGTGTGGTTCTGTGTTTAATGTCGGCCATTGTTTTCAGATATTCGACTATAGTGCACTGGTGGTTTAGGGACAAATGGCACAGAATTTTACTTTGTGTTTGTGCATGTTCCAGTGTGGGATGTAGTTTCATTTTGTAGTTGTGTCCAGCTGTTCCTGAAGTACAACACTGTTAGAGTGTGTTAGTATGTAGAGGTTCAGAACTAGCTTTCCCTCTCTCTCTCTCTCACACACATGCACACACACACACAAAATGCAAGTCATCTGAGAATTTCACAAGCAGGAACTCATCCCAAAGACATGACTACTCTCCATCAGCATGTCCTTGTGTATAAAATATTTAGTGTTTACAGTTCACTTGCATTAGTTGACATTATTTCTATAGAAAATGTGTAAAAAGATATGTATATATCACGGAAAACACGAGGAAAGAGTCAGATCATATGCCTTGCAATCCAATACATCTCATTTTCCCCAAATGGGTAAAAACATGGGATTATCAAGACCCTTATATACTCTTGAACAAAGGATTATATAAGCTACAACATATAGCAGCAATGTTGTCAACCTACTTCAACTTTTCCACATTTTAAAGCATGAAAACTGGATCATAACCTGGAAAATACAGTATGTCGTTAATCTACACAAATTTCATTGTAATAATGAAATAAAAATTAGCATATTTACAGTATGTAAACCTTAGTAGTTGAAGTTCAGATATTTGTAAACATCCACCAACTTGCTAGAAAACCTACATGAACACATTAAACAATCAAAAGAAAAACACAGTCTTTGGAAAAATCTTCTTTATGCCTCTTCCTTTATCAGGGTTTGCCACAGCAAGTCAATCTTTTCCACCTCACTCTGTCCTCTGAATCTCCTGCTTTTACACAAACTACATGCATGTCATTGACTACATCTATATATCTCCTCTTTGGCCTTCCTCTCTGCCTCCTGCCTGGCAACTCCATCTCTAACATTCTGGTCTCACTACTCTCATTTAGACCTTTCCTTTCACTTTTGTGGCAACCCTTTTGTCACACATCACTCCTGACACTTTTCTCCATCCACTCCATCCTGCCTGTACTCTCTTATTCCACACTCTGAACTCCAGCACCTTTGTGGCCACTTCTTCCTGTAGCCTGACTCTTCCACCTGCCTCCCTCTCATTCACACATATGTATTCTGTCTTAAAAATGTTGACTTTTATTCCCCTTCTTTCCAGAGCATACCTCCACCTCGCCAAGTTCTCTTCTAGCTGTTCCCTGCTCTCACTACAAATCACAATGTCATCTGCAAACATCATAGTCCACAGTGATTCCTATTTGACCTCATCTGTTAGTCTGTCCATCACCAGAGTAAACAGTTCTCATACATGTCCTGCACCAATCTAACATACAGCCACATTTCATAACATTTCAGCCACTACTGACTTACTCATACAACACCACAGCTCCTCCCTCAGCACCCTATCATAAGCTTTCTCTAAATCCACAAAGACACAGTGTTGCTCTTTCTTACCTTTTCTATACTTCTCCATTAGCATTCTCAAAGCAAAAATTACATCTGAGATGATCCTGGCATGAAACCATACTGCTGCTCACAGTCACTGCTTGTCTAAGCCTAGCTTCCACAACTCTTTCCCAAAGCTTCATTGTGTGGCTCATTAACTTTATGCCCCTGTAATTGCTACAATTCTGCACAGCCTTGTTCCTATAAATCGGTACAAGTGCACTTTCTCTCCATTCCTCAGGAATCATTTCACTCTCAAAAATCTCATTGAATAATCTATTTAAAAACACCACTCCCAGCTCTCCTATACATTTCCATACCTTATTTCATACCGGTACGTCATCAGGTCTGTCTGCTTTTCCCTTCATCCTTTTCAAAGCTTTCCTTACTTCATCCTTTCCCATCTTTGCTACCTCCTGTTCCACTATTCCTATGCCTTCCACTCTTTTTTTCCTGTCATTCTCTTAATTAGTTGTTGCTGCTACCCAGTGATCGGAAAGCTCTTTACTACCACCCAAAGCCTTTCTTAACTCATTTCTGAACTCCTCACAGCATTCCTCCCTTCTCAACTTTCACCATTTGTTTCTCTTTTGTACATTTGCCCTCATCCTAACCACTAGAATCCTGCAAACCACCTTTGATGTTGTCTAGCTACACTATCCCCTGTTACCACCTTACAGTCTTCAATTTTTTAAGCAACCTCATCTACACAGAATGTAGTCTACCTGTGTGCTCCTGCCTCCACTCTTGTAGGCCACCCTGTGTCTCTACTACTCCATCTAGCTCCGTCCAGAAACTGTCTTTCTCCTCCAACTCACAGCCAACTTGTGGTGCATATCCACTGACAATATTTACCATTACACCTCAAATTTCTAACTTTAAACTCATCACCCTTTTCACCTCAACAACAATCTATAAATACACTGGTGTGTGTTCTCCAATGACTGGTTTTTGAAAATAGTAAATCTAATTTGCTTAATGAATTGGAGAGTTTTTAGAATCTAATGCTAAACAAATTCTCATAACTCTAAAAATGTTATTAATCAGTGTCAACTGTTATACTTACATCAAGGGGACATGGCTCTAATATTTTACATTTAAATGTTTAAGTGTTAATAGGTATCGGTATTAGAGACATTGTTTGGTCAATTTCTGAAACATTTGCCCATTCATTTCTATTGGAGTGTTGAGGTAAAAAAATTCATTTTTACCTCTGCTAAACCTCCTGAACAACCACTCATAACTCAGAATACATTTAAGATTGATTACAAACTTTCAATGTTATGACAGTTTAAAAAAAGGAATCCTCCGAAATTTTCTGAAATTTAACATTGAGGTCTATGAGGAATTTAAAGTTGACGATTGTTCTAAAAATCGCCATGGCTTGATAATAAATTTGTTAATTGATTTTTTATATCCTCATAGAGAAGACCCATCTCTACATTTTAAACTTTAAAATAATTTTCTAGGTAAAGCTATAGGAATTTTATACCACAGAGATTGTCACACACATAAAATATTTTGGAGGACAATATGTGCATTGCATGTGCATAATAATTATAATTATAATAAAAATATTTTGAAGAACATTATGCATGTCGCTCTCCAACACATATAATAATAATAATATTTCAAAGAACAATATTCATGTCTCTCTGCAAAATACAAAAAACAAGAAAGTGCAGGTCCTGCAGAAACTGTCATGTGTTTAAAGCATGCTTAGGCTATAAAAAGATTTCCCAAGCTTTGAACATCTCATGGAACACTGTTTAATCCATTATCCGGAAATGGAAAGAGTATGGCACAACTGAAAAACTACCAAGACAAGGTTGTCCACCTTAACTTACAGACCGAACAAGAACACTGCAGCCAAGAGGCCCATGGTGACTCTGGACGAAATGTAGAGCTCCACAGCTCAGATGGGTGAATCTGTTCACACGACAACTATTAGTTGTGCACTGCACAAATGCGGTATTTATGGAAGAATGACAAATAGAAAGCCATTGTTAAAAGAAAACCATAAAAAGTCTTGTTTGCAGTTTGCCAGATACCATGTTAATGACACTGCACTGCACTACATGTGGAACAAGGTGCTTTGGTCAGATGAGACCAAATTTAACCTGTTTGGCCAAAATGCAAAACGCTATGTGTGGTTGAGAATTAACACTGCACATCAATCTAAACACACCATCCCTTCTTCTTCTTCTTCTT